>CM042552.1:14485000-15080000 GCA_023630585.1 Cranoglanis bouderius
AATGAAAATATAGTATTTATTTGCCACATCGGCCGTCACGCCAAAGTTTCAAACAAGCACGTCATCACGCTCATATTATATTATAGTATTAGCTAGAAAATTTTGTTTGCTTCAGGATGAGTAAAGACAGCGTTCAACCAAACAAAAGGAAGAAAACATACTATTTCCATGAAGAATGGGAGAGTGATTTTTTTTTTTTCTTCACAAATGTAAGCGAAAGATGCGTGTGCCTAATTTGCGGCGTTAGCGTTGCTGTCGGTAAAAGATGCAATGTTAAGCGCCATTTCACTCAAGTTCATGGTAACTTTGCACGGGACTTTCCTGTGGGTAGCGGGCTATGTACTGAAAAGGTAACACTACAAAACAAAACAGGCAACAGTACAAAAACAAACAATCTTTATTCACCAAACTGATAAAGAGAGGAAATGCTGTAACAGAGGCATCATTTAAATTGGCGATATTGATCCTGACAAAACACAAGAAGCCGTTCACCGATGGCGCCATGGTGAAGGAAGCGATGACTGCGGTGGCCGAAACTTTGTTCAGGGACCACAAAAGCAAGACAGAAATTATGTCTTCTATCGCTGATGTCCAGCTCAGTGCCAACACAGTGGCAAGGAGAGTTTCCTTACTTTCTTCAGATGCGATGGGACAGTTAGAACAGGACATGGAAAGGTGTAAATGGTTTTCATTTCAATGTGATGAATCAGTGGACTTGAGTGATACAGCTCAGTTGGCTGTTTTCATTTGGATGGTTTTTGATGATTTTTCCACCAAAGAGAAGTTTTTTTACGTTGCTTCCTCTGAAAACCACGACCACAGCAGTCAACATCTACAACGTTTTCAAGAACTACTGCGTGGAAAAAAACGTGCCCCTTGAAAAGCTGGTGTCTATAACAACAGACGGAGCTCCAGCCATGATAGGGCGCCACTCTGGATTTATTGCACATTGCAAGGCCGACCCAGACTTTCCTAAATTTCTGAGCTATCACTGCATCATTCATCAGCAGGCGATCTCACTAAGGTTATGGGCTTTGATCATGTCATGACACCGGTTGTTCGGATTATCAGCTCAATTCGAGCAAAGTCCAAACAACACAGATGTTTCAAACTGTTTCTTGATGAAGTTTCTGCAGAGTATGGCGAGCTCCTCCTTCACACAGAACTCAGATGGTTGAGAAGGAGTAAGGTACTTCACCGTTTTATTTCCTTGCTGAGTGAAATTAAGGCTTTTATGGAAGCAATGGGGGAGGACACTAACCTGTTGTCTAGTGCTGGATGGCTTTTTGATCTTGCATTCCTGGCTGATGTGACAGAGAAGCTGAATCAGCTCAATCTTCAGTTACAAGGTAAAGACAAAACCATGTGTGATATGATCAGTGCTGTGAAAGCATTTAAAGCAAAACTGTCATTTTACTTTCATCAGCTGAAAAACAAAAGACTGCAACACTTCCCCTAAGTGGTAAAGATGTTAGAATGCCAACCAAATGCAACCGAAGTTTTGGATGTACTCTAGTATTGTGACCTCCTGTCCAGGCTTGGGCAGGAATTTGAGGAAAGGTTCAGTGATTTTGAAAATCTTGAGACATGTGTGGCATTTATTGCCAATCCTTTCATGGAGATAGACCTTGATCACATTTCAAAACAGATAGCTAAACTGTTCAGTGTCAATGGTGTAGAGATGGAGGTTATTAATCTCCAAAATCATATCCAGCTGAAATCTCGGCAACATTCACAACATTTCTGGAGTCTGGTAGACCCAGGAAACTACAAGAACATTCACCAAGCTGCCCTCAAAGCATCTGCTTTATTTGGATCTACATACCTTTGTGAAGCAGCGTTTTCTGATATGAATGCGATCAAATCTAAATTCAGAGCAAGACTGACAGATGAACATTTAAATGATTGCTTAAGAGTGAACCTAAGTGCATACACAACAGTGTATACTTCCCTCGTGGAATCAATGCAATGTCAGTCAGCTCATGTGAATGCACTTCATGTCATACTTGTGGCCCATCATGCTCTTTTCTCATTTACCATGCACTCTCATTCATGTGACATACATTTTAGTTCAGAATGTAGGCCAACATTTGAAATGCTACTGCTGTATATATTCCAGTTTAATTTAGTTTAGACTTGACATTCATTAATGTATATACATAAACAACGGTATAGTTATGTGTAGACAACTATAATAAACAAAGTCCTTCAGGTGTACTTCATTTAGGATTTTTGTTAATTTGAGAGTTATGATACATTATGTGAAAGATGTAAGTATTGTATGACATGAGTAGCTCTCAGCCACTTTCATTTTTTAAAAAATGGCTCTCAAATGAAAAAAGGTTGGAGACTCCTAGTGTACATGCTTAAAAAGAATAAACTTTGTATTAACAGCATTTACTTGTACTTTTACTTTCAATACTTAAGAACATTTAACATCAAAAAAATACTTTTCATACTTAAAGTATCTGATATTTATTATACTTAACACTTTTACTCAAGTAATATTCTAAAAGGTGACTAACTTCTACCGATGTCATTTTCTGGTAAGATATCTGTACTTGTACTCAAGTGTGGCTTTCATCCACCACTGGTCCATGATGCCATGTATCCTAACAAAATGTCCAAGCCCCAAAACATTAAAGAGTCACCACCATATGTAACCGTGGGCATGAGGTACTTTTCCATATGGCTACCTCTCTGTGTGTGCCAAAACCACCTCTGGTGTTTATTGCCAAAAAGCTCTATTTTGGTTTTATCTGACCATAAAACCCGATCCCATTGGAAGTTCCAGTAGTGCCTGGCAAACTGAAGATGCTTGAGTTTGTTTTTGGATGAGAGTAGAGGCTTTTTTCTTGAAACCTTTTCAAACAACTTGTGGTGATGTAGGTGACTTCGGATTGTAGTTTTGGAGACTTTCTGACCCCAAGACGCAACTAACTTCTGCAATTCTCCAGCTGTGATCCTTGGAGATTTTTTGGTCACTCGAACCATCCTCTTCACAGTGCGTTGAGACAATATAGACACACGTCTAATTCCAGGTTGATTCAAAACATTTCCAGTTGACTGGAAGTTCTTAATTATTGCCCTGATGGTGGAAATGGACATTTTCAATGCTTGTGCTATTTTCTTATAGCCACTTTCCATTTTGTGAAGCTCAACAGCCTTTTGCCGCACATCACAGCTATATTCCTTGGTCTTACCCATTGTGATGAATGACTAAGGGAATTTGGCCTATGTGTTACCTCATATTTATACCCCTGTATCTAACCTATATTTAACAAAGATATGTATATACAGTATCTCACAAAAGTGAGTACACCCCTCACATTTTTGTAAATATTTTATTATATCTTTTCATGGGACAACACTGAAGAAATGACACTTTGCTACAATGTAAAGTAGTGAGTGTACAGCTTGTATAACAGTGTAAATTTGCTGTCCCCTCAAAATAACTCAACACACAGCCATTAATGTCTAAACCGCTGGCAACAAAAGTGAGTACACCCCTAATCCAAATTGGGCCCAATTAGCCATTTTCCCTCCCCAGTGTCATGTGAATTGTTAGTGTTACAAGGTCTCAGGTGTGAATGGGGAGCAGGTGTGTTAAGTTTGGTGTTAACCCTCCCACACTCTCTCATACTGGCCACTGGAAGTTCAACATGGCACCTCATTGCAAAGAACTCTCTGAGGATCTGAAAAAAAGAATTGTTGCTCTACATAAAGATGGCCTAGGCTATAAAAAGACTGCCAACACCCTGAAACTGAGCTGCAGCACGGTGGCCAAGACCATACAGCGGTGTAACAGGACAGGTTCCACTCAGAACAGGTCTCGCCATGCTCGACCAAAGAAGTTGAGTGCACGTGCTCAGCATCATATCCAGAGGTTGGCTTTGCAGAATAGACGTATGAGTGCTGCCAGCATTGCTGCAGAGGTTGAAGGGGTGGGGGGTAGGCCTGTCAGTGCTCAGACCATACGCTGTACACTGCATCAATTTGGTCTGCATGGCTGTCATCCCAGAAGGAAGCCTCTTCTAAAGATGATGCACAAGAAAGCCCGGAAACAGTTTGCTGAAGACATGCAGACTAAGGACGTGGATTACTGGAACCATGTCCTGTGGTCTGATGAGACCAAGATAAACTTATTTGGTTCAGATGGTGTCAAGCGTGTGTGGCGGCAACCAGGTGAGGAGTACAAAGACAAGTGCGTCTTGCCTACAGTCAAGCATGGTGGTGGGAGTGTCGTGGTCTGGGGCTGCATGAGTGCTGCCGGCACTGGGGAGCTAATGCCAACATGTACTGTGACATTCTGAAGCAGAGCATGATCCCCTCCCTTCGGAAACTGGGCCGCAGGGCAGTATTCCAACATGATAACGACTCCAAACACACCTCCAAAATGATCACTGCCTTGCTAAAGAAGCTGAGGGTAAAGGTGATGGACTGGCCAAGCATGTCTCCAGATCTAAACCCTATTGAGCATCTGTGGGGCATCCTCAAACAGAAGGTGGAGGAGCGCAAGGTCTCTAACATCCACCAGCTCTGTGATGTGATCATGGGGGAGTGGAAGAGGACTCCAGTGGCAACCTGTGAAGCTCTGGTGAACTACATGCCCACCAGGGTTAAGGCAGTGCTGGAACATAATGGTGGCCACACAAAATATTGACGCTTTGGGCCCAATTTGGACATTTTCACTTAGGGGTGTACTCACTTTTGTTGCCAGCGGTTTAGACATTAATGGCTGTGTGTTGAGTTATTTTGAGGGGACAGCAAATTTACACTGTTGTACAAGCTGTACACTCACTACTTTACATTGTAGCAAAGTGTAATTTCTTCAGTGTTGTCCCATGAAAAGATATAATAAAATATTTAGAAAAATGTGAGGGGTGTACTCACTTTTGTGAGGGTGTGTGTGTGTGTGTGTGTGTGTATATACTGGTGCATCTCAATAAATTAGAATGTCGTGGAAAAGTTCATTTATTTCAGTAATTCAACTCAAATTGTGAAACTCGTGTATTAAATAAATTCAGTGCACACAGACTGAAGTAGTTTAAGTCTTTGGTTCTTTTAATTGTGATGATTTTGGCTCACGTTTAACAAAAACCCACCAATTCACTATCTCAACAAATTAGAATACTTCATAAGACCAATAAAAAAAAACATTTTAGTGAATTGTTGGCCTTATGGAAAGTATGTTCATTTACTGTACATGTACTCAATACTTGGTAGGGGCTCCTTTTGCTTTAATTACTGCCTCAATTCGGCGCAGCATAGAAGTGATCACTTTGTGGCGCTGCTGAGGTGGTATGGAAGCCCAGGTTTCTTTGACAGTGGCCTTCAGCTCATCTGCATTTTTTGGTCTCTTGTTTCTCATTTTCCTCTTGACAATACCCCATAGATTCTCTATGGGGTTCAGGTCTGGTGAGTTTGCTGGCCAGTCAAGCACACCAACACCATGGTCATTTAACCAACTTTTTTTGCTTTTGGCAGTGTGGGCAGGTGCCAAATCCTGCTGGAAAATGAAATCAGCATCGTCAAAAAGCTGGTCAGCAGAAGGAAGCATGAAGTGCTCCAAAATTTCTTGGTAAACGGGTGCAGTGACTTTGGTTTTCAAAAAACACAATGGACCAACACCAGCAGATGACATTGCACCCCAAATCATCACAGACTGTGGAAACTTAACACTGGACTTCAAGCAACTTGGGCTATGAGCTTCTCCACCCTTCCTCCCGACTCTAGGACCTTGGTTTCCAAATGAAATACAAAACTTGCTCTCATCTGAAAAGAGGACTTTGGACCACTGGGCAACAGTCCAGTTCTTCTTCTCCTTAGCCCAGGTAAGACGCCTCTGATGTTGTCTGTGGTTCAGGAGTGGCTTAAGAAGAGGAATACGACAACTGTAGCCAAATTCCTTGGCACGTCTGTGTGTGGTGGCTCTTGATGCCTTGACCCCAGCCTCAGTCCATTCCTTGTGAAGTTCACTCAAATTCTTGAATCGATTTTGCTTGACAATCCTCATAAGGCTGCGGTTCTCTCGGTTGGTTGTGCATCTTTTTCTTCCACACTTTTTCCTTCCACTCAACTTTCTGTTAACATGCTTGGATACAGCACTCTGTGAAGAGCCAGCTTCTTTGGCAATGAATGTTTGTGGCTTACCTAGTGAACCAAACTGAGAGACCATTTTGAAGGCTCAGGAAACCTTTGCAGGTGTTTTGAGTTGATTGGCTGATTGGCATGTCACCATATTCTAATTTGTTGAGATAGTGAATTGGTGGGTTTTTGTTAAATGTGAGCCAAAATCATCACAATTAAAAGAACCAAAGACTTAAACTACTTCAGTCTGTGTGCGCTGAATTTATTTAATACACGAGTTTCACAATTTGAGTTGAATTACTGAAATAAATGAACTTTTCCACGACATTCTAATTTATTGAGATGCACCTGTATATGTGTGTATGTGTATGTATATGTATATATATATATATATATATATATATATATATATATATATATATGTATATATATATAAAATGTGTGTGTGTATGTATATATATGTATGTGTATATATATATATATATGTGTGTGTGTATATATATATATATATATATATGTGTGTGTGTATATATATATATATATATATATATATATATGTGTATATATATGTATATATATATATATATGTATGTGTGTGTATATATATATATATATATATATATGTATGTATGTATATATATATATATGTATATATATATATATATATATGTATGTATATATATATATATATATATATATATATATATATATATATATATATATATATATATATATATATATAGTGTGTGTGTGTATGTGTATATATATGTGTATATATGTGTATATATGTATATATATATATATATATATATGTATATATGTATATATATATATGTGTATATATGTGTATATATGTATATATATATATATATGCGTATATATATATATATATATATATATATATATCTATATATCTATATATATATATATATATGTGTGTGTGTGTGTATGTATATATATATATATATATATATATATATATATATATATATATATATATATATATATATATATATATATATATATATATATATATATATATATATATATATATATAAATTTAATTTATATATAATTTATATAAAGAGCAGAGGATTTTTGTGAATTCTTTGAACAAATGATTTTTCACAGCTAGCTTTGTTCATATATACCAAGTATGTCAATATTAGTGGAGGGCAGTGTGTGTGTATACAGTGGGTATAGAAAAGAATCACCCCCCTTTAAAATAATCACATTTTGTTGCTTTTCAGCCTGGAATGATGATGGACACAGTTTTTGTTTTATCCAGCTGTATTTACTCAGTGCAACTTATAACATCCAAGTGAAAGATACAATACATGTCAGGGAGAAAAAAAAACAATCACTGAGTTGGAAAAAGGATCACCCCCTTGTGTCAGTATTTTGTTGTAGCACCTTTTGCTTTAATTGCAGCCTTCAGTCTGTTGGGATATGTCTCTACTAACTTTGCACATCTAGACTTTGCAATATTTGCCCACTCTTCTTTGCAGAACTGCTCAAGATCAGTTAAATTTGATGGTGACCGTTTGTGGACTGCAGTCTTCAAGTCATTCCACAGATTTTCAGTGGGGTTTAAGTCTGGGTTCTGACTAGGCCATGCAAGGACATTCACCTTTTTCTCCTTCAACCACTGTGTGGTCAGTTTTACTGTGTGCTTTGGGTCATCGTCATGTTGGAAGGTAAACCTTCTTCCCATTGACAACTATCTGGCAGAGGTCAGCAGATTTTCCTCAAGAATTTGACGGTATTTTGCCCCATTCATTTTCCTTCTATCCTGACAAGTGCTCCAGTCCCTGCTGCAGAGAAACACCCCCATAACAGGATATTACCACCTCCATGCTTTACTGTAGGAATGGTGTTATTTGGATGGTGAGCTGTATTGGATTTCCGCCAGACATATCGTTTGGTGTTGAGGCCAAATAATTCATCTGACCTTAACACCTTTTTCCATGTGGCCTCAGGCTTTTTTCTTGCAACCCTCCCATACAAGCCACATTTGTGGAGAATTTGTGATATTGTTGTCACATGCACACAATGACCACTCTTTGTCATAAATTCCTGCAACTGCTTCAGAGTTGCTGTACGCCTCTTGGTAGCCTCTCTGACCAGTTTCCTCTTGGCTCTTTCATCCAGTTTGGAGTGACGTCCTGATCCAGGGAGGGTCTGTGTTGTACCAAATACCTTCCACTTCTTAATAATAGACTTCACTGTGCTTCTAGGCATTGATAAAGCCTTTGAATTGTTTTTGTATCCATCTCCTTACTTGTGCCTGTCCACAACTTTATCTCGGAGATCTTTTGACAGTGCCTTGCCACCCGTAGTTGATTGTTTGCTTCAGTTGCACTACAAAATGCTCCAGGAAAGCTTTTTTCATGCTGAGCTAATCAAAATGACCACAGCTGATGACAGTTGAAAGTCAAATGGCTTTGTGTGCCATTGAGAAGGTGATTAGCTACACCTTATTGAGTTTACAAGTCATTTTTAGGAGAGGGGATGATCCTTTTTCCAACTCAGTGATTCTGGTTTTTATTTTTTTCTGACATGTTGGTGTTATATCTTTCACTTGGATGTTATAAGTTGCACTGAGTAAATACAGCTGGATAAAACAAAAACTGTGTCCGTCTTCATTCCAGGCTGATTATTTTAAAGGGCGGTAATTCTTTTCTATTCCCACTATCTATCTACCTACCCACCGTCTGTCCGTCTGTTTAAATTAATGTTCACATCAAGCATCAGAATGAAGAAAAAGTGTGATCTCTGTGACACCTCTGTGATCGTTGCATGGTTATTGGTACCAGATGGGCTTGTTGAGTAATTCAGAAACTGCTGCTCTCCTGGAAATTTCACAAACAACATAATTGTTCATGGGTGTAATGATCAGGTGTACACACACTTTTGGCCATATAGTGAATAATTTATGTATATTCAATATCTTCTTGGTAGAATACTTTGTGTTAGGTTCCTCAACATGGTGCCATGCTGTGATGTGGTAAAACCTCCAAGGGTGTGAAAACTATTTGTAGACACCAAGTAAAATTTATCTGTGCAACAAAGGTGTTTTTTAGTAAAAAAAAATGGTATATTAAATGATTAAATTGCAAATGATTAAATCTTGCAGTCCTGGATGTATGTACAGTGTATTTTTTACATGAGAGCTGTAAAATATTCCAGCAAAATTTTATATGAAAAAACATGTCTTCTTAAACAGGTGGTGAGCAGAGAGAGTCTGGCTGTCATGCAGCAGGAACAAGCTGAGAGGGAGGCCAACAACCAGAACCCATGGACCTTTGAGAGAATAGCCAGGTCCAATATGTTGGGGATCCGCAAAGTCCTCAGCCCTTTTGATCTCCGCAATCACGGCCGCTACACCGGAAAGTTCTTCAACCCAGACAGAGTCTGAGCTCATATGAAGCATGGCAGGCTGGAAAACATCATCAACACCTCCTCTGAAATTTGTGCAAAAAAACACTGTGTAAACTTCATTTGCACACCACATCCTGTGTTAGATTAGGCTCACATACTCAAGTGTGAATGATTATTCAGACATAAGTGTACGGCAAGCTGAGCCTCCAGATTTACCAAAGTTTCGGAGAGGCTGGTTTTCTTTGTACTTGCTTTGTGTGAGTATTTTAATCATCCATAAAGTTCAAAACATGTTCCTGACACAGCTCATTTTCATTTAGTGATGACCACAATGGTAAAAGGTCAAACACAGAGTGCTGGAAACAGAGAATGAAAAAGCAGAAAGGGAGATGTAGAAGTTATTTCGGCTCACTTCTATGGCAATAAAAAACATTTAGCAGTGTCACAGCACCTGAAGGTCAAAATCTAGAGACATATTACAGACAATATCATTCAGCTGGAGTTTC
Source organism: Cranoglanis bouderius (assembly GCA_023630585.1). Taxonomy (NCBI): domain Eukaryota; kingdom Metazoa; phylum Chordata; class Actinopteri; order Siluriformes; family Cranoglanididae; genus Cranoglanis; species Cranoglanis bouderius. Next base: position 14,494,978 of record CM042552.1, read on the forward strand.
CAGAACCTGGTGGTTTGAATACTTATACAAGCAGCATTTTTCGTTTTTGATTTGATAACCAATAACTTGATAACCAATAGTTAATTTTTTTTAGTTCCCAATAAAAAATACTGTCAGAAAGAATATGTGAATTTATCGTTCCTTATTTGGACAAATCCGATAAATTCCAGGGGGGTTGAATACTTTTGCAAGCCACTGTCTAGACATCACTCTGGATAAGGGTGTCTGTTAAATGCTGTAAATGTAATAAACGCAAGCAATTTAAACTTGACGGTATAATCCATGCAAATAATGTTTTGAATTAGGGGATTTTTTTTTTTAATGAATATCAATTTTTTTGTGTAAATGCTCCTATGAATAATTTACGAATAAGTCTAACAAGTAAAAGGTAACTAAAAGATTCATTTTCCTGAACCATTAACTTCTTAAACACAAGGGAAGAAATGGTGATTAGTCTCTCACTCTTTTTTTTTTTCAATAACATTAACAATAAGATCCATACAAGAAGGCAGTGTCTTAAAGCTAACATTTAAAGACATTCTCTTCCACAAGTTCTTATTAACACAGTACATCAACGATACATAACCCCCCCCCCCCCAAATTGTTAAACTTAGTGGGCTGAAGAACCTTCACCAAAAGAAAACATGCTGCGAACTTGATTTTCTCCCACATCCTGGTTCACAGGCTGTTTTTGTCTGTGGGTTTTGTATGTGTGAGATTAGGATCACACATTTAAATATTTTGCAGCTATTAATGATCATTCACTCACGATAAGGGTTCAGAGTCATAGCCACTTTATAATATAATTCAACAGTGAGATCATAAAGAGAGAATTGTATCTATGTGACCAACCATCATGCCACAGTGTGTGCTACACTACAAATGCATTATAGAGGCAGACTATGTGGCCTTTAAAGTAATAAAACTGCTCAAAACAAGCTGCTAGACTGTATGCTAGATGACTATGTTATTGAGTCTGAAACTGCACTTGCATAAGTCAAGTGTGATAGCCTCACAACATAGTTTTGATTGATTCTATGTCGTTATTCATGTCAGCCTGCACCACAAAGATTTAAAACATTCCTACAAAACACATGTATTTGAACAATGTTATTGAGATTAGATAATATCCCTAAATGATTTTAGATAAGGGAGAAAAAAACATTTTACTATTCATATTGTTTAATAATATTCATATAAGATTCAAACAAGAGAAACACTCAAGAGGATAAAGAACACAGTACATTAACAGCCTATATATACAGTATCCCTCAGAGGCTAATACAGTGGGTATAGAAAAGAATCACCCCCTTTAAAATAATCACATTTTTTTGCTTTTCAGCCTGAAATGAAGATGGACACAGTTTTTGTTTTATCCAGCTGTATTTACTCAGTGCAACTTATAACATCCAAGTAAAAGATATAACACCAACATGTCAGGAAGAAAAAAAACAAAAAAAAAACAGAATCACTGAGTTGGAAAAAAGGATCACCCCCCTCCTAAAAATGACTTGTAAACTCAATAATGTGTAGCTAAACACCTTCTCAATGGCACACAAAGCCATTTGACTTTCAACTGAGATCAGCTGTGGTCATTTTGATTAGCTCAGCATGAAAAGAGCTTTCCTGGAGCATTTTGTAGTGCAACTGAAGCAAACAATCAACTATGGGTGGCAAGGCACTATCAAAAGATCTGCGGGATAAAGACAAGTCAGGAGATGGATACAAAAAATTTCAAAGGCTTTATCAGTGCCTAGAAGCACAGTGAAGTCTATTATTAAGAAGTGGAAGGTATTTGGTACAACACAGACCCTCCCTGGATCAGGACGTCACTCCAAACTGGATGAAAGAGCCAGGAGGAAACTGGTCAGAGAGGCTACCAAGAGGCCTACAGCAACTCGAAGCAGTTGCAGGAATTTATGACAAAGAGTGGTCATTGTGTGCATGTGACAACAATATCACAAATTCTCCACAAATGTGGCTTGTATGGGAGGGTTGCAAGAAAAAAGCCACCAACGACTGAGCTTTGTCAAAAGGCACCTTGAAGATTCTGAGGCCACATAGAAAAAGGTGTTATGGTCAGATGAGACAAAAATTGAATTATTTGGCCTCAACACCAAACGATATGTCTGGCGGAAATCCAATACAGCTCACCATCCAAATAACCCCATTCCTACAGTAAAGCATGGAGGTGGTAATATCCTGTTATGGGGGTGTTTCTCTGCAGCAGGGACTGGAGCACTTGTCAGGATAGAAGGAAAACGAATGGGGCAAAATACCGTCAAATTCTTGAGGAAAATCTGCTGCCCTCTGCCAGAAAGTTGTCAGTGGGAAGAAGGTTTACCTTCCAACATGACGATGACCCAAAGCACACAGCAAAACTGACCACACAGTGGTTGAAGGAGAAAAAGATGAATGTCCTTGCATGGCCTAGTCAGAGCCCAGACTTAAACCCCACTGAAAATCTGTGGAATGAATTGAAGACTGCAGTCCACAAACGACACCATCAAATTTAACTGAACTTGAGCAGTTCTGCAAAGTTAGTAGAGACATATCCCAACAGACTGAAGGCTGTAATTAAAAAAATAAGGTAAATTAAAGCAAGGTGGTGATCCTTTTTCCAACTCAGTGATTCTGGTTTTTTTTATTTTTTCTGACATGTTGCTGTTATATCTTTCACTTGGATGTTATAAGTTGTACTTATAACAAATACAGCTGGATAAAATAAAAACTGTGTCTGTCTTCATTTCAGGCTGAAAAGCAACAAAATGTGATTATTTTAAAGGGGGGTGATTCTTTTCTATACCCACTGTAAATGAGCCTATTTTGTGCACAGGTATATGTACAGGTGCATCCCAAAGAATTAGAATATTGTGGAAAAGTTCGTTTTTTTCCCATAATTTAATTCAAAAAGTGAAACTTTCATATATTCTAGATTCATTACACATAAAGTGAAATATTTCAAGCATTTTTTTGTTAGTTTTAATCTTGATGATTATCATTTACAGCTCATGGAAATGATATACTGGAAAAATCCAGTATATCTAAAAAAGTAGTAGAATAAAGAGTTTATAATACAGCAATGTCGACCTGAGAAGAGCTCTAATCAACTAATTAACTCAAAATGCCTTTTTACTCAAAACACCGTTGCTCAGTGGTCCAAAGTCCTCTTTTCAGATGAAAGTAAATTTTGCATTTCATTTGGAAATCAAGGTCTAAGAGTCTGGAGGAAGAGTGGAGAGGCACAGAATCCAAGTTGCTTGAAGTCCAGTGTGAAGTTTTCACAGTGAGTAATGATTTGGGGTGCCATGTCATCTGCTGGTGTTGGTCCACTGTGTTTTCTCAAGTCGAGAGTCGATGCAGCGTCTACCAGGAGATTTTAGAGCACTTCATGCTTCCATCTGCTGACAAGCTTTATGGAGATGCTGATTTCCTTTTCCAGCAGGACGTGGCACCTGCCCACAGTGCCAAAACTACTAGTAACTGGTTTGTTGACCGTGGTATTACTGTGCTTGATTGACCAGCCAACTCGCCTGACCTGAATTTTGTCAAGAGGAAGATGAGAGACACCAGACCCAACAATACAGACGAGCTGAAGGCCACTATCAAAGCAACCTGGGCTTCCATAACACCTCAGCAGTGCCACAGGCTGATTGCCTCCATGCCACGCCGCATTGATGCAGTAATTCGTGCAAAAGGAGCCCCGACCAAGTATTGAGTGCATAAATTAACATACTTTTCAGAAGGTCGACATTTCTGTATTATAAATTGTTTATTCTAATATTTTGAAATACTGGATTTTTGATTTCCATGAGCTGTAAGTCGTAGTCATCAAGATTAAAACAAAAAAGGCTTGAAATATTTCACTTTATGTGTAATGAATCTAGAATATATGAAAGTTCCACTTTTTTGAATTAAATTACGAAAAAAAATGAACTTTTCCACGATATTCTAATTTTTTGAGATACACCTGTATATCAATGTGTTATGCATAACAGATCAGAAAAGTAAGTGGAGAACAAAAGCAAAAAGCAGGAAGATGCAAAAAGTGTCTAGGGATTTTTAGGCATTTTATCAGTAAAAACAGCCGAATGAAATAAGATTGGCATTCTCTGTATACTATTAGAAAAAAAAACAAGGTTAAATCTATATGGAAAAAATGTTCTTCCATTTAGCCCTATCAGTGGGACACAAAGTACGTACCAGATGAACTACCGGAATCTCTGACTCCACAATGCTGATGAATTCAATGAATCTCTGAGTAAATAATGCTTATTAAAACTGAAAATCAGATTTCATTACACAGATGAAGTCCCAGAATTTCTGTGATCACAGTTCTGATAAACACCCAGAATTTTCAAATACTGTTGAAATCAGAAAGTATAACTTCACAATGCTGGTGAACTCTGACTTCATACTGCCTAATAAACAACTATAATCTCTGATTCACAATGATTATGATTACTGTGATGATAGAAATTCTGGGACTTCATCTGCGTAATGAAATCTGATTTCAGGTTTATTAAGCATTATGTATTCAGAGATTTGTTGAATTCATGAGCATTGTGAAGTCAGAGATTCCGGAAGTTCATTTGGTGTGTCCTTTGTGTCGGGCTAAATGGAAGAACGTTTTTTCATATAGATTTAACCTTGTTTTTTCTAATAGTGTACAGAGAACACAGTTCACAGTGCCCATTGACCATGCTCTATAACTAGGTCCAATTTGTAGCATGTAATTCTCTGATAGGTTAAATGTGTGTAGTAATTTATTATGTAAATATTTGACTTCAATTTATAACAAATTGTTTAACTCCATCCAATAAACCTCTAGTAAAAATGTTGGATGTGTAATATTTTTGTTGTTTCATTACTTAACACACCCAGCGTTATAATACAAAACTTTTCATTAGAATGTGTGTTAGTTCAACATGCAGTGCAGAGATTAGTTGGTAAAGATCTCCAAAGATTCCAAGATCTCCTCAACTTAGTAGCAATCATTTTATACACGAGCACATTAAATTATGTTATTAGTGATCAGGCAAACAAATAGATAGCTCAGCGTTTACAACTAGATGAGCTATCAAACTGAACAAATCACCCCAGGATTCTGATGGGTCTATAAACACAAGACCCCCTGTCCTGAAGAGGAATTCAAGAAAGTGTGAGGAGGCTCATTTGAACAGACAAGATGACTTTTTGGCTGTAAAGTGTTCCACCGGGAGCCCTTGTCAATTATGGATGGGCCCTTGTCAGCCCTTGTCAATCATGGATGGGCTCCACGGTAGGTCGTGGCCCAGAGTCGCTCTTGAAAGAAGAGCACAGATTTCAGAAAGAGACCTTGGTATATGGGGTGTGTTCTGCAGAGCTGAGTCTTGAATACACCCCACAGTGTTAACTGTGCTAACCATACCTGGTGTCAGTCAATAACCAGATTGGCGGAGACTCTCCCTGCATCCTGGCCTAAGTCTCGTACTGATAGAAGTGCAGTTTCAATCAGTTCCATCACAGAGGGTCCAATTGCTACTGATTGGAGCTTATGATCAAATGCGAGCAGCAAATTTGCCTGTACATGCCTTGTGCATGGCAGTATCTAAAGCTCTCATCATAATGGAATCTGTGCACCTGCACTTAGTGCTTGGGCAGCATATATCTGAGCATAGAGCTTCATCTGGTGAAACCACCAGTGAAGCGACGCAAGTAACACCAGGCTTGGGGAGTAATGGAATACGGCGTTACGTAATCAGGATACAAAAAACTGTAATCCGTTACAGTTATGTCAAAAAACAAAGTAATCAGATTACAGGTAGCCTACATTTTGTAAAAGAAAGTAATCTTTTGACATAACACAATATAGACAGCTGCTTGATTATAGTTCTGGTTCTCTCTTGCCAGTCGTGACTCACATGAGCAACCTCCTGGTGCATAAAGTTAATTTGGTACAAGTGAACACAAATTGTTCTCTGAAATGCTTTTGTTAGGGTGACCATATGTCCTCTTTTTCAGACCTTAAAAAAGCGTCCGGGCAGGATTTCTAAATTTGAGAAAATGTCCGGGATTCGGCTTTAGTTTCATTATGATGCGCTTATGGGTCTAATACTGCATCATGTATGTGCAGGTTTGCATTGCTTTAACCCATCTCTGTAATTCCTGCCTTCTCACACACCAATTGGTCGATTATAAAAGACTTGCAGCAACTACTGGCCAAATTCCTGCCTCTCAACCATTAGCCTACTATCAGGGAGCGCACGCAGGTGAAAGGCTGTTATGTACTGTACAGTTAATGAAGCTGTCCTGAGTCGAAACGATGCCCATGGCCATATAAGGTCATTTTTAATTTCATGCTATCACATTGCTTCGTATTACATGGCCATTCAAATGCGTAGAAGATGGCAGAATGTACACGCAAGGCATCTAATATTTTATTTTATTCTGTGGACATTCAAAAGAATGTAGGAAAAAATGTAAAACGTGGGCAGAGTAAAACCGATTTTATTTATATACAGTACCCACAACTTCTAATGTGTGTGCACTAACTTGGATGGGTTAAATGCAGAGGACAAATTCCAAATATGGGTTACCATACATTGGCCTTCACTTGTCACTTTCACTTTCACTTACTGTGCAAAAGTTTTAGGCACCCTACTTTTTTTAGTACAAACTTTGTTATAGATTTTTTTATTTTATGACTTCTACATTATCAAGTCAGTATAAAAACATTTTAGATTCCCAAACATTAGTTTTCTAGCACAAAATTAAATGTTACAGAAAAATGTTTGTATGTCATTAAAGAAAGCAGCATATTACGTGAGAGACACTTTTCAGACAAAAAACACAATGAAGGCTGCTGGGTTTTGCTGCGAAAATAAGAAGCGAGTGCGAAAGTCAAAGTCTCCAGAAGAACTGTGTCTGGTTCTGCAAGATGCTCAACAAAACTTACCAGCTCATTTCCTTATAAAACTGCACAAACTGTACCGGAGACTACAGTACTATTTTAAAATTTTTTTGTCACACCAAATATTGACTTTGTTTCATTTACTACTGTTTACTGTCCTTTACGGTATTTTTTTTTTTAAATGTAGAAACATTTAATTTCATTATTTTGAAGGCATCTTTGCTCTACAGCATTTCTTTGCATAGTACTGTATACTGTATATTTATGTGATGCTAGTAGTGCTAATAGTGTGTCTTTTTCAGTGTATTAAAGTCTGCATTCATAGTAACACTGTTTTGAATGCTCTTAAGACCCCCCTCCTTTTGGAAAACCAGAATATGGTCGCCCTAGCTTTTGTGATGTAATGTTTATGATAAGCTCTAAATAACAGTATTTTAGATCATATTGCTTTTCTCTTGACTTTATTTACATATGTGACCTTCAAGTAATCCAAAAGTAATCAGTTTACATTATTTTCATATTGTGATACTTGGATTACGTTACTGATTACATTTTTTATGAAGTAATTTGTAACTGTAACGGTAAAGTAACCCTCCCAACCCTGAGTAATAGTAGCAGGCCTGCTGCCCAGTTTGACCTGTTCATTAGATTAGATAAGATTAGATTAGATTCAACTTTATTGTCATTGTGCAGAGTATACAGTGGATCTAAAAAGTCTACACACCCCTGTTAAAATGGCAGGTTTTTGTGATATAAAAAAAACCTCGAAACCAACATAAATCATGTCAGAATCTTGTTTACTTCTATTGTTGAATTTTATTCTATTAATTAAAGTGAAAAACAATAAGAATCATTTTGGGGGGGGAGGGGGAATGAAAAATAAAAATGTACAATAACCTGGTTGCATAAGTGTGCACACCCTTTTATAATTGGGAATGTGGCAGTGTTCAGAATGAACCAATTACATTCAAACTCATGTGAAATACTAATTAGTATACACCTGCCATCAATTAAAGTGACTGATTACCCCCCAAATAAAGTACAGCTGTTCCTATAGGATTTTTCCAACATCTTGGTAACATCCAACTGGAAAAGCCATGGGCCACAAAGAGCTTACAAAGCATGTTACAAAAATATTTAAAAGGCATTGGACACACCATGGAACACTGTAAAGACAATAATCAACAAGTGGAGAAAATATGGTACGACAGTGACACTACTAAGAACAGGACGTCCCTCTAAAATGGATGAGAAGATCAGGAGAAAACTGGTCAGGGAGGCTGCCAAGCAGGGGCGGACTTAGCATTAGGCAAAGGTAGGCAACCACCTTGGGCCACCAGAAGCCAAGGGCCCCCTAAAATGCTAATTATATATATTTTAATTATTAATGCTAAATAACATGCTGAAAACACTGAATAGGGCCCCATTCATATATTTTGCCAAATCAATGAATCTGCCCCCCCCCCCGGTATAAAGGATATTGTCTATACACTCACCGAGCACTTTATTAGGAACACTATACTAATACTGGGTAGGGCCTCCCTGTGCTCTCAAAACAGCCTCAGTTATTTGTGGCATGGACTCCACGAGATGTTGGAAACATTTCTTTGGTGAACATTTCTGTGGTCCATGTTGACATGATTGCATCATGCAATTCCTGCAGATTTTTCAGATGCACTTTCATGCTGTGAATCCATGCTCTATCACATCCCTACTGGATGTTTTCTACTGGATTCAGATCACGCCATGGTCAAAATCACAAAGATCACATTTTTTTCTCATTCTGATGGTCGATGTGAACATTACCCGAAGCTGCTGGCCCATATCTACATGATTTTATGCATTGCACTGCTGACACGTGATTGGCTGATTAGATAATTGCATGAATGTGTAGGTGTACAGGTGTTCTTAATAAAGTGTTCAGTGAGTGTATATCATAGCATCATGGAAGTATGGCACCATGCCTGCAAAGCCGTGATATGATAAGTGTCTTTTTTTTTTTAGTTGCGTTAACTTTATTGATCTCCAGTGAAAAGGCATCAGATATCATTTGCTTATATATTTTCTTTTGGGCTTTGCTGAGAGGTTGGGCACTTCAGATGCAGATCAAGAGGTTCGGGTTCAAATCTGTTTGCCTCCTGTCTGGCTCTTGTCTGCATTGAGGTACCAGTAACTGTGACATGATTATCGCTGGCTTTAATTGCAGTACAATAAAATATCCTGTAAAAAGTAGCAGCTATGATTTGACTTCTTCTCAGCAGCAGAGCATTATGCTTCCACTCAGGAGGTCCCCGTTCAAATCCATGCACCCCAGTCTGACTTGTGTGATTAAGGTATCTTTAACTGCTTTACAGTTTACAACATTAAAAGCCCAATGGAACTCACCAAAACTATAAAGGATATTATTTGTATATAACAGCATAGCATTATGGCACCATGGACTTTTTCCATCAGCCATTGCTGCAATATGAATATCACTATGACTGCAGATCAAGAGGTCCCTGGTTCAAATCTAGGTGCCCCCTGTCTGACTTCACAGTACCTTTAAGTGATTTGCACTCCACACCATTATTACACCCATGGAAATTAGTAATAGTATGAAGGATATTGTCTCACTGAACACTATACTAATACTGTGTAGGGCCTCCCTTTGCGCTCAAAGCAACCTCAATTATTCGTGGCATGGATTCAACAAGATGTTTCTGAGATTCTGGTCCATGTTAACATGATTACATCATGCAACTCCTGCAAGTTTTTCAGGTGCGCTTTCATGCTGCGAATCCCCCATTCTACCACATCTCAAAGGTTTTCTATTGGATTCAGATCAGGTGACAAGGCCACTGAAGAACATTGAACTCATATTCATGAAACCAGTTTGAGATGACTTTTGCTTTGTGACTGCTGGAAGTAGCCATTAGAAGATGGGTAAACTGTGGCCATGAAGGGATGCACATGGTCAGCAACAATACTCAAATAGTCTGTGGCATTCAGGCGATGATTGATTGGTATGATTGATGATTGATTTGCCACCATACCTGCAATCTGGAGTGGATTTAGTGATTTGGGGGCCCTAGGAAAAATTTGCATATCTTATAGGGCCCTATTCAGTGTTATAAGATTGATATTAAAAATTTCAGCATATATTATTTAGCATCAATAATTAAAATATATGTAATTTGCATTTTTAGGGGGTCTTTGGCTTCTGCGGGCCCAAGGTGGTTGTCTACATTTGCCTAGTGTTACGTTTGCCCCTATACTATTGGTATAATGATGGGCATAATAGTGGTGTAGAGTGTAAATCACTTAACAGTATTGTGAAGCATGTTAGCCAGAGGACACCTAGATTTGAACTAGGGACCTCTTAATCTGCAGTCAAATGCTCTACCACTAAGCTATACCCCCTATACCCTGATGGAGGAAAAAAAATTCCATGGTGCCATAGTGCTATTGCATTATCTACAAATAATATTCTTTATAGTTTTAGTGATTTCCATTGGGGTTTTAATGTTGTAAACTGTAAAGCAGTTAAGGATACCTTAATCACACTAGTCAGACAGGGGTGTGCAGATTTGAACAAGGGACCTCCTGATCTGCAGTAAAATGCTCTAACACTCAACTAAGCCCCAGTGAAAATGCATTCGTGAACAATACTTTTAACTGGACATCATTTTAACACAATTAAATCTCGCACTTGTCAGAAGCCAAGGGCCCCCTTAAAATGCAAGTTATATATATTTTAATTATTAATGCTAAACAACATATGCTGAAAATTTTAACATTGATGCTAAAACACTGAATATGGCCCTATTCCTTTATTTTGCCTAGGGCCCCCAGATCACTAAATCTGCCTTTGCTGCCAAGCGGCCTACAGCATTATTAACAGAAATTGCAGTAATGTCTGGCAAGTCCTGATTGCTCCCTAAATGTGACAACAATCTCCTGAATTCTTCAAATCTCTGGGCTATGGGGTAGGGTGGCAAGATGGAAGCCTTTTTAAACAAACAAATAAATAAATAAATAAAATCCAATCTCCCAAAACCATGTGGAATAATGTGTTATACTCTGATGAGAACAAAGGTGAACATTCTGGCCATAATACCAAAAGATATGTTTGGCCCCCCAAAAAACACAGCACATCACCAAAAGAACACCATCCCCTTTTCTTCAGCTGGAACTGGGGCTGTAATCAGGGTGATTAATGATTAGCTCCAAATACCAGTCAATTTTGATGCAAAACCTTAAGTCTTCTGCTAAAACACTTAAGATGAAGAGGAATTTCACCTTTCATCATGACAAGGAGCAGTCTGTCATGTCAAATCCAATCAAAATCTGTGGAGTGATCTGAAGAGGGCTGTGCACAGGAGATGCCCAGCCAATTTGACAGAGTTAGAATGCTATTGCAAGGACGAATGGAAAAATATTGCGAAGTCAAGATGTGCCAAACTGACTCTTACCCAAAAAGATTGAAAGATTGCTGTGATAAAATGTGAAGGTGCTTCAATTAAGTATTAGTTTAGGGGTGTGTACACTTATGCAACCAGGTTATTGTACATTTTTTATTTTTCCTTTTTTCTCTCTAAAATGATTCCTATTGTTGTTCACTTTAATTAATAGGTTAAAAATAAAGATAGAAAAGGTTCTGACAATTTATCTTGGTTTCATTTTTTTTTTTTACATCACAAAAACCTGCCATTTTAACAGGGGTGTGTAGAGTTTTTAGATCCACTGTACATACAAAGCCAATGAAATGCAGTATCACCAGTATACTGGTTAGGGCACATATCACAGATGCTGGGTGTGGTGCTGCCGATAAATAAGTCATATCAGTCTTATTTGAATGCCCTCAATGTAGACCTTGCCCTGTGGCACAGTTAAAAACCTTTATGGCCAGGACTGTGCAAAACATTCAGCACATAGCACTATGAGTACATCAGTATCTAATTCTATATGGACCATCGCCATTTGAGGATGGCTGTTACAGCCTGTTTTGGGCCTGCTGCCTTTAGTCTGTGAGCTCATACAGGCTAAATTAGATTCATTTACATTTATGGCAGACACCCTTACCCAGAGCAACTTACATTCATCTCATTTTATACAACTGAGCTGTTGAGGGCCTTGCTCATGGGCCCAGCAGTGACAGAACAGTCCAACGTCTTTAATACTGAGCTACCACTGCCACTGATAGACCAAAGGATTAAATACAATTGTTTGTGTTTATAATCTGTATATATTTATGTAATGTCAGTATCATTTCTATACTTATTTTATGGTAAACAATGTTGTGAATGTTGTAAATCAATCAGTACAATGTCTGACTTCTAAATGCCTAGTGAATGCCTACACTGTGGCTATAATGTTGCTGAATGCCCAGAATCCCTGACTTCACAAGGCTAATCCCAGAATTTCTGATGTCATAATGCATATTGAACTAGAAGGTTCTTTGACATTATAATGCCTTAGAATGCAAAGAATCTGAGTTTATTATGCTGATGAACTCCTAGAATCACTGACTATGCAATGCTCATAAACGCCTAGTATCTTTGACTTCACAATTGCCCACTGACCGCCATTGATCACTGATTTAACAATGTCTAACAAACTCTCAGAATCTCTGACATCATGATTCCTATTCAATTCTGTCTTCACAATGTTGACTACTAATAGTTGTGTATTCCCATAGTATTCCTAAAATGCCTAATTAGACCCCAGCATCTCTTAGTTCACAATTCCTAAGTTCACAACACAAAGTCATTGACTTCACAGTGCTGAAAATGCAGAATCTCTGCTATCAGTGTGCCTATGAAATGCCCATAATCTGACATTGTAATTCAGCCAACCTTTCAGAATCACTCACATAACAATGCTTAATCAAGTCCCAGAATCTCTGAACATGCAGAATCAATATCAGAAACTCTAACGTCGTAATGCTGATGAACTCTCACAATCTCAGACATCATAATGCCTATTGTACTCCAAGAATTTCATATTTCATAATACCTACTGAAATCCCAGAATGTCTGCCTTCTGGAGGCTTTGGATCATGAGAAGATCCTTTCTTTCTCCACACTTTGGCCTTTCTATCACTTTGGTAGAGGTTAGTCTTGGTTCCAGAACTTTTGTGGCTCATCTCTGTAGTTCATTGCAAATTCCAATCTGGCCTTCCGGTTTTTACTGCTGATGAGTGGTCTGCATCTTGTTGTATAGTCTCTATATTTCTGCTCTCTTCGAACGGTCAATTGTGATACCTTCAGTCCTGCACTGTGGAGGTTGTTGGTGATGTTTGTGATTGGTTTTCCTTCTTTTCTCACCTTCAAAATGGCTTGCTTTTCTCCCTTAGACAGCTCTCTGGTCTTCATGTCGGTTTATCCTTTTTAACAAAAAAATGCAGTCTTCACAGGCGAAACCCAGAGCACCAAAAGTAGACATTTGTAGATATTAATTTATTAAACATTCACGCTAACAGGACAAAGCACCTGACAGTCACGTGTTCCAATATTTTTCATTACTTGAAAAATGGGTGGGTTCAAACAAAAAGGTGCCATGTTCTAATTTGTTTAACACATCTAGATGTAAATATCAGGAAATGGAAACTGAAATTCTATCGTCTCATATTCATCTTTTGATCCCAAACCCAAATGTCTTTAGTGTATAGCAAAAACAAAAGAATTGGACTTGCCATTCCAATACTGTATTTAAATCAAATACTTTCTCTAGTATTTAACACACACTAACAGTCTTAACTTTATACATGCCTTCACTAATAGACATGAGTTGCATCATTTAACCATAGCTTTGCCACTCTTGGTTGTGGTCTGACTTTGTACAGTCGGTTACAGAGTAAGAGGATGTAGAGGAACATTCAGGTTCTGAAGAATCTGGACTTTTATGCATTTTTGGCCACGCAGTTTCCACATCAATTTTAGGTTCTGGAATGTCCAACTCTTTGTATTGCAGAACCTTATAAATATAATACCTTGCATATTTACATTTATGGCATTTGGCAGACACCCTTATCCAGAGTGACTTACATCTTTATTTCATTTATACATCTGAGCAGTTAAGGGCCTTGCTTAAGGGCCCAACAATGGCAGCTTGGCAGTGCTGGGGTTTGAACTCAAAACCTTCTGATCAGTAGCCCAACAGCTTAACCACTGAGCTACCAATGCAAGGTATTTCTCATGCAATGTTTTAACCTGTTTGCAAGCTCCCTGAAGATGGTGCCTTTCACTGCTCACCAGAAAAGCACTAACATGGGTTACAGTTGTCTGTGATCCTGCTAGGCTACAATAAACTTACCAAGAGTTCAAGAGTACATTTAAGGAAGTGTTTGAATATTCAGTCTCCAGACAAGTGAGTGTTGAGCTAATTCTCATTTTAAGATAAGGAAAACAGCCAACAGCTGATGATGCACTAAAATTTCTGAGCCAGCACTCCTTTCATCACCTTTCTTTACACGGAATTCATCTCCTTCATGATTGTGACTCACCACAGAATCTAGTAGTGCTCAGTACACCTTAGCTCACAACACATAACCCTTTCTTTTCATGGAGAGAAGGTAAGTTAACCTATGCAAATACTGTTGATTTTTGTCTCACTTTCCCATTCTGAACCACACAGATTGAAAACTCAGATCCCATTCCCATGTTTCGATTTGTCAGAAGCATTTAGCAAACCCAAGGCCTCAGAGTTACCATCTCATTTTCCTTGGGACTGCAGCATTGATCTTCTTTCTAGTTCCTCATCCCCACCCAGCAGAGTGTATTCTTTATCTGTTCCAGAAATAAAACACAAAAAATGCAATGGAAGAATATGTGAAATATTCTGGGCTACGTACATCTGTCATCAATCTCCCTAGCACGATGCAGGTTTCTTCTTTGTGGAGAAAAAACCTGGCAAGTTTGGGTCATGCATTGATTACAGAGTTCTGAATGTGTTAACCATCAAGTACAAGTACCCATTTCCTCTTGTACAATTGGACTATTGGCCAATTGTCTGTACATCAATGCTTGAATGTGGACAGAGTGTTCTTTTCAGCGTATGCTTCATTCTTCTTCCTCCAGACATATCGCTGATCCATCGTGCCAAAGTTCCACAGAACAGAATCCCAAAACTCATGTGGCTTATTTATATGATTTTGAGCATATTGGAGCCGAATTTTCTTGTGCTTTTGGGTCAGTAGTGGTGTATGTCTTGGAGTTCTGGCATGGAAACCTTCTGCGTTTAGTATGCGCCTTACTGTGCTCACTGAAACCTCAGTGCCTGTTGCCACCAAGTCTTGCTGCAGGTCTTTTGCAGTCACTCGAGGGTTTTTCACAACCTGCCTTCTCAGAAATCTGGTTGCAGCCATTGACAGCTTCCATTTTCTGCCCTGTCCAGGTAGCGTAACACCTGTTCCCTTAACTTTGAACTTGCAAACTATACTTCCAACAGTGTCTCTATGAACATTCAGTGCCTTCGCTATCTTTTTGTATCCTGTTCTATGTTTGTGAAGGGCGATGATCTCTTCTCTTAACTTTTTGGACCATTATTTTGACCTAGCCATATTTCACATGCATGACATGACATGCAGTGAAACGTGACACTCAACAAACCCCTAGCCAGTTCAGGTATTTAATGTATTTTCTGCCCCTAGCCAATTCAGGTATTTCATGAGTTCCATCTCAAGCACACCTGGTGCACCTTGAAGCCCTTGATTAGTATGCTTGAGACAACACCTGTTTTGCATATTTGTGCTGTTGGGATTCTATTCAGGGGGGTTTAATAATTTTGAGACTGGAGAAGTCATTATAAGTTGCATTTTCAGTTGAATTTGGGGAAACCACTTGAAGCATTCTTTGTGTTGAACTATTTCAGTTGCTTTTGTTTGATTCGTTCATTGCAAACAGCTGAAAGTCTGTAAATGTTGACAATAAACCTGATTATATAATAATTTTGTTGAATTTGTTGAATAACTTTTGTTAAAAGTTGAATAATTTTGAGATATATATATATATATATATATATATATATATATATATATATATATATATATATATATATATATATATATATATATATATACATATACATACACACAAAACCCCAATTCCAAAAACATAATGCAATGATTTTCAAATCTCATAATCCCATATTTTATTCACAATAGAACATAGAAAACATATCAAATGTTTAAACTGAGGAAATTTACCATTTTAAGGAAAAAATAAGGTCATTTTGAATTTGATGGCAGCAACACATCTCAAAAAAGTTGGGACAGGGCCATGTTTACCACTGTGTAGCATCCCCTCTTCTTTTAACAACAGTCTGTATATGTCTGGGAACTGAGGAGACCAGTTGCTGGAGTTTTGGGAGAGGAATGTTGTCCCATTCGTGTCTGATGCAGGATTCTAGCTGCACAACAGTCCTGGTTCTTCTTTGTCATATTTTTCGTTTCATGATGCGTCAAATGTCTTCAATTGGTGAAAGGTCTGGACTGCAGGCGGGCCAGTTCAGCACCCGGACTCTTCTACTACGAAGTCATGCTGTTGTAATAGATGCAGTATGTGGTTTAGCATTGTCTTGCTGAAATATGTAAAGCCTTCCCTGAAAAAAATGTCGTCTGTATGGAAGAATATGTTGCTCTAAAACCTGTATATAGCCTTTCCAGATGTGCAAGCTGCCCATTCCATAGGCACTAATGCACCCCCATACCATCAGAGACGCAGGCTTTTGAACTTAGCGCTAAAACAAGCCTCGATGGTCCCTCTCCTCTTTAATCCAGAGGACGCGGCATCCATGGTTTCCAAAAAGAATTTCAAATTTTGATTCGTCTGACCACATAAAAGTTTTCCACTTTGCCTCAGTCCATTTTAAACGAGCTTTGGCCCAGAGAAGACGGCGGCGTTTCTGGATCATGTTCACATATGGCTTCTTCTTTGCATGATAGAGCTTTAACCTGCTCAGTGCAAATGACAAGGTGTACAAATATAGTGTTAGAGTCCTCCTCTCTCTCTCTGATTGGTTCTTTGTTTTTGGTTTATGTCATGTCTCCACCCTTGTTTGTTCATTGGTTTACCGTTTATTGTTTCGTTATTAGTTTCAGGTGTTTTTAGTTACAGCTTGTTTTCGTTTATGTATTTAAACCTTTTCTTTTGTCCGCTTCGACGCGGAGTATTAGAGTAGATAGAATTAACTATGTGAATGGATGTTTGTGGTTTTTTCATTGCCCTCGCGTTTCCTGGACCTTGGACTTTTGCCCTGATATTGTGTTGATTAATGCCTCGTTCTTGTGTGGATTAATGCCTCATTTTTGTGTGGATTAATGCCTCTTTTTGTGGATTTACTACCTGGTGGATTATTGTTTGTTTTTTGACCCTGCCTTTGTGTTCCTTTTCCCCCTGTCCAAATACTTATGGTTCTATACGTTTTCCCCTGTCCTTATAATTTTGGTTACTACTTAATAAACTGACGTTTCCCCAGCACATGCATCCAGCTCCCCTGTGTCTGCCATAACATATAGAAGGTGCATTGTACAGAGAAATGAGGTATATATGTCCGGTGACCATAAGGGGACTACAGATGGCATTATGTAATATGTAGTAATTAGTAAGGTTGAGAATAAGGTGTAAGGGCAAGTACTATGGTAGTGCAAATGACAAGAGACAAATGGTATTTAAGAGTGCAAACAGCATTAATATTGTACAGTACAGGTTTTTTTTATTTTATTTTATTTTTTAACATGGGTCAGAGTGGGGGTGTACAGTTCAGTGGCTGAGTCCAGGATGAGGTCAAAATGGTCGTGTACGATATTAGGCTATGGAGAATCATAAAAGCAAACATAATGTTTTGCTCCCCAATATTTTATTCAAATAAAATGGACCTTTGGTGGAAGTAACTGGATGAACCTTGATGATTAACAAAGCAATATGTTTAATGTAATTTTATCACCCTCACCTACAAACAAAATATCATTGTATAAGGATGATATATATATATATAAATTCTTCAAAGCATCATCAACAGGCATGAGACGGTTTAAAGTGGAACAGAAAATCTGAATACAAACTGGCAAATAAGAAGCCAATTTCAGACTCATTAATTAATGATAAAGAGATGGAACACTCAGAAAAAAAGGATGCTAAACTGTACCATTCCTTGCCATTTGGGACACATCTACTGTACCTTTAGTGTACATCTTTTACATGGTAATGGACATGTAGTGTACCTTTTAAAATTATTATAAGGAACATAATTGGACCTTATGGACCACTTTAATTAGCTTTTAGAGTAATCTTTTAAAAGTAACATGATGTGCACCTTTCCAGGTAAAAGATTACTAACGGTACTAAAGGTAAAGGTGCTGATGATAGGCTTTTAGTAAAAGACACATTAAACGTGGAAAGATCCTAGTGACAATGGGACAGTTCCCTTTTTGACGGTGAAGTGTTCAAGATGATGATGAACATAAAAATAAAGTCATTTACATTCCTGTTTGTACATAGATGTTTATGGGGACTCTGCAGTTATTTAGTTATTTTAAAGAAAGTTAAACTAGTATGGACAAAATTTGTAATGAATAATGTTAAATTTTATTTTCCCAGAAATTTTAAGTTGTATTTTTAATCAGTGCAATAAACAGAAAATGAGCTGATAACTGCATAATTTTTTCCATAGTATTGTATTAGTATCGAACAAGTTGGTATTGGTATCAAAGACAAAATTCTGGTACTGTGACAACACTAATCCTTCCTCATCCAGACACGTCACTGCCTTTCATAGTGAAAGTCGATGCTTCAGAGTGGCATAGGAGCGGTCCTTTTGCAATGCCATGATAAACCCTCAAAGTTTCACTCATATTATTATTTCTATTCCAGGAACTTGATCCCGGCAAAAATAAATTATGATGTAGGAAACTGTTGGCAATCAAACCTGTGTTAGAATAAAGGAGGCATTAGTTAGAGGGAGCAGAACATCCATTCCTGATTCTCACTGATCAATAACCTTAAATATGTGAAGTCAGCAAAGAGACCGAATCCATGTCAAGCTTTTCAAGAATCCACTTTTCTCAGCGCCAGTTCCCCAGACTCACTTTCTGCATACACTACTAGATCATCTAAATACCAGACATCTCCTGGCATACCACACAGTATTGAGTCCATAACCTTCCAATAAACTTCTGATGCACTAGACAAGCTTAAGCTCTGCACTAGCTATAACTTAGCTATAACAAACTACTCAGCAGAGTGTGAACTTCAATAATTATTAAAAACATGTTCACATTTAGAAACAATATGGCCATCACATATCAATCAATACTAATGAGGCAGAGCTTTATTAACTCAAACAGTTGTAACTCATGAGTGCTTGCATGGATTCGCATGAATCTTGAAAGGCATACAGGAGTTTTCTGAGGTCATATGCAAAGTCTGGGGCATGGTCATAAATAGGAGATGGGGCTAAAGTCAGGTAAAGTCTGATCAAGCTGGAATTTGGTATGGTGCATCTATGTGCTAATATGTTAGTTGATTTTTGATGATGACCTAATTAGTTAAAAACATGGACACCTTTGGCAGGGTTAACACTGAACTAACACTGACCCACTTGTAAATTGGCCACTGGGGGAGGTATTCATGTTTTCTGCATACAAAAACAAGCATATCTCTTGGAAAATAAGGTTTGGAAAGAAATTTCTTTTTTACCTTGATTATATAGAAAATTGCCTTCCGGACCATTTAGCCACACCTAATCAAATCTATGATAATTTGCATAATATGCTAAACCTACTTTTGCAAACTAGCCCTAGGATTTTTGGCCAATTTTCCCAATATTGATGTCAAACTACTCAGGAGAGTGTGAACCTTAATAGTTATCAAAAACATGCTGACATTTCTAAACAATATGGCCACCACATGTCAATCAATTTTAAGAAGGTGGAGCTGGTTTACTCAAATAGCTATAATTCATGATTGGTCCTATGGATTTGAACCAAACCAGGAATACAAGTTCAGGAGTTTAATAGAAAATAGCTGTTTCTCAAGAACTGTAAGGCTGATCAAGCTGGAAGTTGTCAGGGTGCATCTATTTGGTAATCTGTAAGTGGATTCATGATCCCTAATTACTGAAAAAACTTGTCTGCCAGGTTTTAGCAGGCATTGATAAGGTTCCCTTTAAGCCATCATCATGAAACTTGAACGGTGTTACGGGGGACAAAGGGGAGCTGGATGCAAGTGCTGGGGAAAAGTCAGTTTATTAGGAATAACCAAAATTATATGGACAGGGGGAAAAAACACAAAGAACCAAGAGTATATGGACAGGGAGACAAGGAACTCAAAGGCAGGGTCAAAGAATAAACAATAATCCACAAAAGAACGAGGCATTAATCCACAAAAGAACGAGGCAAAAGTCCAAGGTCCAGGAAACTCAAGGGCAGTGAAAAACCAACGAACATACATACACATAGTTCAATCTAATACTCCGCATTTAAGTGGACAAAAGAAAGGGCTTAAATACATAACCGAAAACAAGCTGTAACTTAAGACACTTGCAACTAATAATGAAACAATAAACGATAAACCAATGAACAAACAGGGGTGGAGACATGACATGAACAAAACAAAGGAGCACATGGGGGAGGTAAACAAAACGAGAGTCATAGAATGGAATGCGGGGAATGCAGAAGTGCGCTGCCGGCTGTCCTCAACGGCCGTGCGGAGAGGGGTATGATACTCACTAGCCTTCGCTACTCGCTAGCCTTCGCGAGAAGTGTAGCGAGAGGGAGACTCTAACAAACGGTAGTTTCAGGGAGGGACCCACTAGTTACTAGAAACTGTCTCACTCAAATTGGCCAAGAGGGGCATTATTCATATTCATAGGGGTTTAAATAGCTTTTTCTAGGGAACCAAAAGTCCAAAATTGGTGTGCTGCATCGACCTACTAACCTGTACCTGGATTTTTAATCATCACTGAATTCCAACAAAAACATGGCCACTTTCAGCCAATCAGTTTTCAACAGGCATTTTAAACAACTAGCATTGAGCTATCATTACAAAACTTGATCAGTATGTTCAGGTATGGCCTCTTTATGGTTCTATGTATCTTGGCAAGAACTGGCCACTGGGGGCCCTATTTGCGAGGAGTGCTTGGACCCCACAGATCGCCACTTGTGGCTATATTTAATGTTTTAATTTATTTATCTGAAACATACAAATATTTTGTTGTGAAGAACGCTTTACTTATGTTTAAAAAGGCTTTTACTTTTACTTCATATACAGATTTGTAAATAAAATACCAGTGGGACACCCCACCCACATGAAGACTGGTGAGATGCAGGAGTTGATCATAGATACAATGGAAATAAAATGAATCTGGCAATAAATTAATTATGCATTTAATTAACCAGACCCCTTCTGCCACCTTTCTTCTGACGCCAAAACGACCCGGTGTCCACCGTTGCCGCGTTTATTTATTACTGACCTTCTTAACATGTCTTTCTAGCTTGGTGACCTTCTTAACATGGTTTCCGGAAGCGCACGGTTATTTATTGGGCATGCGCACAACCTTTGAAACATAACCGCGAAACCGGTGAGTATGTAAACAGAAACAGTTAATGTAGAATAACATTCTCAGAGCATCACGGTGTTATATTTACTTGTGACACAGAATAACCATGTATTATACATAATGAAAGCGTAAATTACTTCGCGTTAGTTAGATAGTTACTTAGCATTCTGATTATGTTTAGCTAACTTTGTTTATATCAAGCTAGCAAGGTTTAGTTATTGTTAAACTCTTTATAAAACCACATACACATTTAAAGATAATACATTCACTTCACGCCAAACCTCTGTTACTTACGTAGTTAAGTGAATGTAGGGGGTTTAAAACAATGTAAAGAGAGAGTTTGTAGTTTGCTAACGATAGGGTAGCCATCATAACAGTGTGGGGTAAATCTCTTTCGTGTCAGTTTTTTTTTTGTGCAGGATGAAGCCAGCTCGAGGTTCGTCCAGAGCATCAACACGGGGTCCTAAAGGCGCCGGTCGAGATGGGAAAAGATTACAGCAAGTAAGACTGAATCATTACTTCTTATTCTGGCCGTATTCTTCAAATCTTTAAAGCTCATGCGTCATAAAAAAGCCTTTAAACTATGTAATCTTTTGAAGGTGTTTTTTTTTTGATGATTAAGCCCCCTGTATTGTACTTTTTATTGAATTTTTTTTTTATTTTTATTTTTTTTCTCTCTTACTTTTCCTGTTGTTTATTTTGTTTATCTATGTATTTTTTGTGATGCTGCTATTTGGACTTCTTTGAATTAAGATGTTTCTTACTGTTATTTATTTATGTTTTTCAAGCAACTAAAAAAAAAAAATAAAATTCTGGCCAAGCTTTATTTACAGTTTACCACTGCTGGGAAAAACAACAATAGAAACAATCACAGAAATTCTAATGGTTTCCACTAGAAATACCACTACAAACCATCAGCTAACCATTAAAACCATTATTATTATTGGTCCTTAATGTTATCCACTAGACACAACATGCCACCAATAGATGGCAACAAATTAGTAGTAGAGACCCACAGGGATCATTGCAGTTTCTATTACAACCAATACAATTCCCATTATAGCCATTAACACCATTATAAATTCTATGAGGGTTTCTATTGTTTGTTTGTTTTTCAGCAGGGACATAATGTTATAGTGCAAGTAAGGTAACGTACATGTTTTCTGCACTTCAGAAACGATTGCCTGACGGTGAGAGTGCACAAGATAAGCCAAGAAAGAAAGGTGAGTTTGGAGAACTAGGAAAAGCTGCTCATGTTGCCTGTTATAAAGATGAATTCTATTCATGTCTATTTCGTGTACAACTCGAAATTAGTGGGCTCGGTTACTTTAGGTCTGATACAGATCAGATCATTTACTTCCACTAATAGTATTCTGTGCACTGCTCTCTGTTTTCCACTGTAAGGACACAGCATTATTCTTGACGACTACTTACTTGCATGTAGGGTTGCAGCGGTATACCGTGGTATGAAAATCGATGGTTATCATACCATGTACATTTGCTTATCTATGGTATTGGGAAAATAAAATGCAACCGGACGGAGAATCTCACCTGTGCATGCGCATCTCCTTTACTCCTCGACTGCGTGTCAGACTCGTCAACCTGCTTCACACACACACATACACAGCGGAGAAAATGTCGGAGGCTGATATCACCAGTCTCCATCCCCCGCCGAAAAAGAGATTAAAATCAGCAGCGTGGGATTACTTTGGATTTCTCAAAGACAAAAATGGGGGGGGGGTTGTCCTCAAGGATGGATATCCAGTTTGAACGTCAATCATAAAATGCGCCATCCAAATCATTTTCCACATCCTGGCTCCATCTGCGTTGTCTGTCCGTTCGGTAACCTGTTTCCACGAAACTTGGTTCCCCGAAATGGTTTCAATTATAATAAAGCATTTGTTCAACCAAAAAAAAAAAAAAAAAAAAAAAGAATTCTGTTTTCATTCCTTTAAGGGTCATTGTAACTGATGATGATGATAATTGTGTAATACTGTATACTGTGAAACCGTGATATTTTCTGAGACGGTTTTTGTACCGTGAAAATCTTATACTGCTGCAACCCTACCTGTACGTGAGAACAGGACAGAAGTTGAATAAAGAATACTGATGTTGTGAATCAAGGTGTTGTTCCACCTGAACACAGGGCTCACAGCAAACGAACTTGGGTATGATTAAAAATAAAGAAACCTTAAACATGTGGACACATGTCACATCACACATCATCACCAACCATGGCCATTTACTGTACATGGGGTTAGCCTCCACTCTTCTGGGACGTCTTTGTATTAGATTTTGGAGCCTGGCTGTGTGGATTTGTGTTCATTCAGTTACAAGAGCGTTAGTCAGTCCCTCCAGGATTTTTTGCTTTTGCAACCGTAGAAATTAACACGAAATCAAGGAAACGCCGCAATATTCGGAGGAGCTTGCAATTTTTCAAAGTTACCACAGATTTTCAGTTTGTTTGGGCCAAAACACGTCATGCGACTTCATCGCAACGTGCATTCAGCTAAAGCCCTCTTCGATTCACATGTGTCAAACATGAGTACAGCAAAAAGTTCTCATTTACCAACAAACATCACTGTGAAAGACCGTGCAAAACAATTTCGTGCAACTGCGAAAAATCAAACCTCAAACATTTTTGTCCGCAACAATCACAAAAAAAAAACAAAAAAACTGTGAAATCCTGTACGGACTCTTAGTTCCACTGAAGGGAAATTATAATGCTACAGCATACATAGACATTCTATACAGTTGTGTGCTTCCACTATGTGGCAACAGTTTGAGGAAGATCCACATATGAGTGTGATGGTCAGGTGTCCACAAACATTTGGCCGTTATAGTGTATATAATGGATTTTATACCTATTGTTTCCAATTTTTAAAAGGACTTTGAGGACAGCACATTTTATACATAAACACTGTATGAGCCAGCAGTAGATGAAAATTGCCTAGAGGCTTTTTGCACTGCTGATGAGGGACATTTGTATGAAACATCCTGTTTCTCTGGTAACATGATGTGGGGGACAGGAAATTTTGAAGACAATATGAGTTGCGCAATTGCTGTCTACAATCTGCTATTTGAAAGAATTTGTTCTGTGTGCAAACACACCTCACACGTCCAAGTGTGATTAAACTCGCATGTCTTAAACAGTGCTACTGAACACGGCTTGGATGTAGACATACAACTAATTAAAATACTGCTATCTGGTAGTTCTGTTGCCTAGTTGTTCTTCCATTCCTCTTATTATGACTCAGCACCTGCAGAGCCGAGAAAGGTGAAAGGTCAGGAGAAATGGAAACCATTGGACAAGTCCTCCATCATGCTCCTTGACAACATGCTGAGTTTGTCAATACTGTAAGCAACCTGGTGACCTTTATTGAAATTAATTACTAGTTTCATGAATTTTCAGTATTTGAGTGTTTTTTTTGTGTCTTTGATAGATCTGTTCTCCCAATTAAAAGAAAAGAAAAAGAGGAAACGCAGAAGCACCTTAACTCATTGAAAGACCAGTAAGGCCCATACAAAATTATCTATGATCTTTTTCTTTCTCTGATATATTTTGAAGCTGTTATGTCATTAGAAGAACGAGCTAAAATGTTTTCTTATTTCAGGTTCCTAGCTAAATGTTCTCAACTCCCTGTGCCACTTCAGAAACACGGAAACATGATGCATGTGTCCCAGCAGTTCCACAGAGAGACCCAGAAGGTTAAGCATGGCAAAAAGAAAATCGAGGAATTAGAGGTAAAAGAGTAAGAAATATTCTATGGAGATTTTTCATGTGATATTTTTTTAAATCCGAGCTATAAATAAAAGTACCGTACTGTGCAAAAGTTTTAGGCACCCTATATATAATATATATATTTTAGTACAAACTGTTATAGATTTTTTATTTTATGAGTTCTACATTATAAAGTCAGTACAAAAAACATGTTAGATTCCCAAACATTAGTTTTCTAGCACAAAATTAAATGTTACAGAAAAATGTTTGTCATTAAAGAAAGCAGCATATTACATAGACACTTTTCAGACAGAAAACACAATGAAAGCTGCTGGATTTTGCTGCAAAAAATAAGAAGCAAGTGCAAAAGTCAAAGTCTCCAGAAGAACTGTGTCTGGTTCTGCAAGATGCTCAATAAAACTTACCAGCTCATTTCCTTATAAAACTGCACAAATTGTACCGGAGACTACCAAATATTGACTTCATTTCATTTACTACTGTTTACTGCTCTTTACGGTATTTTTTTTTTTTCAACGTAGAAACATTTAATTTCATTATTTTGAGTGCTAATTGTCTGTTTTGGAGGTGCCTTGGTTTAGCACTGAATTTATTTGTGGTGTCAAACGGCATTCTACTAATGAATGTAGACACTGAATGAATGCCTCCACCATTGAGTGGGTTGTCCGTCTGTCCGTCCGTCCGTCTGTCCAAAGTTCTTGTCAGTGCGATATCTCAAAAACGTGATCTTATCTTTGTAGCCAACAGATGAACTGATTAGATTTTGGAATTGGACCAAGGTTACAGCAAGGTGAAATGTCTGAAATTGTTTTTCCTCAATAGCTTCCTCTCTGTTCGAAGAATATCTTAAGGGTATTTATGGCATACAAATTAGTAACAAGCAGGGCTAGACTTGTTGGTGGCATGGGCATCCCCATTGACGCCATTGGCATTGAGTTTGACGTGTTCTTTTAGCTAACTTCCAATGGGTAATGTATTCAGTGGGGGAAAAACAGTTTTTTCAGACTTCAAATCTTTAAAGTAAATGTTTATACCAGTGCAATATTGTTTTCAGTGATGCAGGATTTGTTTGTCCATAAGCAACCAAAATTCGAAGGAGTTGTCTGTAACCACAAATGTCTGTGTAAGATGACACAGGTTAAGGATTAGTAACGATACACAAATTTCAAATTCAGTACAATATAGTGGTGATTTTGATATGATAGATTTTCAATACAGCAAAAATAAGCATTGGCTGAACATGCGCCTTAGGTTTCCATTTTCACTTGATTAAAGAGCCAAGCCGTGTTTGTGGTTCTGTCACTGGCCTTTTACGCACATAACATCTACAAATGGTATAGAATGGTATCTCCAAATGCAAAATCATGTGTTGGTTTGGATGGGGGGGGGGGGGGGTGCCTTGTTGATAAGAGAGGTCAGCAGAGAATGGTCATTCTGGTAGCTCAAATAACTACTATTTGCAACCGTGGTGAGCAGAAAAGCATCTCAGAACACACAGCATTTTGAACCTTGAGGCGAATGCACTGCAACAGCAGAAGACCACATTGGGTTCCACTGCTGTCAGCCAAGAACAGGAATCGGAGGCTACAGCGAACACTGGCTCAATGGTTCATTGAATTAGCTCACTTTACAGAATACCACCCTGCTGTTTAAATTATGTTTCCTGACTAATTGCACAAGCTGTAATTGCAGTTTTGGTTGTGATAGTGCTGTGTAACATGCAGTGGCACTCTGCTGAGTCTGTGATGTGTGGTTTTGTTTTAAGGAAAGCAACCAGGCGGTGGTTAGCCGACTGGAGCAGCTGCAGGTAAAGATGGACCGTTTGGAGCATGAGTGCAGGATCATGAGGGACAAACTGGAGGAAGAAGAGTTAAATGCACAGAAGGTATGTACTAAAGGCTAAGGCACAACAGTAAAAGCATTTTTACTGCACGATCCTGGATATACTTATTCTGATATTTACCTAGATCACATTCATTTGTATTTTATTATATATTTTTTTCCAATTCATACAGTATGTGATGCTTAATATTTACTCAAATTTGAAGTACATTTTCTGGAAGTTGCCTATCTTGATTGAGTTAAGCATTGTTAGTGAAATAAGAATGCCTAAGTACCTGTAGTGTAGCCTTACACCTGGGATTCTCTTTTGGGTGTGGGGAAATTTTTATGCTTTGTCTGCTAAATAGCCTCCAGCTACTAACTAGTGAAAAATATAATGAGTAGTAATAAAAGTTGCATCATCTCAAACATCCTGCAACAACAGTCATAGTTTAGGCAACAACTGTTTTCTCCTGGGTTAGTTAGCTGCTGCACTGTTCATGTCTGCTCTAAAATTCGCAGAGGAACTGAGGAACTGATTAGACCGAAAGTATAGAAGCATCTAATGTCTGTGCTAATGAAATGAATCCACCTTCTTGTTGCGGTGATGAATAATTATTATACATAATAAATAGGAATATGAATTTTTAATTTGAATTTATAATGCCTCTAAATCTGTGACTCATTGTTAAACGCAAGGCATTAGGTTATTTAGCCAGATATTATGTCACATGTTTTCAGAGATTTAGAGTTTGCGCTTCACACTGTGATTGCCCTGCACAGGGTCAATGTTATCAATGTTCATTTAACAAATAATGTTGATCCAATGAGTAGCTGACTGAATTGACATGAAATTTTGAAGGTAATATGCCTTGATGCTGTTCTGTTGATGACGTACTTGAGAATAAAATAAGAAAATAGTAAATAAATTTAGCTCAGTTGGTGGTGCCATGACATGCCTTAATCACAAACCTCAGCTAAAGGAGATACCTCTAATACTCTGTAATGGGTTTGGAGCCTTCGAGACATGTTAAAGGCTATAATTTGGCAGGTTTTTAAACAGTGTTTTGACTCCGATAGGGATGTCGTTGTCTCCTTTAGTGAAGAATGGTCATATAGTGCTGTGAACTGATTCCTTCTGTTTTTGTGTGTATCTCATATTAAATTGTTTCAGAAATTAAAACAAAATCTAAGATAAAACAAAGACAACCTGAGTAAACACAAAATACAGTTTTTAAATGATATTATTGTTAATGTTAATGATAGTTACTTATTGCAGCAAAACAGTTATCCAATACCAACTGGGCCTGTGTGAAAATATATTTGCCCCCGTAGTTACTAATTCCCCAAATCTATGAAACTGCATTCATAATGGGGTTCAGCTGGATTAGATGCAACCAGGCCTGATTACTGCAAACCCTGTTGAATCAAATCAACACTTAAATAGAACTTTTTCAACAGCATGAAGTTGGTTAAAAGGTCTTACCCAGTAACACACTATGCCAAAATCGAAAGAAATTCCAGAAATGATGAGGAAGAGGGTGATTGAAATACATCAGTCTGGGTTACAAAACTGAAAGACTGATTACTGAAAGACTGATCTCCAGTTACTGGAAGCGTTTGGTTGCAGTTATTGCTGCTAAAGGTGGCACGACCAGATTTTAAGTTTAAGGGGGCAATTAGTTTTTCACATGGGTGATAGGTGTTGGATAATTTTTTTGCTTCAATAAAAAAATAAAAACTTTGTGTTTACTCAGGTTGCCTTTGTTTTATGTTGTATTTCGTTTGAAGATCTAAAACTATTTAGTATGAGATGTACAGAAAAACAGAAGAAATCAGGACTGTAGTCATGAAATAAAAAGTTGCTGCAGATGTTCGAGCTATTCTGACAAGAGTTGGATCATCAAGAAGGGTTATTCATTCTAGTTTGAAAGGCTTGCTTGAATCCTGAAAAAAGCTCCCAGTTCCAGTTTACTTCTCACTAAGGATTAGCTCCTTTAACTTTCTGTCCCAAGGTCACTACCATTTATAACAGTGAAGCACATATTAGATGATGTGTGTCACAACCATGAATCGTTTCACTAGTTACTCATATTGGTGTAACGTATCACACACATTTCTTTCTATAGTTTATTCAGCTGACTGAGCAAGCTGTTCTGTGCCTTCCTGCTTTACCACTTTATCCTGAAGATGAACCCACATTACAGGTAAAGAGCCATAATTCACAATAATTAAAGCCTGCTATGAGCTTTCTGTACTTTTGTTTCAGATGCCACACACTGTAGTTTTCTGCATTCATCTCTGTGTTTAAATTATCTGGATATTTTCTTTCTGAAAATAGGCAAGTATACTTTTTCTTTTTCTTTTTTTTTTTTGCTGCTTGCGTGGCAAAGATAGCTGTCAGTGTGGCACTTCTTTCAACACTTCTTCAGAGATTGTAAAAACCACATCTTAAAGTCAGTTGTGCTGACCAATCATAAAAGGGGAGGCTTCCTGTTTTCACATGAGATGCACGTACATATATAGACATTAAAGAGCATAGTTTTAAAGTGTCTGGAATAACCAGACCACTCTAACAACAAATTAATGCTTTCATTTTTATGCCAGTGTACTAA
Source organism: Cranoglanis bouderius (assembly GCA_023630585.1). Taxonomy (NCBI): domain Eukaryota; kingdom Metazoa; phylum Chordata; class Actinopteri; order Siluriformes; family Cranoglanididae; genus Cranoglanis; species Cranoglanis bouderius. The sequence continues at coordinate 14,524,583 of CM042552.1, forward strand.
TTACACAGAATAAATAAATTGTTGCACTGCAGGATCCCAGTGGCCAAACTCTATATTTATAATAAATAATTATTTATCTGTTTATGAATGATCTATATTTTCATTTCGGAAAATAATTTTCTGTACTACTGTTACTATCTGCTACAGATATAGGTATGCTATAGGTAGCGTACAGAAGTGTCCGTCGAATGTACAGCCAGGTCCATAAGTATTTGGAGAGTGACACAATTTCTGTAATTTTGCCTCTGTACACCACCACAGTGCATTTGAAATGAAGCAATGAGTCCCTCCATTTTCACAGGCTCAAAAGTAATCGGACAATTGACTGATAAGAAGTTTCAAGCCAGTTGTGGTCTCTTTCCTCGTTATTTCATGACAGATTAAGCAGATAAAAGGTCTGGAGTTGATTTCAAGCACTGAATTTGCATTTGATTGCTGTTCATGGGAACTCTCTATATGCTATCCAAAGAGGTGTCGATGAAAGTGAAGGAGGCCATCATTAGGCTGAAAAAAAAACAAAACAGACCTATCAGAGAGAGCAGAAACTTTAGGAGTGGCCAAATCAACAATTTGGTAGATTCTTAAAAAGAAGGAATGCACTGGCCAACTCAGCAAAACCAAAAGGCCTGGAAGTCCATGGAAGCCAACTAAAGTGTATGATCGCAGAATTATTTCCTGGTTGAAGAAAAATCCTCAAAAACAGCATCTAGCCAAGTCAATAACACTCTGGAGGAGGTAGGCGTATCATTGTCAAAGTCTACAGTCAAGAGACGCCTTCATGAATATAAATACAGACGGTTTACCACAAGATGCAAATCACTGGTAACAGTCAAGAACAGAAAGGCCAGATTAGACTTTTTTTTTTTTTTTTTTTTTTAAAAACCTCTTTAAAAAAGCCTGACCAGTTCTGATGCAAGATAAACTTGTACCAGAATGATGGGTTCAGAAGAGAAGGAAAGGAAGGGCTCAAGATCCAAAGCATGCCACATCATCTGTCATACACAGTGTTCTGGCATGGGCATGTATGGCTGCCAATGGAACTGGGTCACTGGTGTTTATTAATGATGTGACTGCTGATAGAAGTAGCAGGATGAATTCTGAAGTGTATAGAGCTATACTTTCTGCTCAGATTCAACCAAATCTGTAAATAAATGGCTGTAATTCCTAAACGGTTAATGCAATGTTTTTGTTAAAAAATCATTTGAATTAAAGCTGAAAGTCTACACTTCAATCACATCTTGATTGCTTCATTTCAAATCCACTATGGTGGTGTACAGAGGCAAAACTACGAAAATTGTGTCACTGTCCAAACACTTATGGAAATGACTGTATGTGCATAATGCGAACAATTAAAATGTGGAAACATACAAAACGTTTGCAGACTTTGCTGCCAACAGCTTTTTGTCGAATTGATAAAATTGCTTTAGCGAAAGGAATGTCAATTTCCAGCAAAAAAAAAAAAAAAATGCTTGTTTGGGTCATCAAAAGAGTTTTTTAATGTATAATGTATAAGAATATAATGTATATAGAAATTGTTTACACTTGTTGATAAAGATTTTAAAAAGACAGCTGATTAATACCAGCCAGTTGCTATTCTCTGCAGCACATCCAGAAGAAATGGCACAGAAATCAAGGAATTGATCTTCAACAACTAGAAGAAACTGCCCTTTTAATGTGCAGTAGTTTCTTGTCAAATATGGATGACACAATATTTTATCCTCTTCAGTCAAACAGATGTTATTTCTAAAATATTACCAGTAGTAATATTTATTAATATATAATTAATAAGTAATACCATTTACATTGCCTTCATTGCCAGACATCTTTGTACGTAAACATTGTTTCACATACACATTTTCCATTGATGAATAGCAGTCGAGATTTGATGGTGTGTGGTTTTTTGTTTTGTTTTTTTCCTCCAAGAAAAAACACTTCTGTATTGTAACATTGTGTGTGCAATACATTATGTTGTCGAATAAGCATTTAGACTTTTAGGGACCGCAATATGAAAGTTCCTCTTCTTGAAATGAGCTCAGTATGAACATAGACTCTCTTTACTGGTTATACTTGAGTATCACTACTGCACAAACTATTTTGTGCAACCCGTTCTTTCATCGCCTGTTTAATCATGACCATTTTGTAGCGTAAATGTGAGGTTGTCCCGCTGCTGTGCTGCAGCTCTGAGTCCTCTGTCTTACCGGTGCTAATACACTATATGGCCAAACGTTTGTGGACATCTGACCAACACATCACTTTGTGCTGGTTGAACATCCCATTCCAGGTTTAGTCCTCCTTTTCTGGTCTAATAATCTCCACTCTTCTGGGAAGGCCCTCTTCTAGATTTTGGAGCATCCCTGTGGGGATTTGCCCATTCAGCCACAAGAGCATTAGTGAGCCTGGTAGAGGTCACTAATGACCTGCAGTCAGTGTTCCAGTTCATCCCAAAGGTGTTCACTGGGGTTGAGGTCAGGGCTTTGTGCAGGACACTCGAGTTATTCTACTCCAACCTTGGCAAACCATGTCTTCATTGACATGCACAGGGGCATTGTCATGCTGGAACAGGTTTGGGGAAATTGTAATGTATACAAAGACATTAGTTGTGTCCCAAATGACGCACTATACACTATGCACTTATGCACTCAATGTGTAGTGTATGAATTTTATACGGTTATTTTTTTCATTCAACATCGGATTCTGATAGCCCCTCCCCGTCTGCTATGTAATTAAAGCTGCGACAGTTCAGACCATGACGTGTCCAACATTCCACACTTCGTTTTTTCAGTTAATTAAGTGCATCATCCGAGTATTTAAAGTGTACGTTTTCTATTTGGAATTTTCAGTGTGAACACACTATTCACACTATTTATACTACAAAATGGCATAGAATAGTGCATAAGTACGTGAATTTGCATGCACCTATTCTATACAATTATGTGTCTAGAAACCTTTGGCCATATAGTGTATGTTTAAGTTAGCATTAGATTGACGGTTGATTATGAGGTTCACTCCCTTTGAAAGATTTTCCAATCATCATACAGAGAAGCTGTATGCCCAGGCAGGACAAGCTAAGATCGCACTCTCCAATAAATGTTGAGATATTTCATTTATAGACAGTGTAATTGAATCTGCTAGGAGCCCACAGAAGCCGTGAATCACTGGACTTCTACAGGCAGTGCACTGGGGGCTTCTAAGTAGATTCTCATGCACATTCTCTGCACTGTCCAGTTGAACAAAATGCCTGATATTGCAGTGAGGTTATCTGAAAAAATGATTCTCTAAAATATTGACTTTCACCCAGAGTGATGAATAATATTATAATACAATTATATAGAAATATTTAATTGCTGCATTTTAATGAAGTTTAAGGGGAGCCCAGGCTTCCCATGCAGTCTTAAAATCGCCTCTGATCTGTACATTATATGCACAACAAAAGGAGGTGCTTGAATAATTTTGGAACTGAGTGACAAAAACTTTTTCTATATCTCTCGTAATCTACACAGCTAAAAACATCAAAAGATTGTTGAAGGGATCCCACACACCTACAAGATACTGCCCTTGTAATGTAAAAGGTTATCTATGAAATATAGATGCCACATTATTTCCTAGAATTAAACTAAGGGTTCTCGTTTGCACTTAAGTTACATTTGGTTTGTCGTAGGAGTGGATGATGATAAAATCCTGTTGCACAACATTGGATTAATTTATAAGCTTAAGCTAAGTAGAGAAGAATTTAGTCTGTTTGAAATGTTTGCCAATGAAGTTGTCAAACAAGGAAATATTATTGGTAATATTTTTTATAAAATTCATTTTTCACATAATATCATTTGAATGGAAGCCTGCCAAGAGTTAAATGAACCAAGTACACCAGTCACTATTTCCTTTTTCCTATGTTGCATAGCAGAAGCCAAGGTCTTACTGCAGCTCTTTCAAAATAAAGAGCTTCTGCATTATACCCTGTTCAATTTAGTCTTGTAATAATAAAATGGCATTTAGGCTTTTAAAGACTGCAGTGTAAGGTCTTTTTACACAACCATTGCTGTCTGCTTGCGAACTGTCAGTGTTGAAATGTGCTGATGAAATAAGCAGTGCTGAGCAACTCATGAGACAATATTGTAATTTTGCGACTATTGCCTAACATCTGATTGGTCCATTAGGAGAAGATCATGAAAGTAGTGCCCGATTCCAAAGCGGTCATGAAGGCTCTTCAGAAAAGACAGGTAACTGGGAACGCAAAAGCCTTTTTGGAGTTGGCACATAAGCAGTTGGATCATCTGTGACTCACCCTGTAGCTCCAAACAATTGGATCAGTGTTGTCTAATTTCTTTTCTTTTCTTTTTTTTTTCCTTTTGTAACTATTTTCTGATTTAAAAGATGGTGGCTCAGTTATAAATTGCTTATTATAAATTGTTTATTGTTTATTATTGTTAATCATTATACATTTGCAAGACATTTATTTGTTTGACTAGTATGGCTTAACTTGCTAAACATGTATTTTGCTCTGTTTGGTTAATAGTGGTTCTCAGTGCACCAATGAAATTAAAGACTATTCTTAACTATTGGATCATTTCACTTAAATAAATGATGCTAAACAATTTTTACAGTATTGTCCAAGTTGTTTCAGTATTTTAATGAAATTTGTGACATAACAGAAGTTTATCTTTTTAATAGTGCAACAGTATACACTTTAAAATAGTCTTAACATAAAGGGAAACACCTTGCGAGATTTAGCCCTTGCCACATCTCTACCTAAAGCGACCGATGCAGCAGTACTTTAGTCCTTCAGTCTTTCCAGATCGCTCACCTACTCATCTGTACACTCTGCCCAAACAAAGGTTCCAAAGCTTCATCTGTCATGCTAGTACCATTGTCCTTGATCAAAGCTATTCCTGATGTCTCATAGATATCTCCACTAGTTTTACACTGGATTTCTTCGATGAATGTCACTGAAAAATGTTGAGCAAGAAAAGAAGTGAATGCATTTACTGTTCTCTTCAGTAGATGTGCAGTTTGAGTTAACTTTTCTATCAAGTATAAATGCAATGAAGATATCTTAATAATTAACACTGAACAGTGACTCTCAGGTTTGTTCACCATTTGGCCTACATCTGCTTTCTGGCTGTATTAAAAACGATATGAACTTAATATTTGAGGTCCATATCCTGTCTCTTACATCCTCAAATGGTCAGATAGACTGCCTGTCAGGAACTTGTTTCACTTCTCTTTGTTTTGACCACAGCTTTCTCAAGAGAGCAAGCAGATTTTGTAATATCCATCGTTGAACACTACTAAAATGTAGTTAAATTTGTGAATCTTTTCTCCGCAAGGACTTCCTGCGCAGGGATTCAGACACATCCTCATTAAAGACTCGCTCAATTGTTGAGAGCAGTGAGGCACGGAGAGTGCGGCTCAGTCCACGAGCAGCGAATACATACAAAATTGGGTTGAGTGCACTCTTGAGGTACACCAGGAACAGTGCCACGTATATGCCCTTTTCTGCTCCTATATAAAGGTTTTTCAAATCAGGTCGACCAGTAGCCACTGCTTTGAGGAAGCGGCAGGTGAAGTACGGCACCCAACAAGTAAGAAACAGGATCATGGTGAAGAAGAGGATCCGGTAGAGGCGGGTCAGCCTTTGTGCTGTGTAAATAGTTCCGGTAGGGGAACTAGGTGTGGAGGCAGGCGTACTGGACAGTGCTGACCCACTCTCAGACCTTTTTGCGACAACAATAATAGCCAGATTGCAGGTTATGAAAATTACCAATGGAAGCAGGAAACCTGCCACTGACTCCACCACAAGCAGCATCGTTCGTCCAGTTTCGTTAACATTTTCTTTGCACTGGGTCTGGTTATTCATATCTTTGAGTCCAGCAGCTGTAATGTAGGGCACAGAGAGGGCAGAAGCCAATGCCCACAGCAAGATGCAGACAACTGGCACCACCCAGTGTGGGCGTCTCATTCGAGCCCAGACAGGTCGTAATATGCACAAACACCGTTCCAGTGCAATGGCACTCAGCAAAAAGGCCCCTACATATAATCCTAGGCAGCGCAGGAACATAATCAACTGGCACACGGACTTTTCAAAGGGCCAGCTAGAGTTGTTTGCTAGATAGCCTAGCATGACAGGTATGCGCAAAATTAACATTAGGTCAGCCAGAGCCAGGTTCACAACGTATATCCGGAAGCTTCCAGCACCCTGTGTTTCACCTCCTATGGATCCACTCCTTTGCCTCCTGCGGAATCCCAACACCCAAACTACCAGGCCATTCAGAGTTACACCCACCAAGAAGATCAACATGGTCACTACCATCTGCAGCACCTGCAGCGCGTCCATTGGATTTCTGTGGAGGGATGTAATGAAACATTTTTATGCCATTGCATTTAAACATTTTTTTACTCCTCTAAAATGGTGATCAGAAAATCTCTTTAATTGAAAAATGGATATATTTGATGTCTGTAGTTGCTCATTCGAAGAAAAAAAAGAGACAAAATGTCATCTACTTCCTTTACCTATACCCGAGTATGACTAAACCCATACTCATGATTGGAACATTGCCATATGGCAGTGTAACAATCTCTCTTTGTTAACAGATCATTAGGGATTATAATACTTTTTAAACAATGGAGTATTATAACTCTCTCATATGCTCTAAGCCAGTGGTCACCAACCCTGTTTCTTGAGATCTACCTTCCAGAAGACTTTAGCTCCAAACTTAATGGTGCCCTCCTGACCATCTAATCATTGACTTAAGAAGTTCTTGATCAGCTGAAACCGGTGTTAGATTTTGGTTGGAGATGAAACCTGCAGGAAGGTAGATCGAGGAAGTGGGTTGGTGACCACTGCTCTGTGCTATGGTCATGCACAGCATGGTATCTTGCATGGAGCACAATCTTCTATGCAGCAGGTCAACTACCATAAGGTATAAAAAGTACCAGTGCAGAATGATTTTTAATGAAGGATGGGGGACAAGCTGTGGTATTTTAACAGGAATCACTGAGACCTTTCCAATACTACATACAGTAAAGACCATAATTATTGTCATCCTTCAAATGGATTTTATAAAATAAAAAATAAATTATCACCACTACTGTGTGAATGGTTGGACTGGTGTCCCATCCGGTGTGAATCATTCTGTCTTGTGCTCGGTGTTACCAGGATTAGCTCAGGATCAACTGCGATGTGAAGATGAATGAATGAGAGAGAAAAATAGCACGGAGTCTCTTTCTGCATTGTCCCATGTAGTTCCTATTTTTAGCAGAACATGTTAACGATATTGTGCAGGGCCAAAATTTTGGTCTCATATGACATGCTTGTCATGTCAGTGATGATTGCATAATGTGTACACTGAATTTTGTGGGTTATTTTCCGGAAAGGCTTCTTCCATGTAACTGCAGACAGCTTGCTCTAATGGAGGGCAATTGTGCAACTGGCTTCTTCACCATCTTCCTCAATGTGTGTGAGTATAATTATGGGTCCTATTCCTGTTGATTGTTAAATTTACTGATTATTTTTTAAATATCTATAACACAATTGCAGTTTGGCAACAATTTAGTTTTGGTCAAAAGCACCAGCTGGGGAGCCAGGGACTAACCAATTTAAACTTGTCAGTAATTTCACCATAGAAAATGCTACATTTTTTTAAAAGAGCTGTACAAGAGGAGGATATTTTAAGATCCTCATTCTCCAATTTTAAAAAGAAATTTGAATCAAAAAAACATGTTCTAAGACAGATAAGACATTTAAATCTTTGCAAACCTTTATTTCCTTAAGATGTTCCAGAAACTGTCAAAAAAGATGTTTTGGAATGAGCACAAGTCAATATTATTGTCGAGCCCATCCTGTCTACACTATAAACAGTAGTTATCCTGGGCAAAGCCCTAGTATTCTCCTGGTCAAATATGGCATTCTTTTTTATGTTTATTGTAATGTAATAAAGCTTGAATTTTTTAAAAAATTTTTTATTTACACATAAAATAACACTTAAAGTTCAGTTCTACAATGGCTTTCATATGCGTGTGTTCAAAGGAATGCTAACCCTTTCCACCTCAGGCTAGAACAAGTTCCAGTGGAAAGGACTTGCTATTGAGTGCCTGTCTACACCCATCCAGATGCATGGTATAAGAACACACCTTAACACAGTACATTTAGCATTTTCCTGAATTTTTAACAAAACACGGTTTGAATTCTAAGTATATCATGTCATAATCCTATGTAATGCTTACCTGTAATTGCAGCAGTCTGCCTACGGATAGTGATGTTACATGAGCCAGCGGTAGGAGAGAATACTCCACACTGTATATTTGTAAGGTTAGGAGAGGGAAGAAAGCAAGAGCTGGTATTTGAAACAAATAGGGGGAGTGTTTTCACTGGTACGATCGACAAACTCAGTAGAGGCGGGTTAAAGAGTCTTCATACACACGTATGCATGTTCCTTCCTCTTTAAATATTGCAACAATATGATTGCAACACAGATGCTGATAGCCATAAGGTGCTGTGCATGAATGTGTTGGGGTTACTGTGTGTTCAAACCGATACTCCATTTGTTCTTTGGTGGTTTCATTTATTAGAGAGTGTACATTCTAATGCTGCTTTGAGGAAATAGTGAGGAATATTAACTTTTCCCGCAATACCTGGCCCATTTCCCCTCCGAGGCATGCTACACTAAGAAGAAGGGGAAAAAAAAGTGTTATACGATACCCTTCAGGTTAAAAACTGTCACTTGGGTGGTATGTATTTTGTACCTTTTAATACAGTGCTTACCAGAATTATTGGTAACATTCATATAAATGGGTCTGAATGATTGAATAAAATAAACATTATACACCATAATTCAAATTTTACACTCAACAATTCTAACAAAAAATAATTCTCATTAGAGCCTTTTTTTTTAAAAAAAAAAAAACAAAAAAAACAATAGCATTTTCTTTCAAATATATACTGTTTGTCAATATTTTACACCCCTAAGGAAAATTTTAAATAAATGCAAACAAATTCTGGAAAAAAGGTTATTTTTTTTATTTGCTGATTCTCCAAGAACACTGTTGTTGCCTTTAATCATGTCCTATTTGCCTGGGGCATAAATACATGCATGTAAAATCTCATTCTATCTGCACAAATCAGGTAATATGTATGAAAATACATAAGTGGTTCTGCACAATTGGGGCACTTAGCAAAATATTTCACATGTTTTAAACAGTTTAGAAATTTGGTAGAAATTGGACCCATGAGCACAGTGTCCCACATCACAGTAAGGAAGATGTTAAAGTAGGGGAGAAATTTCAATTAAATTCAAATCTATTCAACTTTGTTATTATACCAGTACAGCATAATGAAGAGCTCTTTCTAGCAAGATATACATTGTCAACACAATATTGTTCACAAGTGAGACCGTGTAATTCATCTACTTCAACTTTTAAACTCAATTACGAAAAGAACAAGCTTTTTAAAAGGGTTTCAAGAACAAAGCCTTTCCTGAGAGAAGCTCAGAAAATCATCAGCATCTGAACTTCACCAAGCATCGTTAGAACTACAGTTAGCATCGTGTGTTGTGGTCATATGAGGGCAAAACCTCTTGGTTATGCACATCATCAGCATGTTTGGCAACAGAAAAGAGGGTCAGCAACAAGGAAAAACACCTGATACATCACTGTAAAATATGGTGGTTGATCTTTGATACTTTGGGGTTGTTTTAGGAAACTTCAGTCCAAAACCTTTTTGCCTCTCAGGAAGTTCAGACGTTAGTCATGTATAGAGCTTTCAACAAGATGATGAGCCAAACATACCTCCAAATCAACACGGAGCTGCTTAAATAAACAAAATCTAAATTTTCCAATAACCTTCTCAGTTTCTAGATTTGAACCTCACTGAAAACTGAAGAAGGGAGCCCACATGCATAAACCGAAGAATATAAAGACGTTTTAAAAATTCTACATGGAAGAGTGGCCTAAGATCCTTCTCCAAGTGTCTCTGACCTTTCAGACATTACAGGAAGAAATGCAGTGCTATTATTTTCTATAGGGAAGACATCACAACATATTAATTCTAAGGATTTTGATACTTTTGAAACCAGAGGAAAAAATCCACTACTTACAAAAACTGCAAGGACTCGAGGGAGAGGGATGAGTGCCTACTGAGCATTACTCAGTCCCTCCAGGCTTCCGTGATTTTGTGAATGCAGAAATTTACACAAAATCAAGCAAAACTCTGCAATATTCGGAGGAGCATGCAATTTGTCATGTGACATCATCACAACCCGAATTCAGCCAACGCCCTCTTCAATTCACATGCATCGAACATTTCTCAACAGGTCTCATTTACCAACAAACATCAGTGCGAAAGACCGTGCAAAACAATTTTTTGCAGTTGTGATTCCACCAATTCAAGTAGTTTTCCACAAAAAAAAAACAAACAAAAAAAACCCCAAAAAACTCTGCAAGTTGCATTGCAAATTTTGAAAAAGACACAGAAAAAGCAAGCAATTTTTGGCCACAGCACTCACAAAACACTCCAAGAAATCCTGTATGGACGGATTACTTCGCAACTGTTTGAATGTCCAGGGTCTGTTTATACAGCGTGTAAGAGTAATTGAAAACAGGTGTGATCAGAACTCGGGAGATGGAGTGTTGTCGAGTGTTGTGCTGGGGATTAAAGTTTGTGGCGGCCATGTTTGTAGCCTTCGGTGTGTTCTGGGAAGTTGAGTTCAAAGGAGTCGACCTGACAGTGAGATGGAAAATACCTTTATGAATTTTGCATATGAGCACTGCATTTTAGCATAAAATATTAACACCAAAATACACCTAATGAGCTGTCTTTTTTTCATAATAAAACCTGTAGATGAGGCAGATGACAATTGTGCAGGTGTTGTGAGCTCTCTGATATTAACTTGCACCCTCTGAAAGCCACCCCCTTCCCCCTGTACCACACTGGCAATCTTTTGGTCTGTGCATGTAGTGAATGAAAGATGTACCCTGCTTTCTTTCAAGGGAAATGAAAGGGAAGAGAAATTTTGGGAAAATGGGGAAAAGACCAAGGCCATATATTTTCACAGTAACACTCTCTCATTATCTTTATCATTATTTAGAGTTCTCAAAAACTTGGAAGTAAACCTCCTCGAGAAAGAATTTGAATATGTTTGAATCAGCAGGTAGCATATTTGTGCAAGATAAAGGCTTGTGGCATCCTGTTTATGATTTTATCTTAAACTTCAAAGTTCATCACATTTTACATGCATCACACTTTATATCAGTACAGCTGCATGTTTAACTCTCTTCATTTGTGTCCATAACTGCATAATGATCTTAGTTTACACATACTTTCCCTACTTGTACTTTTTACTACCCACTTCCTTCAGTCACATTTTCTACATTTTCTTTCATCATATTTTTTAATGTGTGAACTATTCACCTTGATTCAACAGTCACTGATTTAATGTTTTTTTTTTGTTTGTTTGTTTTTTTTTTTTAAAGCTGTCTCTCTGCAAAGAATCTGCAAAGAAATGCAACATTTTTTGCGCATATGCTAATAATAACTGGTGCACTTAAACTTATTGGGGAAAAGTTTCTTAAACAATTACCACTGGAACAGACAGAATCATTTTTAGACACATATTCTAACTACATTCACCGTCCACTGTATTAGGAACACCTGCACATTCATGCAGTTAATTAATCAGCCAATCATGTGGCAGTAGGGCAGTGCAAAAAACCATGCAGATACAGGTCAAGAGCTTCTGTTAATGTTCACAAAAAAAAGTGTGATCTCTGTGACTAACTGTGGCATGGCTGTGGCATGGCATGGTTTGAGTATTTCAGAAACTGCTGATCTCCTGGGATTTTCACACACTTCACACACAAGTCTCTAGAGTTTACACAGAATGGTGCAAAAAAACAAAAAACACTGAGCGAGCGACAGTTTTGTGGGTGGAAAAGCCTTGTTGATAAGAGAGGTCAGAGGAAAATGTCCATATTGGTTCAAGCTGCCAGGAAGGATATAGTAACTCATAATCACTCTTTACAACCGCAGTGAGCAGAAAAGCATCTCAGCATGCACGACACAGCGAGACTTTTGCTGGATGGGCTACAACAGCAGAACACCATGTTGAGTTCCACTCCTGTAAGCCAAGAACAGGAATATGAGGCTATCATGGGCACATACACATTCAAACTGGACAGCTGAAGACTGCAAAAAAGTGTCACCTGGTCTTTTTCCAGTCTTCAACTGTCCAGTTTGGTGGGTATCTACCTTTAGGACTTTTACGTCATATTTATGCAGAAATATAGAAAATCCTAAAGGGTTCACAAACTTTCAAGCACCACTGTAAGTTCCTGGTTACACAAGTACACTTTTTTTTTATTATATAGTATACAGTTATAGATGGGAAATTATTTACAGTTGCACTATCTGGTGTCACCCAGATGAGGATGGGTTCCCTTTTGAGTCTGGTTCCTCTCAAGGTTTCTTCCTCAGGTCATTTCAGGGAGTTTTTCCTTGCCACCATTGCCTCTGGAATGCTAATTAGGGAAAAATATATAAATTTCAAATTGACATCCAGAATTTATATATTTCTGTAAAGCTGCTTTGTGATAATGTCCAATGGTAAAAGTGCTATACAAGTAAAATTGAACTGAAAATTGTAAATCTCAGGAGATCAGCAGTTTCTGAAATAATCATACCAGCCCATCTGGTACCAACATCCATACCTGAGTCACTGAGATCACATTTTTCCCCCCATTCTAGTGTTCCATGTGAACATTATCTGGAGCGCTTGACCTGTATCTGCATGATTTTATGCACTGTGCTGCTGCCACATGATGGCTGATTGGATAACTGCATACAGTGCCCTCCACTAATATTGGTACCCTTGGTAAATATGAGCAAAGAAGGCTGTGAAAAATTGTCTTTATTGTTTAACCTTTTGGTCTTTTGTTAAAAAAATTCACAAAAATACTCTGCTCTCATGGATGTCAAACAATTGCAAACACAACACAGGTTTAGCAAAAAAAAATATATCTTTGTTAAATATAAAGTACTGTACAAAGATTTTGGGCACATGCAAAGAAATGCTGTAGAGCAAAGATGCCTTCAAAATTTAATGTTTTGAAGTGCAAAGAAATTAAATGAGGCTTTGAATTGCAGAAGTTAGTTGCGTCTTGAGGTCAGAAAGTCTCCAAAACTACAATCCAAAGTCACCTACATCACCACAAGTTGTTCGGAAGGGTTTCAAGAAAAAAGCCTCTACTCTCATCCAAAAACAAACTCATAAGTCTTCAGTTTGCCAGACACTACTGGAACTTCAAATGGGATCGGGTTCTATGGTCAGATGAAACCAAAATAGAGCTTTTTGGCAATAAACACCAGAGGTGGTTTTGGTGCACACAGAGAGGTAGCCATATGGAAAAGTATCTCATGCCCACGGTTAAATATGGTGGTGGCTCTTTAATGTTTTGGGGCAGTTTTTCTGCCAGAGGACCTGGACATTTTGTTAGGATACATGGCATCATGGACTCTATCAAATATCAACAGATATTAAATGAAAACCTGACTGCCTCAGACTCAGAGCAGACTCGGAGACTCTTGGCAAAGGGAGGTAGCACAAAGTATTGACTAAAAGGGTGCCAATAATTGTTGCACACCTATATTTAGCATATTTAGATGTTGTTGTTTTTTTTTTGATAAACCTGTGTTGTGTTTGCAATTGTTTGATATCCATGAGAGCACAGTAGTTTTGTGAATTTTTTTAAACAAAATATCAAAAAGTTAAACAATAAAGACAGTTTTCCACAGCCTTCTTTGCTCATATTTACCACCAAGGGTGCCAAAATTAGTGGAGGGCACTGTATTAAAGTGTCCTATTAAAGTGACTGGTTAGTGTACATCATCCAATAAAATTGGGTTGGTTGCTTGTGAGAATGTAACTCTTTGCAGCGCTTGGTTACAAATAATCCACTATATGAGGGCTGTATGGATTTCTAATGAGACAAATTAGTATGAGATGAAAGGAACATTAAAAAAGAAAATCTGATAAAACTGCCAAATTCTTGTGGCTACAAATGAGCACAGCTCTGAATCCTTTACCACTGAGCTCTTTAATCTCATTTGAGAAAGTGTTTTTGTATGAAGGTTAAAAAGTGAGTTTAGAAAGACCTGTTTATTCAAATAACAATTCACAGTTTCTCAGAGCAAAGTAGTAAGCAATAAAACAGATTAACTATTTGCTGTTCTTGACAGCAGAATGTAATCCTAGTTAAGAGACAAGGTTGGAAATATTAAATGTTGGATATCAACATAATGAACAACATAGCAACCGATGGAAAGTAAAATGAAAATGTCTTTGACGCCTCCTAGTGGCTAGTTGTAGGACACTGTTAAACCTGCCCAGGTCAGTAGTGATGTGAAGCAAACTATCATTTTACTACATGCATCCAGTTACTTTTACTGGCAGTTATGTTCTTTGTCAGTCCTCAGAGTTTCATTCATTAATATTTCTGCCAATTTTTTCACATTGAATGGAATTTAGTGAAGTTTTACTTATTATTTAGGGCATGAAATCAAAACTTGAGTCAAAAATGACCTGATATACTGTTTAACACATTGTGGCAATGTTTCTATATTATTTAATAACTTTTCATAGAGTTGGGTAGACCATCTGTAAATACTGGAGAAAATTATTTCCAACCAGATGTTGATATCATCAAGACACTCATGCTTTAGGGAGCACAATATTCATTAGGCAGACTGAGCTGAGCAGTGGAACGATTGTGCCAGATGAAAAGAATCTACCCACATTAACTAAGAAAGACCTGTCACTTAGAGGTTTTAAACCAGTCTTTATTTGTCACATACACATTACAGCACAGTGAAATTCTTTCTTCGCATAGCCCAGTTTGTTAGGAAGCAGGGATCAGAGATAATATGGTGCCTCTGGAGCAGATAGGGTTAAAGGCCTTGCTCAAGGGCCCAACAGTGGCAGCTTGGCAGTGCTGGGGCTTGAATCCCCGACCTTCTGATCAGTAATCCAGAGCCTTAACCAGACGTTAAGCAGGCATTTAAAAAGGCCAACACACTAGGACTTATGTCAAATGTTTCTTTTAAGAGGCATGGAGGAATAGCATAAAGGTCCAAACTAACTGAAAATATTACATCTGGGAGAGATGAACCAAGGTCAGAACCAAAGTGTTATGATGCCTTTAAAACAAAGATGCAATTTGGTAAAATCTTGTACCTTCAGCCTGTCATCCATTTACGCTCTACTAAACCCCACCACCTGGGTGGTATTATCCAGCAAGGACTGTGAAATGAACTTCTGTCTGATATCAGAGTCAAAGATGGTGGACCAAGCAGAGTACAAAATTGACTCCCAACTGAGGTGATCCAGACTCAATGGAACTCTAAAGAACAAAGGTTCTTAAGATAAGCATCTGAAAAATAAATGATACTACGAGTGTTTATGGACTGATTGTGACAAACAGGGTTAAGACAATTTGCCTATGATCATAAAACCTGCTTATATAACCTGCAATTCTGCCAATAGAAAAAAAAAACAAATTATAAGTCTGAGAATGTGGCCTTAATTGTGTGTGGGACTGTTATTAGACTGTACAAGGTTTAAGGCCAAGAACTCATTGACCATAGGTTTAGAGGAATAATAGTCAGTAATATTAAAAACTCCTAAAATCACAAGTATAATCAGAGGTAAGACATTTAAAAATCAGTGAATACAGAGCACAAATACAGTACAATGATTACTGGATTCCAATCTCATTGACTCTGGACCTTTCCTTCTGCCTTTGTGTATAATAATAATAATAATAATAATAATAATAATAATAATAATAATAATAATAATGCATTACATTTATATAGTGCTTTTCTAGACACTCTAAGCGCTTTATATAGTATGGGGGGGGGGGGGGGGAATCTCCTCAAACACCACCAGTGCGTAGCATCCACCTGGATGATGCGACGGCAGCCATAGTACGCCAGAACGCCTGCCACACACCAGCTATTGGTGGAGAGGATTGTCTCTCAGTGCTTAGACTACAAGGGAGCCGGAACATCTAAAACAAAGTGTTGGCATTACACTTTGAAGGATCTTGTTTTCTACATTGTCTCGTGTTCTAAAAAAAATCTCAATACCTTTTTGTATACTGTAGAAAACTGAAAATCTGAGAGTAGCACATTTGCATGTCAGGCTAAGAGTTAAAACTGGACAGTTGAAGATCAGAAAAACATTGCCTGGCCTTTTTCCAGTCTTCAGCTGTCCAGTTTGGGTGAGCCTTTACCCACTGAATCCTTAGATTCCTGTTCTTGGCTGACAGGAGTGGAACCTGATGTGATCTTCTGCTGTTGTAGCCCATCCACCTCAAGGTTTCAAAATGTTGTACATTCTGAGAAGCTTTTCTGCTTGCCACAGTTGTAAAGAGTGGTTATTTGAGTTACCATAACCTTCCAGTTAAACCAATCTGACCTCTTTCAACAAGGCACATTTGCCCACTGAACTGCTGCTCACTTGATTCCCCCCCATCCCCCCCCCCCCCCCCCCCAACCCAAACATTCTGTGAAAATTCTAGAGACTGTTGTGTGTGAAAATCCCAGGAGGTCAGCAGTTTCTGAATTACAACCATGCCACAGTCAAAGTCACTGAAATCACATATTTCCCCTTTTTGATGTTTGATGTGAACAAACATGTATTTGTATGCATTGCGCTGTTGCCACTTGATCGGATGAATGAGCAGGTGTTCTTATGAATGTGGTAGGTGAGTTTATAATGCAATTAACTGGTGGACAGGCTGTGATGACTGAACAAGCCTAAAAGAAACATTTAAATCAGTACTGATAAATGGAAGCATTAACTAAAAGAGCCGGAGGAAACTAGGGGCACACATGTTGTAAGTTTTTTTTAGGTCATTAGCATGCATTTGATGTCAAGAGGGAAACCCACCTGTGTTATGAGATGGCACTTCATGTGGGATATGAAATGAAACACTTTTTCATTCTGACTAAGAAATTTTCCACCCCAGTCAAAACAAAAGTAGTATGCTAGTTTTTCTGGTAGTCAAGATACTTCTTAAAGTAAAATTGCCTCTAATTCATAGCAATTAAATTTCTAAGAAATAATAGGTGCTGTTTGGAGGGTTACTTCCATTCCACTCAGAACAGTAGCTACTACTTTGATATTGCTTTCACTCAAGTCCAATTTTATCAACAATTTTTTTTTTTTTAGATGATGGCCAGATTCATCAGTATGTTCCCAGTCTTGTTGGCCTGAAAAGTCATATTCATATACTTAATATGACCTTTGCTAAGCTGAAATTTGATGTGGCATTCTCAGAAATTATGAAACCATTTAAAAGACTTGTACTTTCATCTCTAAATGTTATTGCTTTACGTCATTGCATATAGCACAATGCTTCATTGAATTAGTTTTCCTCTAACCCTCCATATTTCCTTCACACCATGTCTATGGTTTCCCGTGATGCACCTACGCTTCTCTGAACCGCTACAGTAAAATTAGACCATCAAAGACAGGGTGTTAAAACTTTTACTGATCTAGAAACAGCTGAGCGCTCAGTCAACCACTGGTTTCCCATTCAAATCAGCACTGAAGAGGTGGTTCATTTAACTTTACTTCTTCCATTCTCTTTTTTTCTGAATGAATAATAGGAGGGAAGATGTCCATTTTGCACATCACTTTCCAACCTATTGATTGTTGGTGTCTATGAGAGATTCCTTTAGATATCAAGGATCAGTAATATAATGAAATATAATATGAATATATCTGTGGTTATAATGAAATTAATAGAGCACAAATTTTTGTTTTCTATATGTACTAAGTTCTACTATACCACAATGCTGCCTACACTCTAAAAAACACTGGGTTAAAAACAACCCAAATTGGCTGGGTAAATATAGGACAGAACACATTTTGGGCTAAACTAACCCATCAAGTTTTTAATGTTAACCCAGCAAATGGGTTGTTTTTCAACCCAAAGGATGGTTTCATTTTTACAAAAACTCTGGGTTAATTTCATTTCATAAATGGGTTAATATTTTCAGGGTTATTTTTACCCTTTGAAAGTGTCAAATATACCACATTATAAACAAATATGTCAACATGGTATCTCCTTTATTTATACACAAGAAGGTGTTCAGAAATGTATTGCTAGAGCGGTGTTTATATATAGACTTTGAAGTAAATGACTCAAATAAGTCATATATTTAAGACGAAAACGTCAGATTTTGATAAAAGGTGACTTTAAAACATCCAAAAAAACTGAGTAGTGGGCATTACAAACAAATAAGCCAAAGTGAACAAAGATAATGGTGCATTTAATGTCATGTAAACTGGACTGTTATCGCACATTTTTGCTTTTTCTAGTGTACAGTAATGGTTTTATGGATAAATATATTGATACGAACCTTATACAAATAAATCTAACTGTCTGTCCATGTGAAAGCCGCTACCTCCACCTGAGGCAAATTCAAACAGTCCACATTGAGTCGATTTGACCCAAGGAGCTGGGCTGAGGCATCGGGGTGGGGGAGGGGTGCATTGATTCAACTGTCAGTGAAAATGACCCAGCCACTAACTCAGCAGTGAGGTTATATAAAACTACCCAAAAACTACCCAAGACCGAGAAAATAACACAATTAAATGACCCAAAGGGCTCAACCCAGTGTTTGTGTAGAGTGTAGTATGATTCTGATTGGCCAGATGGTGTTTATGATTTGCCTATCCTTCTATTTCATGTCATGATGTATACTCCCTACCATTTTGAGGACTGACTGCATCAATATTATTGTGTTTGTGATTAATTAAGTAGATTTATTTTCATTTATACTGATCATACCTGGGGGACACAGTGGCTAAGTGGTTAACACATTTGCCTCGCACCTCGAGGGTTGGGGGCTTGATACCCACCTCTGCCCTGCATTTGCATGTTCTCCCCATTTTTAGGGGGTTTCCTCCCCCAGTCCAAAAACATGCGTTGTAGGCTGATTGGCATTTCCAAATTGTCCGTAGTGTGTGAGTGTGCGCGCGATTGTGCCCTGCAATGGGTTGGCACCCTGTCCAGGGCGTCCCCACCTTATGCCCCGAGTTCCCGGGATAGGCTCCCCGCGACCCTGTGTAGGAAAAGTGGTAATGGATGGATGGGTGTTCATCACCTGCCCTAATGCACTTAACTACATCCAGTATGTCTTCAACAAGCAGCAGGGCAGCAGATCCTGCAATTCAGGGTAAAGTCCATAAGGAGCACAGCCTATTTAAGTACTGTTTATTCTCTTCTAAAGTATAATGAATAATTTTATGTTTGTGTTGTGTGGGTCTTGTGTAGACAATTCCTGATGCCAATGATTGACCTGAATAATGAGTCCTGACGAGTCCATTAATGCCCGACAACTTAATTATGAGACTTTACAACTGGAGGAGTGTCCAAACTTTAGCACATGCCATAAAGTCAACAAATATAAAGTAACTGTACATTAACATTTGTGCAAAACATGTTTTTTTTTTGTTTTTTTTTTGTTTTTTTACTGTTTATAATTGTTAATAAGAATTGTCTTTAAACATTTTGAATATCTAAGTAAAATTTAATTGCTAATTCCATCGACAAAACTGATACTAAATCATAAGTAAGGAAATGATAGCAGGAGAGAAGATCATCATGAGTTTATAAGGTCAGTGTGTGTGTGTGTGTGTGTGTGTGTAGCAGGTGTTTTCCAAGAGTGTCTGTGTACTCCCCTACTTGTATTTCCAATTATATAATGGTCTTGGGGAATTTACATACATATGGACATTTGCTTTTCTGCTTCTGTTTAATTGTTAAATCTGGATTGCTGGATTTCATTAGCATATTATATGTGCAGGTTTCTTGACCTTTGCATCCTATCTATTTCATCTATAGTTTTTTTTTCTCCTAAAATGAGAGACACAGTTTCACAATAAGTCACTATCTCTTCTGGTAATTGCAGGGAAAAAACTCAGTGGCCTCCCATTCAGAACTCATATACATTATTTGCATGACTACTGAAAAGGAAGTGATATCATCTGTTTGCTGCACACACACACACACACACACACACACACACACACACACACACACACACACACACACACACACACACACACACACACACACACACACACACACACACACACACACAGAGCAGGCAGATGGAGAACGCTGCATTTTACACATGTGCTGAGAGAAGCACTTTTGATTTTATACTGGATGGTCTTAATATCATTTCCTTCCTTTTGCCTTCAGTGAAGCAGAAATACTATGAGCTTGTATGTCTCTATGTTAAGTTTAAGCTAATGACGTCTTCTTTTTTTTCCTGCTTACTGGAAGCATTGGTTAGCCATGATCATGATATAGCCTACAGCGTGGGTCGTAAATTTCCAGAGTTTATTTGAGGGGAGCCCCCTGCTTCTCTGTAAGTCCCTTCTCTCACTGTCTTAAGATTTTTTTTCACCTCTTTCTCTTTTCGTCATTGCTTTGCCTTAACCATTAAATGTCCCTTTTGTTCACGTTCACTTGCCTTTCGTTTTCTCCAAACTGAAAACTGTTGAATGAATTCAAATTCAAGCCAGTGTACTCCAAAACAGTGTTGACCAACTGCCTATCTAAGATCCAAACATATCTTTTAGATATCTGGTACATCTTTCTTTGTTGCATATACACAAAAACAAAGAAGAAAAAGAAGAAATCTGTTTCACAGCACTGTATGTATATAATGTAACACTGTATATAATAGCTGTGCACTCCTGATAAACCCTTACAAATCCATAAGGATTTGTACTGTGCATTTAAACCAAGTGAATCTTTTTCTGTCAAAAGAATTGTGCTGAACATCCTGTGGAAACATACAAATGATCTGAAGAGCAGCTGTGCCAGACTGAATGTGCAGTTCCACAGGTGTTGAACACAGCCAAATTACTGCTAATGGCCCTTTAAAAAATATATTAAATCACAGGTAAAAAAAAAATAATAATAATTAATGAATGCCAAACCCATATGTTCAAAATTTTTGTGAATGTTAAAAGACTGTAATATGTCAAAGTTAAAGGACAAATATGGGCACCTTATTGAAACCATTATTATTATTATTATTATTATTATTATTATTATTATTATTATTATTATTATTATTATTATTATTTCTTTGTTTTTTCTGCAATTACCTAGTGTCTGTTAAGGTGTCTGTGACTCGACCAGGAACCTAAGGTTTAGCCCAGTTCTTTGTGTAGGATGTGTGCGGTTCCCATCAAAACTGCCTTCTGCACTTCCTGGGCTCTGTGTTGTCCTGGTAGTTCCTGCAGGTTCTTGTCAAATCCTTTCTTGGACCATCACAGGCACAACTCTGGTCTTGGCCCCCCACATCTTGCTTATCTTAATCTCAAGATCTTTATATTTGAACAACTTTTCGGCTTTCTCAAACATGATGTTGTCTGGGATCTGGGATTGCTACATCGACCAGCAGGCATTGCATCTCCTTTTTGCAGGTGACCACCAAATCAGGACAGTTTGCTGTGGTGGTACTGTTGGTCTGCATTGCCATCAATATTAACCACTGCTTCAGGTAAGTGTTCATACCAATTCTCAGGCACTTGTCCACCAAGCTCTTTGCAGATCAACCAGTGCAAATAGCTGGTTACATTGTTCAGTGTACGTACAGTGTACTAGCACATTTGTCACTAAATGTGCTAGTGTGGCATGACTGAGCAGCTCCAGGTTGAAGGAAGAGATACTATGTCTAGATATACTAGACACATTTAGTGACAAATGGTTTGTCAAGGCTCTGGTAGAACTGGCCATGCAGTGACTTGTCTTCGAGTACTTGAATCTTCTCAACATCATTACTGATCTTGATTCTTTGCTTCACTGAAGATAGATCCACAGGCTGAGCTGGCATGTACTTGCTCTTTATTTCTTTTGCCCCTGTTATAAGAGAGTACTTTGTTGCCCCTGTTATAAGGGAGTTTTCACAAGCCTACTTCAGTCTGAGTGCCCATGCTGACCCCTGTCCACCGCCTAAAGCACCTACAATGTGCATCTGAGCATCAGAACTGGACCATGGAGCAGTGGAAGAAGATGGCCTGGTCTGATGAATCACATTTTCTTTTACATCATGTGGTGAGCCGGGTGCGTGTGTGTCCCTTACCTGCTGAAGAGATGGCACCAGGATGCACTCTGGGAAGAAGCAAGCCGGCGGAGGCAGTGTGATGCTCTGGGCAATGTTCTGCTGGGAAACCTTGGGTTCTGGCATTCATGTGGATGTTACTTTGACACGTACCACCTACCTAAACATTGTTGCAGACCAAGTACACCCCTTCATCGCAATGGTATTCCCTAATGGCAGTGGCCTCTTTCAGCAGGATAATGCGCCCTGTCACACTGCAAAAATTGTTCAGGGATGGTTTGAGGAACATGACAAAGAATTCAAGGTGATGACTTGGCCTCCAAATTCCCCAGATCTCAATCCGATCGAGAATCTGTGGGATGTGCTGGACAAACACTTCTGACTCATAGCGGCCCAAAGTCTGACATAAGGCAGAGACTCTGACATGTATACAAAGGTGCTAAGGTTTATCAGGAATTTTCTTTGATTTTATTTTGTATATTTCTTTCAGTATAATAAACTTTAATGTCTACATTGTAAAAATGAATCCGATTAATTGAGTAAACACTGACTAGGACAGTGTTGGCCTTTTCAGACTCAATTATTTCTGAAATTACTCACAAATTCTTAAACTAGTTTAATGTAATAATGTGAAATTAATGCTTTTCCATATAAACCAAACAAATTACCACACAAATCTTTAAATTACTTTAAAAAAACTATAACACTTAAAAATATTTATTAAATATTTTATGTCCTTACCCATACACAAATCTTTATACACAAATATGACAGTTTTTCAGTTAGCATGAGTCAATCATAGACTTTCACATTGGGTTTTTCTTTGCGCAATTGTGAAAAGTGTCTGTTAAGCCCATGCCACACCTAATGTATCTTATGCTCACAAATTTACCTCAAATGACCTGGTTGCAATTGCAGGCTTCTGTTATAAGTATGACTTTTAAGCAGGCCACGTGAATCGAAGATACAAGCGTGAGATTGATTTGGCTTGGTGTTGTCGTTACAGTCATTTTGTTAAAAGACCCAGAGTGAAAATCCATGATTGACTCATGCTAACTGAAAGAAAGGGGGGGAAAAAACTAAAACCAGAATCTTTGAGTGTAGATTTGATAAACATTTTATTTATTGAGTTTACCAAATAGGATCCAAAGATCCTCTTTAACATCTCACCATCACTATATACAATGTTACTGTGCATCATTTATTCATTCAAATCATCTTCAATAACTGCTTTACCCTGGCCAGAGACACTGTGAATCTGGAGCCTATCCTGGGAACACTGGATGTGACACCAGTCTATTATGGGGCACCATAAAAACACACATTTGCACACAGGGCAATTTAGTGCAGTCAAATGTGGGAAGAAACCAGAGAATAGGAGGAAACCCATGCAGTCCTCGGCAGAGTATGCGGAACGCCATGCAGAGCCCATGATTGAATCAAGGACCCTGAAGTTGTTAGGTGACAACTAGGGGTGTAAACCTCTGGTTTCCACCTCATATGTATGATATGACTTTGAAGGCTACGATTTGATATATTTGATGATCCCACTGAATCTGATACAATGTTCTACGTATAAGTCATTTTAGTAGCCTTCGATCAATATATGATCAACTTTGTTTTTAGAATCTGGGGTAGCCCTACCATTAAATTGTGATGATGTGATGATGACGTCAGGAAGAACTGTCAGAGTTATGGGCAAATCGCCTTGCTAGTGTATTTTCTGCTAATAATCGATTTATAATTCTTTATAATAATTGATTTATGATTGTTGCCTCAATTCATTTTAGTATCTAAACACGCATACTCAAATTCACAAACCGGTGTTTATGGGTGTTTTTCTGGGGCTTTTTTAGGGAATCAAGAATCTTTGGTAAAAATCTAAATATCCATGTTCTTTTTATGTCACCATGGTGATAAAAAAAATGATAATAGTTGACATTTCAATTTGGTGGATAAAACTGATAGTCTGATTATAAATCAGATAGCTGTAGATGAGTAAAGGCAAACACTAATAAATGTACTTTAGGGATGTTAAGTGTGAGCATTTTGCTTATAAAATTCCTGGGGGCAACAGTTCTTAGAAGTTACAACTTTAAAGTATCCACGTGATATTGTACAGTGAAGAAAGCGTGAGACCTGGGCATAAACTGTTTTAGGCATAAAGTTTTTGACAATTCTGCCCTGCCCAGCTCTTAACAGTTTTAATGTTGGGCATTAAACCTGACTAATATCTTCAACAGACATGATGAAGTAGTTAAAATCTTGGTTTCATTTAGATACATTCATCTGCCAATTACTTTCCCCACAGCCTGGGGGATTTTTTAGATGACTCATCCCACCAAATATATAAAGACAGTGTATAGGGCTCCTTTAGATGTGCTCACCTAGTGTCGATGTGTGTGTGTGTGTGTGTGTGTGTGTGTGTGTGTGTGTTAGGAGAGAGCGTGAAGTGTTGGGGTGAAAATGCATGAGAAAATTGCCGAGCTGAGAAAACCGAGAGGAATACCACATGGACATGGACATTTGCTAAACATAAACCCAGAAGCAATGGAAGAACAAAGGAATGATCACGAACTAGAGACAAATGTTTCTAGAGAACATTCATGACTGCAAAACCAAAAGGAAGGAAGTGAGTTTGAACAGGTACATGAGTTACCCACGTGGTGCTTTTCTACAGAAACTATGTGCTGCGGTTTGTAGCCACATTTCCTCAGCTTTCTTTCTTCTTCAGTCTTTCAGTCTCAGTTTTAAACCTGGGTTATACGCTTTATGTCATTTGAATAGTTCAAAAAAGTCTAAAACTGTCTTTTACTGTATGTTTTCATTTGTACCTGAGGCAGATAACACAAGAATGTTAAACCGACCTGCTCATGTTGGATGTTTTCTTTATTATACTAGAAATAAAATCCATTTGAAGCATAATAGAACCTTAGAAGACAAACAGCATCTTTACGGTGTTATACGATATTTAAGCAATTTGATTTCAGATTGCTTAAATATCGTATAACACCATAAAGATGCTGTTTGTCATGTTTTAGCTATTAAAACATGCATCAAAGAAAAAGAAATAACAGTGATAGTGAAGAGTGAGCAGTGACTAATTAGTGAGTGACAAAAATTTGTTGTCAGAGCAAAATGACTCACTGTTTCCACATTTAAAGGTCACTGAATTTTGGATGGATAGTTACTCCTCTCTAAAGGAAGAATCTGAAGGTGGGGGCAAACACAAACCGCACCATGCATGGCAGACGTCATTTTCCACAACGAGCTGTTTCATAGTCTTTTGAATTGCGTTTAAAAGCCCGTAGACTCAGTCTGCCTTGAGCTTTCATATAGCAAGACCTGCATGTATTGCCACATATAACACACTACGTGATATGATTCACAAAATATCTTTATTTTTCCTGTAGGTGGCGTTCACGGCAGCCCTCGTGCAACCGCAACGAATGACCTGTTCAGTTCAGGGTTAATGCTAATCGTGATAGGGGTTGTTTCTAAGCGAACACCTATGCTGTTAGCATTATTCCTGCATTGATCAGCTTACTTCAGTCATAAAATGGTGGTGAAACATGAAACATCATGGAGCAATAATGGAACAAAACATGGCTGTTCATCAAAGCTTGTCAGACATAGTCTCTTTCTGTGTCCATTTCCATTTTCTTTCTAAAATACCACAGACCTACACAGACATTGTGTTAATGCTGGTCATGACTGGGGTTGTGAGAGCAGAAACTCACTCCAGCTTGATAGCATTCACACATTCCAGCCAGCGAGTGAATATGTTGTAAATCCAGTAAACTACACAATAATGTTGGTAATTAGTCAGTTGTTGCTTTAATTTTTGACATTTCTTTATATTGAGTATCAATGTGGTCTCACAGATAATTAAGATAATTAAGAAGGTTACTGGAAGGGATGTTTTTTTTTTATGTTCTTAACAAAACGTAGGATTTATTTGTATGAATGACCTTTAATTTAAAGCTTTAATTTAAAATTTTAATTTCTTATGAGATCTGTTTGCATAATGTCTTTCTGTGTATAATGGGCATTCAGTGTCTTATTTGCATACCATTACCAGTACTATTTTGTGTCTCCTTTGTGTTTTTCTTACCTGGATCATGTGTAAATCATTCCCTCATCGTGATATAAGTAATACATTAAAGATAACACACAACTGTGTTCATAATAAGAAATAACTCACAATCACACTGACTACTTGAATGCTGCAGTTGCACTTCATTCCTGCATGTGATTGAAGGTTTCTTGGAAATGCAGACTAATTTTTTTTTTTTTACACCTTAAAAACCTTTTCCTGTTACCACTTGCTGTGTTACACCAGTATGAAATGACTATGAACCCTGGTTATTATCTGGGGTTCACTGAACTATTTATTTCAGTTCAATTCAATGGTATTTGTGTAGTCCTTTCAACAATAGACAATGATACAAAGCAGAAAAATGGATGTGGATTCTGGGTGATACCGGATAGTTCTACAATTGTATACTATAAAGCCCAACAATGCTATGTTAAAAGGTTGTTCAGGATGAGCATCATAGTCTTTATGATTACAGCAGCAGTACTTACTGTAGGTACAAATCTGTGGTATCCAGGTACAATATTCGTCCTAAGCAAGGGTGAAATTTGAGCATAAACTGTTTTTGGGAAGGGCAAAATCTAGATTAGTGATGTTGGACCATCCACAGCAGCAGAGATTATTTCACTTCGCCTAACCACCATAACCCTGCAAGAATTACTTGGAAAACACATGCCAACAACAGCAACAATGAAAGGTCAGAGATTACCCCTGCACTTACACCAGTGGGAGGGTTGATGTTATCCTTGTAGAACCTAGAGAAAGTGCACAGTGAAGTCTAGGTAGTAGCAGTACAGGATTCTTAGAGTGGCGAGACTCTAAATAATACCAATGAGAAGCAGGTGCACCTTGTAGGCGCTCCTCATGACACCTACAGGCCATGGTAGTGGCGCAAAGACGCTGAAACACTGGTTCATGCATTTATATCCTCACGCCCTGACTATTGCAATGCACTCCTCATTGGTTTACCTGCTAATTCTATTGCTAGGTTGCAATATATTTAAAACTCTGCTGCTAGACTTCCTACACATACCAAGCGCTCAGCTGACATTACTCCAATCCTGTCTGAACTGCATTGGCTACCGGTTTTGTTTCACATTAAATATAAAATAATCCTGCTTACATTTATATCACTTCACGGTTTGCCACCTTGCCATCTTAGTGAACTGCTTCTCCCCTACAACCTGACCCGCTCGCTCAGGTCCTCTGGGTTCGGACTCCTCTCTGTCCTTAGATCTCGTCTCTCTACTATGGGTGGCAGGTCTTTCAGTGTAGTATCACCCAAGATCTGGAATTCACTCCCTCTGACTCCGAGTCCAAATCTCAACTTAAAACTTATCTGTTTTGTTCTGTTTTTCACTTTTTGTGTTTGTCCATGATTGTTCATTGTTTATGTATTATTGTATTACTATTGTAAAGCGTCTGTCGGCTCTGGAAAGGCGGTATATAAATCAAACATTATTATTATTATTATTATTATTAGTAGTAGTAGTAGTAGTAGTAGTAGTAGTCATTCAGCACCATGTGAACCAGCCTCTGCTTATAAAAAGGAGATGTGACCTTGGACAGAACTCCGAGATTCAACCACAAGCTCACCTCAGAGTCACTGGACACCAATGTAGTAAGAGGAAGTTTTTAGAGATATCCATTCAGTTAAGCAGTCTTGTGAAGAGGTACCTAAAGAGCCTTCAGTGAGATCCCACACCTTTAGGGAATCGTCTCACCCCTTTTAGAAAGGCAGTAATAGAGAGATGCTGTCCATGGAGATGTTGTGTGGTGCAATCAATGGCTGTCACATCCACCATTCATGTAGATAGGCACTTACCGCTGTCTAGCAGACCCTGAAGAATAATTAGTATCTTTGAAACCGGACAGTGTATGTATCAGACCCAGCCGATGAGGTACACAACATTCACGGAACCACTTCTACCCAAGCGCATACGAGGCCAGTGTACCATGGGCTCTTGTGTTCAGGAGAGTTGGCAATTCAGTCCAAGGGGCCAGACCCACAGGCACTATCTGAGACAGCAGATCTGCTCGAGCGGAAGACGTCAGGGTGTTATGACAGTTAGTGAAAGCAGTAGTGCAAACCAAGGTCTTGATGGCTATCTCAGCACAACAAGCCTGTAGTGTAGTTGCTGAATTCTGTACACCTAAGGTGATACCACCTAGGGCAGTGGCAGCTCAGTGGTTAAGAGTTGGGCTACTGATAGGAAGGTCATGAGTTCAAATCCCAGCACCACCAAGCTGCCACTGTTGAGCACTTGAGCAAGGCCCTTAACCCTCAACTGCTCCCTGGGTGCTGCAGCAAAAATGGCTGCCCACTGCTCTGGGTGTGTTCATGGTTTGTAGTGTGTGTGTTCACTACAGTACTCACTACTGCAGAGGACAAATTCCAAGTATGGGTTACCATACATTGGCCTTTACATGTCACTTTCACTTTAAACAATGATTCCCTGTAAACAGCTCCTTTGGACTGACTTGAAACAGAGAAGCGTTTCCAACAGACCATCCTGCTGAAGCAAGCAATAGAAACCCTCACAGAATTTGTGATGGCTATAATGGAAATTGTATTGGTTTTAATGGAAACTGTAATGGTCCCTGTGGGTCTCTACTGGTAATTTGCTGCTTTCTATTGGTGGCATGTTATGTCTAGTGGATACCATTAATGACCAGTAATGGTAATTGTATTGGTTTTAATGAAAACTGTAATGGTCCCTGTGGGTCTCTACTGGTAATTTGTTGCCTTCTGTTGGTGGCATGTTATGTCTAGTGGATACCATTAAGTAAGGATAATGTTTTTAATGGTTAGCTGATGGTTTGTAATGGTATCCATCCATCCATCCATTTTCTGTACTGCTTATCCTACACAGGGTTGCGGGGAGCCTGGAGCCTATCCAAGGGGGACTCAGGGCACAGGGCGGGGGACACCCTGAACAGGGTGCCAACCCATCGCTGGGCACAGTCACACACTACGGACAATTTAGAGATGCCAACACCTACAGTGGGGCGGCTGTGGGTCAGGTGGTAGAGCGGGTTGTCCACTAATCGCAGGGTTGGCAGTTTGATTCCTGGCCCACATGCCAGTTTCCATCCTTCGGCAAGACACTGAACCCCAAGTTGCTTCCAATGGCAGGCTAGTGCCTTGCATGGTAGCTCTGCTGTCATTGGTGTGTGAATGGGTGAATGAGAAACAGTATAAAGCGCTTTGTAGAACCACTAAGGTTAAAAGGCACTATATATGTGCAGACCATTTACCCTGCATGTCTTTGGACTGGGGAGGAAACTGGCGTACTCAGAGGAAACCCCCAAAGCACAGGGAGAACATGTAAACTCTGTGCACACAGGACAGACGCGGGAATCGAACCTCCAACCCTGGAGGTGTGATTGTTTCAGTAGCTTATTTTAATGACATTAGTGGAGACAAACACTACATCAATTAATACTCTATTGTCATCCATCAGTTCAAAAGCATAAGCAAATGAAACGATTTGTTAATAGGTTTTACAGCCTCTAGTAGGTAAGATATGATAAGATATGGAGATAATTTCACCTCTTTAGAAGAGGACATGGTGACATCCGTATTGCTGTATAAACTGGTGTTGAGGCGGAACCTAAGATTTGGTTCCTAGTATGCACACGGATTGATTACAATGAACACACAGCGGATGTCAAAGCATGGAGCATTCTATGCGCAGTAATTGATTGGTTATTAAGTTTACAGAATCTTGTATATATATAAATATATATATTTGTTACATTACTTAATCATTGTTCACTTGAAACAGGAATTCACATGGCGTGTCGGAGAGTTTGTCAAATGGTGCAGCGCCGTAAGTTTATCTCTTTAATCGCATTCCCACAATAACGCTGCTGACCTTGGTTGGACTGGCTGGAGTTAAACACCATCTCCAACCTGGATCATATAAACCTACGTTTCGGTTTTATTTGTATAGCGCTTTTAACAGTAGACATGATCACACGGCAGCTTTTCAAAAATCCCTTATGTAGGTTTAGATTCCTGTTGGGCAAGTCAGGGGTGACAGTAGCAAGTAAAAACTACCAAGTTGTGTCTCGTCCAAATGATTTACTTGATTGTTGGAACACTCACGAGGCTGCTCAGAATGCACAAGACACAGTGAAACGATTAGTCATTTATTTGAAGACCTTTCTTCATACTAAAAGACTGCTATCATAATAATATCCCTGCTGAAGAAGAAAAAAACTATAGAAACAATCACAGAATTTTTAATGGTTATAATGGGAATTGTATTGGTTTTAATGGAAACTGTAATGGTCCCTGTGGGTCTACTGGTAGTTTGTTGCCTTTTATTGGTGGCATGTTATGTCTAGTGGAGACCATTAAGGACCGGTAATGGTAACGGTTATAATGGGTATTGTATTGGATTTAATGGTCCCTGTGGGTCTCTACTGGTAATTTGTTGCCTTCTATTGGTGGCATGTTATCTAGTGGACCGGTAATGGTAATGTTTTTAATGGCTGATGGTTTGTACTGTTATTTGTAGTGGAAACTTTTTGAAGTTCTGCATTTCTCCAACTAACCATGCAAAAATGGTTCATATGACCCATCCATCAAACATTTAATCACTTTATCAGCCTCCACCCTTTTCTCTGGATTGTCAGTCTTCTCCATCTCAGTGTTTCTTTTGCATACAACAGTCTGGACACATGGTTGTTTCTTAATTTAACTGGTAGTGTACTTTATACCTTTATGTACTTTACCTACAGTGGGGGGAAAAAAGTATTTGATCCCCTGCTGATTTTGTACGTTTGCCCACTGACAAAGAAATGATCAGTCTATAATTTTAATGGTAGGTGTATTTTAACAGTGAGAGACAGAATAACAACAAAAAAATCCAGAAAAACGCATTTCAAAAAAGTTATAAATTGATTTGCATTTTAATGAGGGAAATAAGTATTTGACCCCTTCGACTTAGTACTTGGTGGCAAAACCCTTGTTGGCAATCACAGAGACCAGACGTTTCTTGTAGTTGGCCACCAGGTTTGCACACATCTCAGGAGGGATTTTGTCCCACTCCTCTTTGCAGATCCTCTCCAAGTCATTAAGGTCATTTTCAATGCCCTGGCTGAGGGAAGGAGGTTCTCACCCAAGATTTGACGGTACATGGCCCCGTCCATCATCCCTTTGATGCGGTGCAGTTGTCCTGTCCCCTTAGCAGAAAAACACCCCCAAAGCATAATGTTCCCACCTCCATGTTTGACGGTGGGGATGGTGTTATGACTTGGGGTCATAGGCAGCATTCCTCCTCCTCCAAACACGGCAAGTTGAGTTGATGCCAAAGAGATCTGACCACACCTGACCACAACACTTTCACCCAGTTCTCCTCTGAATTATTCAGGCAAACTTCAGACGGGCCTGTACATGTGCTTTCTTGAGCAGGGGGACCTTGCGGGCGCTGCAGGATTTCAGTCCTTCACGGCGTAGTGTGTTACCAATTGTTTTCTTGGTGACTATGGTCCCAGCTGCCTTGAGATCATTAACAAGATCCTCCCGTGTAGTTCTGGGCTGATTCCTCACCGTTCTCATGATCATTGAAACTCCACGAGGTGAGATCTTGCATGGAGCCCCAGACCGAGGGAGACTGACAGTTTCTTCCATTTGCGAATAATCGCACCAACTCTTGTCACCTTCTCACCAAGCTGCTTGGCGATGGTCTTGTGGTCCATTCCAGCCTTATGTAGGTCTACAATCTTGTCCCTGACATCCTTGGACAGCTCTTTGGTCTTGGCCATGGTGGAGAGTTTGGAATCTGATTGATTGATTGCTTCTGTGGACAGGTGTCTTTTATACAGGTAACAAACTGAGATTAGGAGCACTCCCTTTAAGAGAGTGCTCCTAATCTCAGCTCATTACCTGTGTAAAAGACACCTGGGAGCCAGAAATCTTGCTGACTGATAAGGGATCAAATACTTATTACCCTCAATAAAATGCAAATCAATTTATAACTTTTTTGAAATGTTTTTCTGGATTTTTTTGTTGTTATTCTGTCTCTCACTGTTAAAATACACCTACCATTAAAATTATAGACTGATCATTTCTTTGTCAGTGGGCAAATGTACAAAATCAGCAGGGGAACAAATACTTTTTTCCCCCACTGTATCTCATTTCTATGTCATATCGTATTTGTGTTGTATTGTATTATTTTTTATTATGGCATGTAATTATTAAGTAAATAAACAATAGGCCTACTCTTAGCTTTTGTTTCTCTTAATACGAGTGTGTATTCCTTGCAGGTTTGGTGTCCAGTGCGGCAGCTGAGCGTCTTCCTGCGTCTGAATTGCGCAGTTGGCGTAGTACCTTGTTCTCCAAAGAGCAAGCTCGCCAGCGCTCACTGTATCCCCGCGTTGAGAAAATCGAGGTGACCATGGATGCCCCGGGGCTACAGGGAACACTTCTGGTGATGAACAAGGGCATGTCCACACCATATAGCTGCGCGAGACGTGAGTAAAACAAATACTCTGCGACACACGACTGTATGCACACTGTGTTTGTACACACTTGTTTAATTAGTTCTCTTCAAATGAGTGTTGGGTATACGTGACTGCTAGGTATTTGGCTGGGATGGAAACCTGCAGCCGTTTGTGGATAAGACAGAAGATTGGTGTAAGGGATTTATCTTTTTGTATAGTACATCAAATAAGCATAAGGCACATGATATCCAACCAGCTGGAGCATAGATTTTTTTTTTTCCTCCCCAATTTGGTCACCCACGAGTTCCCACCCACCAGCCAGCTCTTACCTGTCATATGACTGTTACCAACCAGAGAACTCTAACATGTGCTTCCTCTGAGACACACGACTCCAGCCACTGCATCTTTTTAAGCTGCTGCATCACAGGGCAGCGTTGTGTAATTGGAGGAAAGCACTATCTGCTCTCTTCCGCATACAGTGGTGCTTGAAAGTTTGTGAACCCTTTAGAATTTTCTATATATCTGCATAAATATGACCTAAAACATGATCAGATTTTCACACAAGTCCTAAAAGTAGTTAATGAGAACCTAATTTTAAAAATGAGAGAAAAATATTATACATGGTCATTTATTTATTGAGGAAAATGATCCAATATTACATATCTGTGAGTGGCAAAAGTATGTGAACCTTCGCTTTCAGTATCTACTGTGACCCCCTTGTGCAGCAATAAGTAAACATTTCTGGTAACTGTTGATCAGTCCTGCACGTCAGCCTAGAGGAATTTTAGCCCATTCCTCAGTACAGAACAGCTTCAACTCTGGTATGGTGGTGGGTTTCCTCACATGAACTGCTTGCTTCAGGTTCTTCCACAACATTTCTATTGGATTAAGGTCAGGACTTTGACTTGGCCATTCCAAAACATTAACTTTATTCTTCTTTAACCATTCTTTGGTAGAATGACTTGTGTGCTTAGGGTCATTGTCTTGCTGCATGACCCACTTTCTCTTGAGATTCAGTTCACGGACAGACGTCCTGACATTTTCCTTTAGAATTCGCTGGTATACTTCAGTATTCATTGTTCCATCAATGATGGCAAGCCGTCTTGGCCCAAGTGCAGCAAAACAGGCCCAAACCATGACACTACCACCACCATGTTTCACAGATGGGATAAGGTTCTTATGCTGGAATGCAGTGTTTTCCTTTCTCCAAACACAACGACTTCTTATTTAAACCAAAAAGATCTATTTTGGTCTCATCCTTCCACAAAACAGTGACTACATTGACTGTGACATTATTTTAACAGTGAGAGACAGAATAACAACAAAAAAATCAAATACTTATTTCACTCATTAAAATGCAAATCAATTTATAACTTTTTTGAAATGCGTTTTTCTGGATTTTTTTTTTTTTTTTTTGTTATTCTGTCTCTCACTGTTAAAATACACCTACCATTAAAATTATAGACTGATCATTTCTTTGTCAGTGGGCAAACGTACAAAATCATCAGGGGATCAAATTTTTCCCCCACTGTAGCTCTCTTGTTGAGTTGTGGTGCAATTAACTAGGCCATCCTTCCATATTGTGGGGAATGCATGAAGACTCTAGAGTAACACCCATGAACAAGGTCCAAGTTGTAATTGCTGCTTTGCCAAATATGTGTGGTGTGTGAATTTTTCAACTTAGTTTTATCACTGGACTCTAGATGTGGTTTTGGTTGCTGCATGAGCCAGAATAAGTTCATTTTAGTGATGATGATAAGGAGGTAAACGTTTTAGGTGTTGTGCATGGAACAGTTTATGGCTTTTCTTACACTGTAGGGCGTGTTATCAAATGCTGTAAATGTAGTGCTTTACTTAAAACTGCCATTTTAAAAACATTTTAAAAAATTTGTTGTTTTGTGTTTCTTTGTTTTTCCTTTCAAGTCTTCATTCTGTGTTTGTCTTACTTCACGTTTCAGATTTGACAGAGTGGCATGTAACGAGTGCAGCTCTCGCCCTGGTGGACGGAGAGCCATGGCAAATGCATCGTCCGCTCACTCGCTCCTGCTCGCTCACACTGCTCTCATTCAAAGATGCCAATCCTCAGCTCGTTAACCAGGTACTGAACCTCTACTGAAATGTTGTGAATTTGAGGTGCAGCAATGGGGAACGCTATTCATTTTTGTCTGCGTTATCAATACACATCTTTGTGTGTTAGGCGTATTGGCGCTCCTGTGCAGCCTTGTTGGGCCAAGTGCTTGACGACGCCTTTAAGGAGGAGTACAGTGTGGAGCTGCTGAAGATTCCTGAAGTTCCTGGTACACATTTAAAGCTTCAGAGCATAAAAAAACCAGTACACACAGCAAACAGACAAATGTTTCAGCAATATGTTGACAAATTACTCAATGATACCAACTTTTAGCTCCATCTGCTTTACATTCTTGTTAGTTACACTAGCTTAGGTGTTAGTCAGAACACACCCGAATTTAATGGTATTGTGTATATTTTCTTGAAGTGTGCACATATATTTAGTAAAGGGTGCCAATAATTCTAGAGTACATGTGAGGCTATTTAGATTACATTTCTTTGCCTGTTGTGATCTCTACCTGTTACAGACAAGTGAAACAGTAACATAATATAACATATAGGCTTATGTGCTCATTATGGTGGTAATACTGGCTGTAATGCATCTTTGCTGTTTTGCTGTCTTTAGTGACTGCGGGTGCTTTCTGCTGTGACGTGGTGCTGGATCCTCGGTTAGATTCCTGGACTCCATCAGAGGTCGGTATATTGTAATTCATGTCTAGTATGATCGTAATGTTAATACTCGAATAATAACTCAAATAATAACTGTTAATACTTCTTTATGAAACATTATGTAATTCAGATATTCAGTTTGGCTTAATGCTATTTTATTTGATGGCAAGTTCAGACAGTAAGGCCTCTGTAAACATAATCTTATGTACAGGGCAAATACAAGTGGGAATAACATCATTCTTAGCATAACTCTCAGAGACGAACTGGAAAATCCTTCTCACGTAGCTTTTATGGACAAATGTGCACAGCTTTCTTTGACTCTGCCTCTGATTGACCCACAGGATAACCTGCGCTCATTAACTCGTGAAGCTCAGCAGCTCATGCTTAAAGATTTACCCTGGGAGCCCCTGGAGGTGACGCCCCCTGTGGCATTGGAGATCTTCTCTCATAGCAGGTACTTCTTCCTTTCTGACTGAAAAGCGGTTAAAAAGCAGGCTGTATATTTTTCTGATGTCTGCCTTCATTTAGCCAGTGGAACAGTATTACACCAAATGAGTAAGTAAGATAGTTATTGAGGAATGGAAGAGCTAATCCTAATTTAATGTGTAATTTGTCATGGTATCAAGTTATAGTTATATGACAAATGACTATTTTGAGCAATATCTGTATGGTACTTGCTCTTCCCTGTAAGAAGTTGGTTATGGAAAGTATATTGTCTTAATTATCTACATGAGTTGAAATCTGAGTGCACATCAAAAATATTTTTTCACTATACAGGTATAAACAAGAGGAGGTGGAAGAAATGGCTGCTAACTCCCCCAGTGGCACAGTGTCACTATACAGGTCAGCACACACAATACACACAAAACAAACACACACAATCCCCTCAGAGACTATTGGAACTTCAAGTTTGTGCTACACACCAAAGATGTTTGGGTTTGAGATCAAAAGATGGATATGAGACGAGAGTTTAGGATTTTATTTCCTGGTATTTAAATCTAGATGTGTTAAACAACATGAAACATAGAACCTTTTGTATCAGACCACCCAATTTTTAGGTGTGAAAAAATACAGGAACAAATAAGTCTTGAAGTAAATTAAATTAAAGTAAATAACACTTAATATTTGGTTGCATATCCCTTGCATGCAGTAACTGCATCAAGCCTGCGACTCATTGATATCACCAAATTGTTGGTTTCTTCTTTTGTGATGCTTTTCCTGGCTTTTACCACAGCCTGTTTCAGTTGTTTGTTTTGGGCGGTTTCTCCCTTCAGTCTCCTCTTCAGGAGTTGAAATGCTGCTCAATTGAGTTAAGGTCTGGTGATTGACTTGGCCAGCCTCGATTCCAGAACTTTTGTGGCTCATCTCTGTATTTCTTTGTAAATTTTAGTCTGTCTTTCTGATTCTTACTGCTGATGAGTGGTTTGCATCTTGTGGTATGGCCTCTATATTTCTCCTCTTGAAATCTTCTTTGAATGGTGTATTGTGATACCTTCACCCCTGCCCTGTGGAGGTTGTTGGTGATGTCACTGACTGTTGTTTTTGGATTTGTCTTCACAGCTCTCACAATGTTTCTGTCATCAGCTGTTGTTGTTTATCTTGGCTGACCCATTCGGTGTCTTTTGTTCAGTACACCAGTGATTTCTCTTTTTTTTCAGAACATTCCAAATTGTTGTATTAGCTATGCCCAAAGTTTGTGCAATGGCTCTGATTGATTTTCCCTCTTTTCTTGGCTTCAAAATGGCTTGCTTTTCTCCCGTAAACAGCTCACTGATCTTCATGTTGTCTTCACGGGTAAAACTGAAGGCTAAAACCAAGAGTAGATGTTCAGAGCTATTTATTGTTTAAAGAATCAGTCTAACTGGATACATCTGGGTGACAAGAAACAGTAGTCAGTCGTGTTCCAATACTTTTGCCCGCCTACAAATTGGGTGGTCTGATACAAAATGTGCTAAGTTCTATGTCGTTTAACACATCTACATTTAAATACCAGGAAATAAAAGCTGAAATTCTACAGCAAAAACAACTGAATTGGCCTTTCTGTTCCAATAGTTTTGGAGGGGACTATAGCCCACTAGACAATCCTGGATATAGTGCTGTGAAAAAGTATTTGCCTGATTTCTGATTTCTTCTGTTTTTGTGCATCTCATACTAAATTGTTTCAGAAATTAAAACAAAATCTAAGATAAAACAAAGACAACCTGAGTAAACACAAAATTTGTCATTTTTACAGTTTTTAAATGATAATGTTATTTATTGAAACAAAAAAGTTATCCAATACCAACTGGGCCTGTGTGAAAATATAGTTGCTAATTCCCCAAACCTATGAAACTGCATTCATAATGGGATTCAGCTGGACTAGATGCAACCAGGCCTGATTACTGTAAACCCTGTTCAATCAAATCAGCACTTAACTAGAACATACATGAATAGAACAGCATGAAGTTGGTTAAAAGGTCTTACCCAGTAACACACTATGCCAAATTGAAAGAAAGTCCAGAAATGATGAGGAAGAAGGTGATTTAAATACATCAGTCTGGGAAGGGTTACAAAGCTATTTCAAAGACTCTGGGACTCCAAAGAACCACAGTGTATCGTAGCGTGCCATTATCTCCAAATGGAAAAACTCAGCACAGTAGTGAACCTTCCCAGAAGTGGCCGACCTTCCAACATTCCTCCAAGAGCAGAGCAACGACTTATCTAGCAAGTCACAAAAGAGCCAAGGACAACATCAAAGGAACTACAGGCCTCTCTTGCATCAATAAAGGTCACAGTTCATGACTCCATCAGAAAGACACTGGGCAAAAATAGCATCCATGGAAGAGTGGTGAGTTGAAAACCACTGCTTACCAGAAGAACATTAAACCTCGTCTGTATTTTGCCAAAACACACCTTGATGATCCTCAAATATTTTGGGAGAATGTTCTGTGGATTGATGAGTTGAAAGTGGAATTGTTTGGAAGACAGGGGTCCCGTTACATCTGGCGTAAACCAAACACTGAATTCCACAAAAAGAACATCATACCTACGATCAAGCATGGTGGTGGAAGTGTGATGGTGTGGGGATGCTTTGCTGCTTCAGGGCCTGGGCAACTTTTGAGGGAAACATGAATTCTGCTCTCTACCAGAAAATCCTAAAGGAGAATGTCCGGTCTTCAGTCCGTAAGTTGAAACTCAAGCGCAACTGGATTATGCAGCAAGACAATGAGCCAAAGCATAGGAGTAAGTCCTAGTCCTAGAAGTGACTGAAAGATCTCCAGTTATCGGAAGCGTTTGGTTGAAGTTATTGTTGCTAAAGGTGGCACAACCAGATTTTAAGTTTAAGGAGGCAGTTAGTTTTCACGTGGGTGATAGGTGTTGGATAACTTTTTTTTTTTTTTTTTTTTGCTTCAATAAAAAAAATAAAAACCGTATTGTGTGTTTACTCAGGTTGCCTTTGTTTTATGTTGTATTTCATTTGAAGATCTAAAACTATTTAGTATGAGATACACGAAATCAGGATGGGGCAAATACTTTTTCACAGCACTGTATATATCCATGGTCACCAATCAGTATATACTCTCACACACGTAAATCTTCAGATACTTATTACGAACTACACTTGTGCCATTAGGGCAAATAATTATATATTGCATTATTATAAAGCCCCGGTTTTTAAATGTACTAAATGTAATACATTTATATGTAAGAAAAGCTGAATGGAAACAAATTTGAGAAAACACAGTATCTGCAATGCAGAGCTGTCAGTGAATAAAAAGGAAAAATGCAATTATCCAGGATGAAATATTGCATCTAAAAGCAAGTGATGGAAACAGAACAATTCACAATTTCTTTTGCTGTCTTGAGTCACATGACACATTTGCCAGCAGTGTGGATAAGAACCTTTTGGTTTTCAGGTGTGGGGAGCATGTGACACTATCAGAGGGCCCCCTGGTGGCCAGAACAGGTCTGTGCTATCAGTATGAAGTAACATCACTGCATACACTTGGAGAAGGACTGTGGGGTTTACAGCGCCGAGCCCAGGGTCTCTCACTTCCCCTGAACCTCACGGTACAGTAATGATAATCCAGCTATTTGTATGGGTAAGAGGAAAGCGTAAAGAAAGTGTGCTTGAACATATACTGGTAAAAATGACCAAAATTCAACATAAACAGAATAAATGACATACTATTACAAAGGCATACATTATACACAGAAATGACAATGGTGCATGCGCATCACATAAAGAATCATGATGTCAGTTTATATTTTGGTTATCCAATATTTCTCTGACTGTTACAATGGTCAATGGATTCATTATTTTACTTCTGAATTGAGGGTTCGTCAGGGGATTTGGGAAGGAATGGGTAAAGGTTGTAGCTTTCTAAAGAGCTTTTGCTTGGAACCATTTTTGAAAGGGAAACTTTCTGTTTTAAGGGTTCTCCCAGAAGTACCTTTTCGTACAGTATATGCTGGAATGAAGCCACACCATTAAAATCATCATAGATAATAACGTCATAAAAACAGTATTATAGAGGTTTAAAGAATTAGACTTAGTAGAACTGCTTCTTATGTCTAACAAATGTTTCCTTCTTTATTTTTCCTCCAGGTTCACCACACATTGTGGAGGAAGCTGAGGAAGAGAGCTGAGAAATTGGTAAGACAAATGTGAACTTGACTAAACCAGTGCTTTTGATCATTCTGCTCATACTGCAATTTTTAGGACTGAGTATAACAGTGGTCAACTTCTCTGTCTTACAGGTGGAGATTCCCTCATCTGCAGCCATTAAACCTGTGACCACACCCCCTTCTCCCAAAACCACTCCCTCATCTTCCCAACACTGACCTGCATCTAAAAT
This sequence comes from Cranoglanis bouderius, assembly GCA_023630585.1. Classification (NCBI taxonomy): domain Eukaryota; kingdom Metazoa; phylum Chordata; class Actinopteri; order Siluriformes; family Cranoglanididae; genus Cranoglanis; species Cranoglanis bouderius. The sequence continues at coordinate 14,564,847 of CM042552.1, forward strand.
CCTGTTTCATAATTGTGTAATATTGCTGAATAAACTACACATCAGTGGCATTTTGGTGTATTCATTTAAAGTTGACGGATGTAAGATTTTGGAATATCATTTTGTCTGGTGGAAATGTGCTTTTCAAACTTACTTGTGAAAGATATTTCACATTGACTTGATTGTCCCAAATACTGAGTATTACTTTAAACAAGAGCTGGTCTTTTTAGTTATCGTCAGCCGGTTAGTTCTGACTGTGAATATTTGTGTCTTAATTGTGCTCATTCTGCTGTGTCATAAAATCTCCAAAAAAATCTACAGGATTAATAGTGTATGGCCATTGTTTATAATCTAGCTCACAGACTAGCTAGCCTATATATATATTTTCATGGGACAACACTGACGAAATGACACTTTGCTACAAAGGTGTGTTAAGTTTGGTGTTATCGCTCTCACACTCTCTCATACTGGTCACTGGAAGTTCAACATGGCACCTCATAGCAAAGAACTCTGAGGATCTGAAAAAAGAATTGTTGCTCTACATAAAGATGGCCTAGGCTGTAAGAAGATTGCCAACACCCTGAAACTGAGCTGCAGCATGGTGGCCAAGACCATACAGCGGTTTAACAGGACAGGTTCCACTCAGAACAGGCCTCGCCATGGTCGACCAAAGAAGTTGAGTGCACATGCTCAGCATCATATCCAGAGGTTGGCTTTGCAGAATAGATGTATGAGTGCTGCCAGCATTGCTGCAGAGGTTGAAGGGGTGGGGGGGTCAGCCTGTCAGTGCTCAGACCATACGCCGCACACTGCATCAATTTGGTCTGCATGGCTGTCATCCCAGAAGGAAGCCTCTTCTAAAGAGGCAAACAGTTTGCTGAAGACAAGCAGACTAAGGACATGGATTACTGGAACCATGTCCTGTGGTCTGATGAGACCAAGATAAACTTATTTGGTTCAGATGGTGTCAAGCATGTGTGGCGGCAACCAGGTGAGGAGTACAAAGACAAGTGTGTCTTGCCTACAGTCAAGCATGGTGGTGGGAGTGTCATGGTCTGGGGCTGCATGAGTGCTGCCGGCACTGGGGAGCTACAGTTCATTGAGGGAACCATGAATGCCAACTTGTACTGTGACATACTGAAGTAGAGCATGATCCCCTCCCTTCAGAAACTGGGCCTCAGGGCAGTATTCCAACATGATAACGACCCCAAAAACACTTTCAAGACAACCACAGAAGCTGAGGGTAAAGGTGATGGACTGGCCAAGCATGTCTCCAGACCTAAACCCTATTGAGCATCTGTGGGGGAGCGCAAGGTCTCTAACATCCACCAGCTCTGTAATGTCGTCATGGAGGAGTGGAAGAGGACTCCAGTGGCAACCTGTGAAGCTCTGGTGAACTCCATGCCCAACAGGGTGAAGGCAGTGCTGGAAAATAATGGTGGCCACACAAAATATTGACACTTTGGGCCCAATTTGGACATTTTCACTTAGGGGTGTACTCACTTTTGTTGCCAGCGGTAGACATTAATAGCTGTGTTGAGTTATTTTGAAGGGACAGCAAATTTACACTGTATATATATATATATATATATATATATATATATATATATATATATATATATATATATATACACACACACACACACACACACACACACACACACACACACACACACACACACACACACACACACAGTGGGGGAAAAAAAGTATTTGATCCCCTGCTGATTTTGTACGTTTGCCCACTGACAAAGAAATTATCAGTCTATAATTTTAATGGTAGGTGTATTTTAACAGTGAGAGACAGAATAACAACAAAAAAAATCCAGAAAAATGCATTTCAAAAAAGTTATAAATTGATTTGCATTTTAATGAGGGAAATAAGTATTTGACCCCTTCGACTTAGTACTTGGTGGCAAAACCCTTGTTGGCAATCACAGAGGTCAGACGTTTCTTATAGTTGGCCACCAGGTTTGCACTCACCTCTTTGCAGATCCTCTCCAAGTCATTAAGGTCATTTTCAATGCCCTGGCTGAGGGAAGGAGTGAAGGAGGGAAGGAGGTTCTCACCCATAGCCCCGTCCATTGTCCCTTTGATGCGGTGCAGTTGTCCTGTCCCCTTAGTAGAAAAACACCCCCAAAGCATAATGTTCCCACCTCCATGTTTGACGGTGGGGATGGTGTTCTTGGGGTCATACGCAGCATTCCTCCTCCTCCAAAAACGGCGAGTTGAGTTGATGCCAAAGAGATCTGACCACACCTGACCACAACACTTTCACCCAGTTCTCCTCTGAATCATTCAGGCAAACTTCAGACGGGCCTGTACATGTGCTTTCTTGAGCAGGGGGACCTTGCGGGCACTGCAGGATTTCAGTCCTTCACAGCGTAGTGTGCTACCAATTGTTTTCTTGGTGACTATGGTCCCAGCTGCCTTGAGATCATTAACAAGATCCTCCCGTGTAGTTCTGGGCTGATTCCTCACCGTTCTCATGATCATTGAAACTCCACGAGGTGAGATCTTGCATGGAGCCCCAGACTGAGGGAGACTGACAGTTTCTTCCATTTGCGAATAATCGCACCAACTGTTGTCACCTTCTCACCAAGCTGCTTGGCGATGGTCTTGTAGCCCATTCCAGCCTTATGTAGGTCTACAATCTTGTCCCTGACATCCTTGGACAGCTGAGGATTTTTCTTCAACCAGGAAAGAATTCTGCAATCATACACTTTAGTTGTCTTCCATGGACTTCCAGGCCTTTTAGTTTTGCTGAGCTGGCCAGTGCATTCCTTCTTTTTAAGAATCTACCAAATTGTTGATCTGGCCACTCCTAAAGTTTCTGCTCTCTCTAATAGGTCTGTTTTGTTTTTTCAGTATAATGATGGCCTCCTTCACTTTCATTGACACCTCTTTGGATCGCATATTGAGAGTGAACAGCAATCAAATGCAAATGAAATGCTTGAAATCAACTCCAGACTTTTTATCTCCTTAATTTGTCATGAAATGATGAGGAAACAGGCCACACCGAGCCATGAAACGGCTTATCAGTCAATTGTCTAATTACTTTTGAGCCTGTGAAAATGGATAGACTCTGAAATAAATGGCTGTAATTCCTAACCGGTTAATGCAATATTTTTGTTAAACCCCTTGAATTAAAGCTGAAAATCTACATTTCAATCACATATTGCTTGCTCCATATCAAACCCATTGTGGTGGTGTACAGAGGCAAAATTACAGAAATTGTGTCACTGTCCAAATACTTATGGACCTGACTGTACTGTATAATTGCCTTACCTGTTCAGCAAGAAATAAATCTACAAATCCACCAGCCCCAGGTCTATTTTCAGACTTTCACTCCCATTTGGTTTGTTTGCACTCTCATGCTCTTTTCTCTCTCCTCTCCCCTGATTGGTTCAGCTCTTGCCCATCACTGTGTTGTCAAACTTTTTCATGACCGAAGCTGGGGCCTGATGATGTTTGACATATCCGTACAAGTTCTCGCCGATTACAACCCCCTGACACAGCACTGAATTAATATTGCAGAAATGTCAGGACAGCAGCTCAGAGACTTCATGAGTTTTTGTCCCTGACTCTTTTTACTCTTTATACACTGTAGCTTTAAAGCAGGTGTCTATAAGCACCTGTGTTGATGTTCTTCATATGAAGGTTAAAGGAGTATTCCAATGTAATCTCTGTCCCCCGCATCTGTAACACGTGATTACCACAAACAAGTTCCCTGTACTAAAAACAGAAACACAGAACAGAAAACTCTTTTACTTAAAGCTTAATTCTGAGACTACATAATGGATGAGACAAATATGAGAAAGTTTTTCCAAATTTGGCAAAAATGAGTCCGTATACAGTAGACTTCAGCTTCAGATTCTCTGTTTTATTTGCATGGTTGGAGTAACTTCAGATCAGCTTTTCACTAACAGAAGTTTAAATTCAGAAAATCACCAGCTCCATTTTAGGATCGAGAGGCCAGAATATGTAGAGAGAGGGAGAAGAGGTGGGGGAGGGAAAGAGAGAAGCAGGCCTATGACTGGCTGAGCCAGGGAATGTTATCACCTCTGAACTTGGTGTGTTCTGTGACAGAGACCCACCCATAACAAAACACAAGGAATAAGAAATACAAGAGACAGACAGCCCTTGGCATCAGCTACCCAGACAGAATTCTGGAAGGTCAAGCCTACCAAAGATAAGTTTGCTACAAGTACAGACTCAAAATGAACAGGTTATTTGTGTGTAGTTTATCCAACTTTCCAACAATGGAGCAATAAAGCAGTAAAAAGCAGTTCCAGTTACCTAAACATTCTGGGAAGCTTTATGTTATTCATGTGCTGTGTGATGAGTGCTATCCCTTAAAGAATGAATACAAATTTAGAGCTTCATTTATAGATTTTGACTGAATGTTTCATGAAGATATTCTATATAATTATACGTTGAACATAAAGGTTTATTGAAATAATTCAGCAACTGCCCTTAGACTTGCATTATAGTAAGTGAATTTTGAGTAAGTAGGTTTTCTGTTCATTTCTCAGTACAGGCAAATGTGTCAACGTGTCAAAGTTTCTGTCTGATAATCACACACATAATACAGAAACTAGGTTGAAAAGAGCTGGAGTGATATATTAAATATGTCAGCTTGCAATCAACAAGAAATTTAGCCATGGTTTTTTGACAGATAGATCTGTTTGTCAAAAAAATGGCCAGTGAGATCACATGACATGACCCACCTCTGCATCTGTTAGGGTTTAAAGCTCTAGAGGAATGTCTCATGTTGTGGAGTGTGTGTGTGCTTGTGTGCTTGTGTGTGTGCATGCACATCAGTGGGGTGTGTTACTGTATTGCGTGTCTGGCCTTGTCTGGTCAGCTGGAGCTGTGTGTGCGAAAGTGAGAGTGTGTGTGCATGCAGGCGAAGTCGGTAGTCAGCACTTTGGCTGAACTGAGACAAAGGCCTTGTTGTGTGACTGTCAGCCTCTCAGCAACTGGTGCATCTGTCGTGTGAGGACAGGTGGCGGGATTTAAATGCCTGTGCAGTTGACAAGTCGCGATTCCACAATTATTTTAATCGATCCCACATTTAAAACAGTATAGCTTGTTTTCTAAAGCTTAGAAAAACTCGTTACTGTTTGTGTAAAAAATTATCATCGTTGGTATTTTTTGTACTTATCTCTGTTTTATTTAAGTTTCTTTTGTATTGTGCTTTTGGGGTGTAAAGTTATATGATGAATTAAAGCTTATGAGGTTGGGCTACCAGCTGTTGTCTTTGCTCAAACTTTAGACCACAAGCAAGTGTGTAAAGGGATACTCTGGTCCTCCCCTGAAGAAAAACACATTGCCTGCTGCATGTTGTCGAGCCAGTGGAGATGTTTGACCCACGGCCCATAAAACCAACAGTGTTAATGCCTTCACAATGCCAACACATTCTCAGCATTAATATGCAAAATACATAAAAGTCCCTCCAGGAACCTTGTTGCAAAGATTCTTGAAACATGAATGAAACATGAATTGAAATCCTCAAAGATTTCAAGCTTCATGAGAACAGATGAACAAGTTAATATTGGCCAATTTCTATGTTGTATTCCATTTCATCATAGCCTAAACAAACGCAAAATCCACTTGGCTAGCATAATGCAGTACTTAAATTTGCCTACTTTGCCATTTGTAGTTACAGTGAGGGAAAAAAGTATTTGATCCCCTGCTGATTTTGTACGTTTGCCCACTGACAAAGAAATGATCAGTCTATAATTTTAATGGTAGGTGTAGTTTAACAGTGAGAAACAGAATAACAACAACAACAACAACAAAAATCCAGAAAAAAAAACATTTAAAAAAAGTTATAAATTGATTTGCATTTTAATGAGTGAAATAAGTATTTGATCCCTTATCAATCAGCAAGATTTCTGGCTCTCAGGTGTCTTTTATACAGGTAAGGAGCTGAGATTAGGAGCACTCTCTTAAAGGGAGTAAAAGTCTGTTACCTGTATAAAAGACACCTGTCCACAGAAGCAATCAATCAATCAGATTCCAAACTCTCCACCATGGCCAAGACCAAAGAGCTGTCCAAGGATGTCAGGGACAAGATTGTAGACCTACACAAGGCTGGAATGGGCTACAAGACCATCGCCATGCAGCTTGGTGAGAAGGTGACAACAGTTGGTGTGATTATTCACAAATGGAAGAAACACAAAATAACTGTCAGTCTCCCTCGGTCTGGGGCTCCATGCAAGATCTCACCTCGTGGAGTTTCAATGATCATGAGAACGGTGAGGAATCAGCCCAAAACTACACAGGGGGATCTTGTTAATGATCTCAAGGCAGCTGGGACCATAGTCACCAAGAAAACAATTGGTAACACACTACGCCGTGAAGGACTGAAATCCTGCAGCGCCAGCAAGGTCCCCCTGCTCAAGAAAGCACATGTACAGGCTCGTCTGAAGTTTGCCAATGAACATCTGAATGATTCAGAGGAGAACTGGGTGAAAGTGTTATGGTCAGATGAAACCAAAATCGAGCTCTTTGGCATCAACTCAACTTGCCGTGTTTGGAGGAGGAGGAATGCTGCCTATGACCCCAAGAACACCATCCCCACCGTCAAACATGGAAGTGGAATCATTATGCTTTGGGGGTGTTTTTCTGCTAAGGGGACAGGACAACTGCACCGCATCAAAGGGATGATGGATGGGGCCATGTACCGTCAAATCTTGGGTGAGAACCTCCTTCCCTCAGCCAGGGCATTGAAAATGGGTCTTGGATGGGTATTCCAGCATGACAATGACCCAAAACACACAGCCAAGGCAACAAAGGAGTGGCTCAAGAAGAAGCACATTAAGGTCCTGGAGTGGCCTAGCCAGTCTACAGACCTTAATCCCATAGAAAATCTGTGGAGGGAGCTGAAGGTTCGAGTTGCCAAACGTCAGCCTCAAGACCTTAATGACTTGGAGAGGATTTGCAAAGAGGAGTGGGACAAAATCCCTCCTGAGATGTGTGCAAACCTGGTGGCCAACTACAAGAAACGTCTGAACTCTGTGATTGCCAACAAGGGTTTTGCCACCAAGTACTAAGTCGAAGGGGTCAAATACTTATTTCCCTCATTAAAATGCAAATCAATTCATAACTTTTTTGAAATGCGTTTTTCTGGATTTTTTTTGTTGTTATTCTGTCTCTCACTGTTAAAATACACCTACCATTAAAATTATAGACTGATCATTTCTTTGTCAGTGGGCAAACGTACAAAATCAGCAGGGGATTAAATACTTTTTCCCCCACTGTACATTAGGCCGAATGTGGTTCCATGGCAATTTATCACAAATTATTTTTGAAAATGTGGACTGTTTTGGAATTCTTGAACTAAAAAGTTTTTTTTAATATCCATCCAAGTGATACCAATTTCTACTTAAAATGCCATCATATGGGATGTAGTTTTACATGCATGCTTTGTTTAGAATGTTGCATTATGAATATGTATGTTGGAAAATTGTCATTTGTAATTACACTTTAACATTTGTGTGAAGTGGTGGCATCTGATGGAAATGGACATGCTCAGCTGAGATATGATTAGTGCTAGGTTACTCTTCTTCTTAATAGGGTTGAAATACCATGTTTCTTGTAGAATAGAGAGAGTAACCTTTTCACAACCTTGTGTTTAGAACATGCTTTCAGTTAGGTTTTCACCAAAAAAAAAGAAAAAAAAAAAAAAAAGGAGGAGGTCTCACCAAAGGTCTTTTAACGGGATGTTTCACATATAACACAACATTATTTGGAGGTTGTTATATGTGAAACATCCAGTTAAAAGACCTTTCATTCGTTCAGTTTTATTAACCGCTGTATCCTGGTTGTGGTGGCTCTGGAGCCCATTACAGGAACACTGGGTGCAAGGCAGGTGAATTCACCCCAGATTCGAAGCCAGTCCAGGGCACCTTGTATGTACAGTTGCAATCAAAATTATTCAAACCCCATTGCAAATCAGGTTTATTGTTAAAATTGACAGACTTTCAACTGTTTGCAATGAACAAATCAAACAAAAGCAATTGAAATAGTTCAACACAACGAATGCTTCAAGTGGTTTCCCCAAATTCAACTGAAAATGCAACTTATAATGACTTCTCCAGTCTCAAAATTATTCAACCTCCTGAATAGAATCCCTGCTATTTCAATTGGTTTTGTTTGATTTGTTCATTGCAAACAGCTGAAAGTCTGTAAATTTTGACAATAAACCTCATTTGTAATGGGGGTTGAATAATTTTGATTGCAACTGTACATTCAAACACTCATTCACTTGGGGCAATTTAGCGTAGCCAATCCACCTGTATGTTTTTTGGCAGTGGGAGGAAACCAAAGACCCAGGAGGAGATCCACAGGAACACAGGGAGAACATGCAAAACTCCACTCAGACAGCAACCTGAGCTCAGGATTGAACCCAAGATCTGTAAGGTGGCAATGCTACTCACAGCTCCACCCATTACAAGGTCAGCAGGTCTAATATATTAATAATAATAATCTTTTCATCTTGCGTGCATAAAGACCTATAAAGACATTACATGTGACCATCACACCCATATGGGCTTTTTGAACATCCCATTCCAGATTTAGTCCCACATTTGCTGTTATAATAACCTTCACTCTTCTGGGAAGGCTTTCCACTAAATTTGAGGATGTGGATGTGGGGATTAGGGAGATCAGGCACTGATGTCTGATGAGGAGGATTGGGGTGCAGTCGGTGTTCCAGTTCATCCTAAAGCTGTTCAGTGGGGTTGAGGTCAGGGCTCTATGCAGGAAACTCGAGTTCTTCCACTCCAAACTTGGCAAACCATGTCTTCATGGCTTCACACACACACACACACACACACACACACACACACACACACACGCGCACACACACCCCTTAGAACAACAATGTTCCTGAACATATCTAGAAGGCAGTTTCATAGAAAATTGAGGATGAAATTGTGACTCTCCCTCCTGCCCTCACTCCTTCCTTCCTCAAGGTCGAGTGGCAATGAGGGATGAGCGGGAAGTTGTGGAAAACCAAAAGGGTCAAAACCAAAACGCAATCCCCTGTGCACATATATCTATGTGATAATCTTATATTTTACTCTATTCTTATATCACATGTGGACATCCATCCATCCATTTTCTGTAACGCTTATCCTACACAGGGAGCCTGGAGCCTACCCCAGGGATCTATGGGCACAAAACGGGGGACACCCTGGTTGGGCTGCCATCCCATCACAGGGCACAATCACACACACACACACACACAAACACACAATCTAGTGTACAATCTGGTAATGCCAATCAGCCTACAACTCATGTCTTTTTACTGGGGGAGGAAACCAGAGTACCAGGAGGAAACACCCAAAGCACGGGGAGAACATGCAAACTCCGTGCTCACAGTGTAGAGGCAGGATTCGAACTCCCAACCCTGGACGTGCCACTAAGCCACCGTGCCCCCCAGTTAATGTATCATTTATGAACACGTCTCTGGTGTCTCTTTTGTGTATTGACCCCTTTGGCCTACCATACAGAGAGCGCGTCTGAGCCTAGAGTAACTGGGATACAAGACAGAAGAAAGCACAAGTCGTGCCTCGGATTAAAGGGACGTGTCTGGTGTACACACACCTGTTTGGAGATAGGAAAACATTATAAACTCTTGGACAGCACAGAGCTAACATACTCCTTTGGCGACACACATATAAATCAGGATAAAATGAAGACTACTGTTTTCCTGCCAGTACTTTTACCGCTGTTACTACAGAGTAAGTAGACTGACTTTGCACCCGTCTGCTCTTATTATGGCTTTGACAATGGATTTAACTTATGGGCTACTTAGGAAGTGGCTGATTGTGTAGCCTGGTCAGAAAAAAACACATTCGTGAAAGGATATGCTTTTTTTCTCCTCCTTCCTTAAAATGCACATAACATATTCACATGAAAATAAATACATATAATAAATTAATTATATAATTTTAAAAAAGTAATATGTTTTAGTCTTTTTCCTGGAGAGTGTATGTTTTTAAAGTGGGAGTTTTACATTCAGCTATTCAGGGGTGGGGGGAAAAAATCATTCAGTAAATGAATAATTTGATAACATATAAATCATTCAGCAACAAATAAATGCAGAACTTTTAATTAGCCTACAGGAAAGGTTTAACTGTTTTGAAAGGGGATCAGTGAAGTATGTGACTTATCATACTATCTATTATTTGGATTACTGCACACACACTGCTAATACAGTGCTGATATATAAGTGCTGGGGGGGAAATAATGGCACATCAGTAATTGAATAGCCAGTGGCCAATAATTGTAGGGACATTGAATTTACCATGTGATGGATCATTTACACTGACTGCGCTTTCAGAAATAACAGGAAACAAAACAGTAACACGTCCTGTTAAATCAGTAAAGGCATCAAACTGAGATCTTATCACTATTGCAGCACATGTTGGTAATAGAGAAGAGCACACATCTTTATATCATAGGAGGGAAAAACTAGAAAGCCAGTTTAATGTATAATCCACAGGAAATGTTACAGTAAAAACACTGAATGTGTTCATATGAGTCCATCTAGTCCGATACCCTGTAGGTGTTTAGTCAGCATCCATGATTTTATGTGTGGTTATGTAGTTATTAAACTTAGCAAGTTCAACAGTGAGGTTTATGATGAATGCTTGCTTCTGCTTTGTTGACTTTAGATATAGTTCGATTTTCTCTGTTCTGTGAACTTAATATGAAAATTATGATATAGATTACAAGTACACAAGGGTCCTCAGATGATTCAGATGTATGTGACAAAGACAAACGGAGGATGAACTATTAGCTGTTTGAGTGTGTGTGTGTGTGTGTGTGTGTGTGAAGGTGGGGCTCTCTGTACCAGAGCCACCCGTCTGAGCCAGCTGTTCCCTCTGACAAGTGCAGAATTACATACACACAGAGAACCTTTGTTTTCTCTCTCTGTCGTTCCTTCTTACCACTTGCCAAGTGACTTACATGAGAACATTTATAACTTGCCATGAAATGATTTCCCTCGGTGTAATGATGAACCAGCAGTAGTATGTATATTTATGGCATCTCAGACCTTAAGATACAATAGTATAGATATACAATGGGGGGAAAAAAGTATTTGATCCCCTGCTGATTTTGTACGTTTGCCCACTGACAAAGAAATGATCAGTCTATAATTTTAATGGTAGGTGTATTTTAACAGTGAGAGACAGAATAACAACAAAAAAATCCAGAAAAATGCATTTCAAAAAAGTTATAAATTGATTTGCATTTTAATGAGGGAAATAAGTATTTGACCCCTTCGACTTAGTACTTGGTGGCAAAACCCTTGTTGGCAATCACAGAGGTCAGACGTTTCTTATAGTTGGCCACCAGGTTTGCACATATCTCAGGAGGGATTTTGTCCCACTCCTCTTTGCAGATCCTCTCCAAGTCATTAAGGTCATTTTCAATGCCCTGGCTGAGGGAAGGAGGTTCTCACCCAAGATTTGACGGTACATGGCCCCGTCCATCATCCCTTTGATGTGGTGCAGTTGTCCTGTCCCCTTAGCAGAAAAACACCCCCAAAGCATAATGTTCCCACCTCCATGTTTGATGGTGGGGATGGTGTTATGACTTGGGGTCATAGGCAGCATTCCTCCTCCTCCAAACACGGCACGCTGAGTTGATGCCAAAGAGATCTGACCACACCTGACCACAACACTTTCACCCAGTTCTCCTCTGAATCATTCAGGCAAACTTCAGACGGGCCTGTACATGTGCTTTCTTGAGCAGGGGGACCTTGCGGGCGTTGCAGGATTTCAGTCCTTTATGGCGTAGTGTGTTACCAATTGTTTTCTTGGTGACTATGGTCCCAGCTGCCTTGAGATCACTAACAAGATCCTCCCATGTAGTTCTGGGCTGATTCCTCACCATTCTCATGATCATTGAAACTCCACGAGGTGAGATCTTGCATGGAGCCCCAGACCGAGGGAGACTGACAGTTTCTTCCATTTGCGAATAATCGCACCAACCGTTGTCACCTTCTCACCAAGCTGCTCAGAGATGGTCTTGTAGCCCATTCCAGCCTTGTGTAGGTCTACAATCTTGTCCCTGACATCCTTGGACAGCTCTTTGTTCTTGGCCATGGTGGAGAGTTTGGAATCTGATTGATTGATTGCTTCTGTGGACAGGTGTCTTTTATATAGGTAACAAGCTGAGATTAGGAGCACTCCCTTTAACAGAGTGTTCCTAATCTCAGCTCATTACCTGTGTAAAAGACACCTGGGAGCCAGAAATCTTGCTGATTGATAGGGGATCAAATACTTATTTCCCTCATTAAAATGCAAATCAATTTATAACTTTTTTTTAAATGTTTTTCTGGATTTTTCTGTTGTTATTCTGTCTCTCACTGTTAAAATACACCTACCATTAAAATTATAGACTGATCATTTCTTTGTCAGTGGGCAAACGTACAAAATCAGCAGGGGATCAAATACTTTTTTCCCCCACTGTATTTAACAAATTTTGCCACAAACACACATATATAAAAAATTATTTAGGGCTACATGATGGTGTGGCGAGTACTGTTGCCATCTCACAGGTCCAGGATCGCTGGTTTGATCATGATCTCGGGTTACCCTCTGTGTGGTGTTTCACATGGTCCCCCCATGTTTGTGTCCCAAAAAGATGTGAGGAGGTGGATTGGCTACAATAAATTGCCCCTAAATGTTTTACCTTGTGAATATGTGTGAGCATGATGACCTGTGATGGGACCGGTGTCCCATCCAGGGTGTATTCCCACCTCATGCTCAGTGGCTTTGGATGAAGTGTAACCCTGACCAAGATAACATGATTATTGAAGATGAATGAATGAATGAAAATTTATTTATTTAATTAAATAGAATGATATTTTCCCCTTTATGTAGTGTTATGGCATTAACTCTGTCCCTACCCTTTATTGAAAGTTGCCTTGAGCGCTTTTGTGTTACTTGGACAAAGTGAGCTACCATCTACTGTACGCTGGCTTTATAAGTCTTTTAATGTGTGTGTGTGTGTGTGTGTGTGTGTGTGTGTGTGTGTGTGTGTGTGTGTGTTGGCTGTTGCAGTTTAATCAGGAATGTTAAGAGGAAGTGTGGATAGCATGTCCCACTTGTCCTCACCACCTTTTTATCTCCTTCTTTTGTCAAAACGCCCATGTGAATGCCCACCATCCACCAGATTGCCCCATACAATAGCTTTCTTTATTTCTTGCTTTCCTTCTCTAAGTATTATCATGTGTTCTGGCCAGGCTGTTACAATATAGCTTAGAAGGAAAGTGAAATTATAATATGCCTGCTACAAGGCCATGTCTGACACAAAGCTGTGTTAATAAAATGCCCAACTTTGCTTCCAAGCTGTATTGGGAGCTTCTCTTTGGGAATGAAGTTTAGGCTTTGTGTGGCGTAAACTGGTTCTACATCAGTCCAAAACAAAGGACAATTGTACAGGATATAAAGTTAGTTTGTGTTAAATTGTGTGTGTGTGTGTGTGTGGTTTTTAAAAAAATTTTTTTTAACTGTAACCATTCTACAGGTGCATCTCAAAAAATTAGGATATTGTGGAAAATGTCATTTTTTTCCGTAATTTAATTCAAAAAGTGGAACTTTCGTATATTCTAGATTCATTACAAAGTGAAATATTTCAAGCCTTTTTTGTTTTAATCTTGATGATTACGGCTTACAGCTCATGGAAATGAGATACTGGAAAGATCCAGTATCTCAAAAATATTAGAATAAAGAGTTTATAATACAGCAATGTCGACCTGAGAAGACTCTAATCAACTAATTAACTCAAAACACCTTTTTTTACTCAAAACACCGTTGCTCAGTTGTCCAAAGTCCTCTTTTCAGATGAAAGTAAATTTTGCATTTCATTTGGAAATCAAAGGTCCCAAAGTCTGGAGGAAGAGTGGAGAGGCACAGAATCCAAGTTGCTTGAAGTCCAGTGTGAAGTTTCCACAGTCAGTGATGATTTGGGTGCCATGTCATCTGCTGGTGTTGGTCCACTGTGTTTTCTCAAGTTAAGAGTCAATGCAGCGTCTACCAGGAGATTTTAGAGCACTTCATGCTTCCATCTGCTGACAAGCTTTATGGAGATGCTGATTTCCTTTTCTAGCAGGACTTGACACCTGCCCACAGTGCCAAAACTACTAGTAACTGGTTTGCTGACCGTGGTATTACTGTGCTTGATTGGCCAATTCGCCTGACCTGAATTTTGTCAAGAGGAAGATGAGAGACACCAGACCCAACAATACAGACGAGCTGAAGGCCGTTATCAAAGCAGCCTGGGCTTCCATAACACCTCAGCAGTGCCACAGGCTGATTGCCTCCATGCCACGCTGCATTGATGCAGTAATTCGTGCAAAAGGAGCCCCGACCAAGTATTGAGTGCATAAATTAACATACTTTTCAGAAGGTCAACATTTCTGTATTATAAATTGTTTATTCTAATATTTTGAGATACTGGATTTTTCACTTTTGTATGTGAATGACACATACTAAAGATATCCTTGATGGTACAGCCCTTTTGTTCTGAGAGTGATGAAATTGTTGCCTTACTATTCTTGCCTTCGTATTTACTGAAAAAATTCCTTCCAGCAGTGACACTGACATTTGTGCCTATTTGTCATCACTAATAAGGAAGTGATACTGCAGCCAGAAGCAGGAACTGCCATATGACACCTGAATTTGAAGCATAACACCACCACAGAAGGTTAACCAGTGATAGCCAGAAACAAATAGGGAGCACTTACAGTTTCCTAACAGGAAGCTGCTCTCCTGAAATAGACTGAGCTATGAATCAGACAACCAGCAATCAGTGATTCTCTCTTTTAATTTTCCAATTTGATTAAATTTCCGATGTCCATAAACAAGGACTCATGTCCTCTAGGATTAGAGTGACAGTGGCTTAATGTGACGCTAATGCAGTGTTTCATAGTACGTACTGTATGAAATTAAGCTCAGCTGCATATCTGAATCTTTATATATATATATATATATATATATATATATATATATATATATATATATATATATATATATATATATATATATATATATATATTTTTTTTTTTTTAACCACATTACCCAGACTCGCCTGCACTAGTCTTTCTTATATTCTTATTTACACAAGGAGTCAGCAACATATTTTTGGTACCATTTAAGAAGCTCCATTTCTATTCACAATTCATTTGTACTATCATACAGGCGAGAATACAGAGTCGGCAGTCAGATATGAAGCTTGCGGGACAAAGAAAGACCACGTTCATTAACAGAGCGTATTGGACACAGTGCAGTGCTCATGGGGTGCTTCAGAATACGTTTACTGCATCTTCTGTGTATACTTTATACTTATTTTTTTTTAATATTCTGGGATATAGAACCATGTAAGTCAATTAGAAAATATTACAAGCTGGTGCAACCAAAAATAACTGTGGGAGTGGGCAGGGTTAATCAGAATTGCTTTGGGAATGGGACTTAAAAATACAGACCTGCTCTAATAAATTGTGAAAATCAGGCTAAACCAAAGTTGCTTTGAAGATTGTATAGCTGCAGTCTCCTACTGAATATAGATTCCAATCCTTACCTGTATTTATAACTAACAAAGATGCCAAAGTGTTGTATTTGGAACATTAAACATTAATTTCAAGACAATAGTATATGGCAATATACTGTAAATGTGAAGCATGACAACCGAATGGCAAATAGTGGCTTGATGACATGACAAATGACAGATTGAGCAGAAACAGGATGATGAACAATGGTTGTGTGATGCATAATCCAGTCAGCAGGGAGGAAGGGCTGCACCTATTTCCCTTTCCTGAAATGAAGTCAGCTACAGTTCATATACAAGGTTGTATTATTTCTTGAGAATTAGGGAAAATATTGTTTATTTACTGTTCGTTTCATCAGTTTGTTTTGTCTCTCCTCAATTCTGCATTGAAAAACGAAACATCAAACAAAATTCTGAAGTTCATGGCTATATATTTGGATTTAATGTTAATACAGGTTAGTACACTCTACAGCATTATTTTAAGTGTGGCATAGTGCAATATTTAAACATACAATCTCTAAAAATGGTTAAATCTAGAATCATTCAGAGTTTTGTAGCTTCTCCTTCTGGGGGAACCCTTAAAGATTTTATTATAGAGACATAGAACAGATTGTTTCCCGATCTGATTGGATTCTAAGTAGTGCCTTTAGAAAGCTATGAACTATCCAAAACCCCTATCCAAAATACCTTACATGCGTGTAAGGTACAAAAAGGATGGTTTTGTACTAGGTTTGGGTTTATTTCCAATGCTAATTATTGCAGTTAGAGACACTGTGAATAGTCTGAACACTTAACGTCATCAGTTATACTCAGTTACTCTCAAACTTAAATTTAACTGTGCCAGAAGAAACCAACATGAATTAAGAAAGGAAGAACTGCTATTGACATGTGAACAAAAGTTTGTTGATTGTCTCTATATTAGGTGTTCCTGTTGCTCCTGTCACGGTCTCCACCTCCAGCCCCATAGTAAAAGTGGAGGAATACTCAGGTGAGTGAAGTTTGGTAAGAAATGAGACACGATGTAACACACATCTCTACCTAATCAGTTATTATTATTGATATTACTCTATATTTCTTCTCATATTTGGCGTTCTCTGTTTTCTATTGTAGAAGCCAAGCTTTCCTGTGAATATAAGACAGAGAAAGATCAGAATCCTCGCATCGAGTGGAAGAAAAAGGATAAGGGCACCTCCTTTGTCTACTATAATGGCAACTTCACAGGTGAATGGCCTACTTCTATCAAGAAAACTGCCTAATTACTGCCTAAACGCACACGAATGTACCATTTTGGCCAAATACCTGCAGGTTAGTCTGAGTTAGAGAAAACAATATGAAAAATTATTTTATTTTTCAGATTATTATGGAGTTGGTCCTCTTCTGCTGCTATAACAGCCTCCACTCTTCTGTGAAAGCTTTCCACTAGATTTTGGATTGTTGTTGTTGGGATAGATGGATGGATGAATGGATGTACTTTATTGAACCCTGAGGGGAAATTCTGCCAAAAGCATTAGTAAATTCAGGCTCTGATGTTGGGTGAGGAGGCCTAGTGCACACTCAGTGTTCCAGTTCATCCCAAAGGTGTTCAGTGGGATTGAGGTCAGGGCTCTGCGCAGGCCACTCAAGTTCTTCCACACCAACCTTGGCAACCATGTCTTTACAGGCCTCGTTTTATGCATAGGGGAATTTTCATGCTGGAACAGTTTTGGGCTAGACCTCTTAGTACAAAGCATTGTAGATAATTGTGTAGCAACAGTTTGGGGAAGGCCCATATACTATATGGTTATGATGGTCAGGTGTCTTTTGGCTATGAAGGGTATAAACGTGCAATCATCATAGCTTTTGTTTCACAGAATTTTTTGTGGGACGTGCAAAGATTGAAGGGGCAACAATAACATTACAGAAGGTGACACTGAAGGATGCTGGAGAATATCGTTGTGAGATCAGCGCTTCTGCCGACACATTCAAGCTGGGAGAGACCAGTATCACTCTAAAAGTGTTGGGTAGGAGACTCCATCTGTGTGATTGGTTTACTCTTTAGATTTGTGTTAGAATTCATACCAAGTTTGCATGTGGTCCGGTTGATTATTTGTTTTGCTCAATATGCTTTGCTTCCTCTGCCTCAGTACCTCCACACATCCCGTCCTGTGAGATCCCGAGCTCTGCACTGACCGGATCTGCAGTGGTGCTGCGCTGTAGGGACCAGTACAGTAGTCCTCCTGCAAGCTACACCTGGTACAAAGACAAGAAGCCTGTCTTTCCACCGCGCCATACCAATGCCACTTACTCTGTCAACATGGAGACAGGCATTCTTGTGAGACCAAACATTATGCATACAACATTTAAAACACCAGTGCTTAAACATTACCTTTACAGCTGTTCATTTAGAAGGATGGGGCAACCACATGCTTCCTCTGAGACATGTGAAGCCAATTTTCACATCTTTTCTAACATGCTCTGTCACGGGGCAGCATAATACACTTTGAGGAAACCACTATTTACTGTTCTGCATACATACAGTGGATACAAAAAGTCTACACACACCTGTTAAAATGGCAGGTTTTTGTGATGTAAAAAATGAAACCAAGATAAAGCATGTCAGAACCTTTTCTACCTTTATTGTGAAATTTTTACTTATTAATTAAAGTGAAAAACAATAAGAATCAAAAAATAAATAGGGGGAAGAAATGTACAATAACCTGGTTGCATAAGTGTGCGCAACTAAGTAACTAATACTTAGTTGAAACACCTTTAGATTTTATCACAGCATTCAATCGTTTTGGGTAAGAGTCAATCAGTTTAGCACGTCTTGACTTTATTTTGCCATTCTTCCTTGCAAAAGCATTCTGTCAGGGCATCTCCTGTGCACAGCCCTCTTCAGGTCACCCCATAGATTTTTGATTTTTCTGGCTGGGCCATTCCAAACCCTTGGGCCTAAACCATTTAGATGAAGCTATTCCTTTGTTGATCTGGAGGTTTGCTTTGGGTGGTTTTCCTCCTGACTGGTATTTGGAGCTATTAATTATTCCCTCCACCTTGATTAAAGCCCCAGTTCCAGCTGAAGAAAAACAGCCCCAAAGTATGATGCTGTCACCACCATGTTTCACCATGGTTATGGTGTTCTTTTGGTGATGTGATGATATCTTTTGGTATTATGGCCAAAAAGTTCAACTTTGGTCTCATCAGACCATAACACATAATTCCACATGGTTTTGGGAGATTGGATTTATTTTTTATTTATTTTTTGGTTAAAAAAGACTTCCGTCTTGCCACCCTATCCCCATCACCCAAAGATATGAAGTATTTGGGAAATTGTTGTCACATGTAGGGAGCAACCACGACTTGCCAGAAATTGCTGCAATTATTTTAATGTTGCTGTAGGCCTCTTAGCAGCCTCCTTGACCAGTTTTCTCCTTATCTTCTCATCAATTATAGAGGGACATCCTGTTCCTAGTAGTGTTACTGTCGTACCATATTTTCTCCATTTGTTGATTATTGTCTTAACAGTGTTACATTGTATATCCAATGCCTTAGAATTCTTTTTGTAACCCTCCCCTGATTGATATTTTTCAACAATGAGATCCCGTACCTGCTTTGTAAGCTCTTTGTGGCCCATGGCCAATGAACAGCTGTACTTTATTTGGGGGTAATTAGTCACTTTAATTGATGGCAGGTGTATACTACTTAGTATTTAACATGAGTTTGAATGTTATTGGTTGATTCTGAACACTGCCACATTCCCAATTATAAAAGGGTGTGAACACTTATGCAAGCTGGGTACTGGAAGTTTTTTGTTTTTCTTTTTTTCCCCAAAAAACTTTTTTGGGTGTTTGTCACTTGACATTTATATGTTGCAATTTCACAATAAAGGTGAAAAAGGTTCTGACACGATTTAACTTAATTTCATTTTTTTTTTTACATCACAAAAACCTGCCATTTCAACAGGGGTGTTTGGACTTTTTATATCCACTGTAAGCTCACAGATTGGATATGTGATTGATGGGGAGAGAGAACATCACCCAGAGAGCACAGCCAATTTTGCTTTCTTGACAAAATTACTTTCTTTCTTAGTAATGCTAGCACTGAATTTACACCATAGATTAGGGAAATGGCATCACTCATCATTGTACCATTATAGTATTTTGATCAAATCCATTAGGAACTATATAGCAAGTATAAAGCTGATACAGGAATGTTCCTCTGTGGTCATTCATTTTGCACAAAGGGACAAATCAGTTATACTGTAAGTCTAACTGTATACTGTAACTGTAAGTCAGTTATAATGCAAGTCCTGTACATAATTAGATTGTGTCCCCTACTCTTGTCACCTACATCTAATTAACCTGTTAAGAATTCTGAGTCCAGTTAAATCTCTGTTACAAAGTAAGCCTAAACAGACTTAGAGAGCCAGAGTGACAAATTGATTTTGACAGACAGGACTAATCTTGCTAGATAAACACTGAAATCTCGACTTGACCCTGACATTTCCAACACGTGCACATAGACAAGGACCCAAACAGCCCTCAGTACAAATAGGTTGGAATACTCAGTATTTGTTATTAACATATTAATGTTCTCTCTTTTGAATAGACATTTCATACAGTTACCATAGCTGATGCAGGACTGTACCACTGTGAGGCCAACAATGGGGTTGGAAAGTCAAAGAGCTGTGTCGGAAATCACATGGCAATTGGTAAGTGCATGCTTCTGTGTGTGTAAGACCATTAGACATTTCCCTTATGTTTACTTTCCACATAGTTTTCAGCTTATATTTCCATGAGTTAATTTGCAATGCTCTCATTTCTCATCCCACTCTCCTAGATGACCTAAATGTTCCAGGGATTGTAGCCGGGATTGTCATTTTTTGCCTGATCATAACTTTATGCGCTCTTGGGGTCTGTTATGCCCACCGACAAGGCTACTTTAACCGTAAGTTTACAAAATCTGATTTTTACTGCCCATGTACATTATGTAGCTCATATGGCTGCATAATTAATTGACTTAAGTAAGTGATTACAGTTTTTGACTTCTTCATAATATTAGCTAATTGACTGATGAGCCCTATGAATGTGTTTCAAATGTCTATTTGACTGCACACTGAAATTTATTTAGACTTAAGAGCAGTAAACAGTAGTAAATGAAACAAAGCCAATATTTGGTGTGACAAAAAATGACAATAAAAATAGTAGTCTCCGGTACAATCTGTGCAGTTTTATAAGGAAATGAGCTGGTAAGTTTTATTGAGCATCTTGCAGAACCAGCCTCAGTTCTTCTGGAGACTTTGACTTTCACACTTGCTTTTTATTTTTGCAGCGAAACCCAGCAGCCTTCATTGTGGTTTTTGTCTGAAAAGTGTCTCTTACGTAATATGCTGCTTTCTTTAATGACATACATTTTTCTGTAACATTTAATTTTGTGCTAGAAAACTAATGTTTGGGAATCTAAAATGTTTTTTGTACTGACTTCATAATGTATAAGTCATTGGCACCCTGGGTAAATATGAGCAAAGAAGGCTGTGAAAAATTGTCTTTATTGTTTAACCTTATTGTTCAAAATATTCACAAAAATACTCTGCTCTCATGGATATCAAACAATTGCAAACACAACACAGGTTTACCCAAAAAATCTTTGTTAAATATAGGTGTGCAACATTTATTGGTACCCTTTTGGTCACAACTTGGTACCTCCCTTTGCCAAGATAACAGCTCTGAGTCTTCTCCTATAATGCCTGATGAGGTTGGAGAATACATGGCAGGGGATCTGAGACCATTCCTCCATACAGCATCTCTCCAGATCCTTCAAATTTCAAGGTCCACGCTGGTGGACTCTCCTCTTCAGTTCACAGGTTTTCTATGGGTTTCAAGTCAGGGGACTGGGATGGCCATGACCTTGTCGATTTTGATGTATGTTTTGGATCAGTGTCCTGCTGGAAGATCCAACCACGGCCAATTTTAAGCTTTCTGGCAGAGGCAGTCAGGTTTTCATTTAATATCTGTTGATATTTGATAGAGTCAGAGGTGGACAAAGTACACAACTCCATTACTTGAGTGAAAGTACAGATACAACTGGTCAAATATTACTCCATTACAAGTGAAAGTTGTAAAGACAGATTTTTACTTAAGTAAAAGTTCAGAAGTACTTGCTTTTAAAAGTACTTAAGTATCAAAAGTAAATTTCCTTTATGTCAACGCATTGTTTTAGTATTGTTGCATTGTTGTATGTAATACTTACAATACCTTATGCCTCTGAAGCAACCTACTGAATACACTGACTAGCTTGTAGTGTCTGTGGAATAAAGAGCTTTTAGAATGTTACAAAACCTATAGAAATGATATCTGCTCTCTCTCTGGCTCAGCGGCAGCACCAACGCAGATTTGAATGTTCCGGTGTGATTTTTGTCAAAGGTTTAATAGACAGGCGAATCGTTATCATTTAGGAAAGAGATCGTGTGGGTGTTTGAATTGAGATCGTGAGCTGCAGCTCTACACATAACTATAGTAATTATGCAAGGTATTTTTGTGAATTTTTTTAACAAAAGATCAAAACCTTAAACAATAAAGACAATTATTCACAGCCATCTTTGCTCATATTTACCAAGGGGGCCAATATTAGTGGAGGGCACCATATATTGTGATACTTGCATCATATTGTCATATTAGATTTAGCATTTAAAATATACTCTCAATTAAGGTACGGCCATGGAAAAAATAAAGTGCACCCTCCTACAGTTCTATGTTTTTATTTATCCGGGTTCTTGCCAATTGTTTGGAGATGGCCTTATAACTCTTCCCAGATTGACGAGCAGCTACAATTTCTTTTCTGAGGTCATAGCTGATGTCTTTCTTTTTGGCACAATGTAGACACACCTGAGTACTCCAAAACACCAAACTGCCAAAATTTCTGCTTTTATAGAAAAGCTTTTTTCTTTTGCTTTTATTGTAGTCACACTTCTTAATAATTACCTAATCTTGTGCATTTCATTAGTAACACCTTTCTGCTAATTACCGTTTTAATGATTGTGGAAGTCGGAAGGGTGTACTTATTTTGTCCCAAATTGTTTCTGAATGTTGGTTTATTTTGGGGGGGAAAAAATGACTACATATTGAAATCTGGTATGTATTTTTGTTGTCACCTGAGGCTATTTGTTTATAGAAGTTAGTGAGGACCACACAATTGTTATTTAGTCCATGATAAATAAAAACATAAAATTGAAGGAGGGTGTACTTTCTTTTTCCCATGACTATAAATACGGAGCAGACTTTTTCTAATTCAGAGACACATAAAAGAAATCTAACCTTATAACATACATTCTTTAAGTAAATGCCCCCCCTTGTTATTAAATTGGCTGAATAATTGTGGGAAACATGATTGTACTAGTGAGCTAAATATTGAGGTAAATTTTATTTAAAATTAAAATATTTTTACCTGTTTTCTGTTTTTCTTTCATTGTTGCGGCTTAATCACTTCATGACAGGACACAGAGGAAGGTAAGAATGTTGACTCACTTAATCTGATTTTGTGTGTGTGTGTGTGTGTGTGTGTGTGTGTTTTACTGTGTACCAAACTAAAGACTTCAGACTTTATCTAACGTCTAAAAATGTTTTTAAGGAGTTCATTCACATGTGCAGTTCTTTTGTTCCTTATTGGAGATGTATTTATTTGCTAGAGTGTGGAAAATATATCACAGACATGCGACTGGCTTAACTGTCCATTTGAATAATGGCTTGTTATTAGCAGCATGAAGTGTCTTTGGCTTTCCATCTGCGAGGACTGTAGTATAGTATAGTATCTGCATGCAGCTGGTTAATCCACTTTGTTCATTTTTCCTCCCGAAGTCAATAACACACACTCATTGGCTGTAAAACATTAGCATGATGCACAGTGTGCTGTTGCCCCCAGCTGTTACCTCTGACCTGTTACCCCCATGGCCCCTTATTGCAGGTCATTTTGGATCCAACAGTGTCATGGAGTGGCTCACATCAGCAGCCAGAACCTCAACAGATCAGAGGACATGTGAGTTAGACAGAGTGACTGATTAAAAAAAAGTTAAGAAATAGGAGCACTATAACAGCTGAAATGCCTGAATAAGGACTTAGCAATAAAATTAAGATTTGCACGGAGGATAAAAGATGATCAACAAACACGGCATAGTAAACCTGAATGAAAAAGCTCAATTTTGCCAACAAGCCAAGAACAAGCCATGGGGTTATAGACTTTCATAGAAACACTGGCCAAAGACGTACAAATGAGACCAATGGAAATATCTCAGCCGATAAAAACACTCAGTCTAGTCAGTTAATGTCTAGGTGTTTTATTTTTAGGACAATAGTGTTTTATTTTAAGCACAAAATGGTTTGTTCTGGAGGAAATTGCCATTGTTTCAGCATCCTGCCAATTTAGATACTGTAAAATACTGTTCACAGATTTATTGTTTTTAATTTAAGTGGTGTATTTCCTCCCCCCCCCCATAGCCCCCATGCTGGTTATGGACCTCCTTTACAAAATGTGAGTATTAAGTGCTCCAAGCTATATTTTTACATTAAACTATGAAGGCTTTACACCAAGAAAGAGTATATAGTAGGGATGTAAAAGGTGGAGGAAAGAAATAGAGGAAAGGTTCAAAGCTGTCCAAATCTAAATGTATAAGTATTGCAAAGTGTAAATTATTTGAACAGAAATTAGATGCCAGAACTTTATTTTTCCCCCAACATGGTCTCACTTGCAAATTCATAATTATTAGCATGGAAATGTGCGTGGGAGGTTACACTTTTTGGTTAGGTTTGGGTTGGGGTTAGAGTTCCTGCCTTTTTTTTTTTTTTTTTTGGGAATTTATACAATTATTATGAGATGAGGTCTTTTTTTTTTTTCATTAAACCCGGCTATTAAACATGGTTATCTGGTGTTCATAGAACCACGGTTACATATGTAACTCGCGCTTTATGATTCTACATAGAAATTTTACATTTAGAATAGTTTGGGTGTAGTTTCAGCTTTTAATTGAATAAAAGTTTAAAATGCTGCTCATAATTTCCCTAGAATAGACACATATTTACAAATTACATTACTTGCATTATGTGATAGTTGGCAATACTTTTAAATTGTACTTTTGAACTTTCACAGGTTCAGGACTTCAGACACACACAGTCATTTATGCTGTAAGAAGATTTAAATCTTCCTCAAATCAGAAACACAAACACCCATGCAGCATTTACAGCCCCTGGAACTGGAGACTGTCCATTTGCGCAACTCTCACTGTTACTGTGGATATGAATGGGACAAGAAAATCAGCCTTTCCCCCCCTTAATGTACGACTGTTATGGGAATATCTATCCTCTAAAAAGACTTGGTGTGGTAGTGCTGGGTGGAACTCAATCACGGAAAATGAGGGGTGAGCCTCCCTAAAACATATGACTATAGAGCATGTTATTACAGAATGTATAACTTGATGTTCCCTGAATCTCCATGTGCCTTGCTAAGGGAGCATTACTAGGATGTTAGATTCACTGGTTAGCAAGTTAACTTGCATGAAGAAACAACTTGGTCACTAACCAAGATTTGAGCTTTCTAGAATGTCTCCCATGAGTGAAATGGTCTTTTATTGTATGTAATTAAGACTGTATTTGTATTTGGATCTGTGCCTTTTCATTTTAATTGTACAGTAACTGTTTTGGTTGAAATGCATGAATGATTTGATG
This sequence comes from Cranoglanis bouderius, assembly GCA_023630585.1. NCBI lineage: Eukaryota > Metazoa > Chordata > Actinopteri > Siluriformes > Cranoglanididae > Cranoglanis > Cranoglanis bouderius. Next base: position 14,590,091 of record CM042552.1, read on the forward strand.
TATATTTTATCAGTATTAAAAACTTTTTTTTTTTTTTACATGAAAATGTTAATGATGCTCCTTTTTTAATCATATTAATGCTCCTTTATATAATAATATAATACAAAATGTCATCAGCTGTGTATATAAAGTGTTTCTGAAGCTGCAGGAAGTCAACCTAATCAATATTTAAAAGAGCAAATGCTAAAACATTTTTTTCAACATTAAGTTCAGAGAGGATAGATGAGATTTTTTTTTTTCCAATTCAATTCCATTTTATTTGTGTAGCGCTTTTAACAATGGTCATTGTCCCAAAGCAGCTTTACATAAATATATAAACTCAGACTATAGATTTTAAACGTACGAATTTATCCCTAATGAGCAAGCCAGAGGCAACGGTGGCAAGGAAAAACTCCCTGAGACGCTATGAGGAAGAAACCTTGAGATGAACATGACTCAAAAGGGAACCCATCCTCATCTGGGTGACGCCGGATAGTGCGATTATAAATAAATAAAGCCCTTCTATAAATGTGCTAATACTACATGGTCAAATAGCAGGCTTTTTCTTTCTATTACTACTCTTGAATAATTCTTTTATTCTGATGGTAAAAATTTGCTCTGTGAAATTAGTCCTTTTTCTTTTCAGTTTCCCCCAATGTACAGCTGATTGCATTTGTTGCAGGAGATATGATGAATGACTTCTGCAGAGATGCATGAGGATTTACCAGTGACAAAATTGTTTAAAAATATATCCTTTAGAGTCTATGATTTGTATAGGTTAAACCCATACCACATCTTGAGAGGCTGAATGCTACAGTATTGTGGTCATTTTATATATATTTTATTCTTGATGAGGGTGTCTGACATTTTTCAATCCAGTAGGAGAAGGATTTTATTATGATGGATGGATAAAAATTTAGAACATTCTACAAATTTTTCAACCAAGGGCTTTATTAAATAATTATTTTCATCACTCTGAATGACAGACAATTTTGAGCAGAGGGCTGTTCACTTGGACACCTCCTCCAGCTTGGGCTCTGTTGAATTAAAAAACAAACAAGGATTTAGTGGACTGACATGAAAGCAAGCAGACTCAAAATATAATTATTCGTGCCGACATTATTAAACAACACAGTGTTAAAATATAGAAGGTAAACTGAAATCAAGAACCTACGATCCTTGTTTATAGAGTCAGCTAGAAATCCTTCTGGCTAAGCACACACAAGTCAGGCTTTTTGATTCATTAATGGAGGATTAGAACGGCTCAAAATAACCTCAGAGATAATGTTGACTAATCATGACGTGAATAACTTCCTTTGCTTTACTTGAGGGAAACGTACTGAAGATTAAATGTTTATTTCCATCCATGTTCTGTACCGCTTATCCTACACAGGGTTGCGGGGATTCTGGAGCCTATCCAAAGGGACTCGGGGCACGAGGTGGGGGACACCCTGGACGAGGTGCCAGCCCATCGCAGAACACAATCACATACACATTCACACCAATTCACACACTATGGATAATTTGGAAATGCCAATCAGCCTACAATGCACGTCTTTGGATTGGGGGAGGAAACTGCAGTACCCGGAGGAAACCCCCGAAGCACGGGGAGAGCATGAACACTCCACGCACACAGGGTGGAGATAGGAATTGAACCCAACCCTGGAGGTGTGATGCAAACATGCTAACCACTAAGCCACCGTGTCCCCCTTAAAAGTTTATTTATTCATTCAAATAATTTTTTACTTTAAAGGCTTACAGCAAATACATTTGGGCGTTTATAAAAAAAAAAAAAAAAAAAAAAAAAAAAAAAAAAAAAAAAAAACTATTAATGAATGAGAATATTTACATTTGACTGTAAAATATCAGCCTTCGCTTAATACCCAAAATAAAGCACAACTATACAAGTGAATATATTCTTAACACTCATAACATTTTATTTACTCGCCTGATAGAAGCTACAGATGTGTGTTCTGGTCATTTTTACAGCTCAAATACTCTATAGACAAAATGAGCGAGTTCAATAATACACAAAAGATAACTATAAAGGCCGGTGTGATTGAGCCCGGCCTGTTTGGCTATAAGCAGAGCAACTTTAATAAATGCTTTTTAAATCTGACACAGGGACAGTGGCTTCACCCACACTAAATTTGTTTTGTCACATGAACCTTTGCAGTGACACATGAACAGTGCCGTCTCTGTCCACCTCACAAGACTCTATTGATCATGAGACATAGTAGTTTAACTAGTTTGCCGCAAAGGCAGTACGAGACCTAAATATTGTGAACCTTTTCTTGTGGCTGAATCACAGTAGCACTTGATTAGGCATACAGTGCACTAGATTCATTCTACAACCTAGCAGTGAACATATCAAATGGATATTTCTTAACTGCTCAAACTTACAGATCATGTATTTTCATGGATGGATGGATGGATATATATCCATCCATCCATCCATCCATCCATATTCTGTACCACTTATCCTACACAGGGCTACGGGGAGCCTGGAGCCTATCCCAGGGGACCCTGGGACGGGGTGCCAATACATCATAGAATGTGTGTGTAAACAATTAATTGTCTTCTAAGACCACCAGAAACTCAAAGATCTTAAAGATTAAAAGTACTATCTGGATTAAAAGGAATAGCTTGCTATTACATATGAAGATCAGATTTTGATAAATCCCTGTTGTATAAATAAAACAGGGCTCTCACTCACACCTGATTGTCATCCGATTGATTGAAAACACCTGACTCTAATTTCACCTTCATATTAACTGCTAGTTCTAGAGGTTCACATACTTTTGCCACTCACAGATATGTAATATTGGATCATTTCCCTCAAAAAAATAAATGACCAAGTATAATATTTGTCTCATTTGTTTAATTGTGTTCTCTTTGTCTATTTTTAGGACTTGTGTGAAAATCTGATGTTTTAGGTCATATTTATGCAGATAAATAGAACATTCTAAAGGGTTCACAAACTTTCAAGCACCACTGTACCTTGTGACCTCACAAATAGTGTAGAAAGACGTATGTGATTTATCGCCAGAAAATGCACGACTGTGCATGTGAAAGTCTTTACACGACTTATTTTCTGATAACGTTTGCATTCAAAGTTCCTCTGTATTATCATTATTAAAGATTAAAGTATCGGCACACTTGGTTGTAGGGGTGGGAATCTTTAGGCACTTCACAATCTGATCCCGATTCTGGGAGTCACGATCCGATTCCAAAACGATTCTTGATGTACATTTTTCCTAATTAATTCTTCTGCTGTGCATCAACTTTACATTTTAACCAAAATTGGAGTTTCTATACTTTTTGTTTATAGTAGGAATCTCTGTATAACGGTCACTTATAAGGATTATGGTACTTATAGGGAAGAGATACAGCTGCTCATGTGCGAGCAATGCAGAGAGATGGGGAGTGTGAGGAGATAGCTGCTCTCCACTTATATTTCTTTTTGTTCCCTTTTATTTTGTGACTGAGTCGGTTGTTAAACGCTTCACCGCTTGTCTTCATGTATGTGGAGGAGGAAGCGCTATGATGAAGAATAATTTTTTTTTCTGTTTCTGGCACACGCTGTAACAGAAGTTGGATGTTATAGGTGTCTCAAACAGGAAAAAAATAGACATAACTCACTTGAAGGAGACACGAGGCAAACAGGAATTAGCATTTCATCCTGTATATAATGGGGGGGGGGGGTAAAAAGTACTACCTCCTCCACATGCATGAAGACGAGCGGGGAAGTGTTTAACAACCGACTCAGTCACAAAATAAAAGGGAACAAAAAGAAATATAAGTGGAGAGCAGCTCTCTGCTCACACTCCCCATCTCTCTGCATTCTCTGTGCTCTCTCACATGAGCAGTTGTATCTCTCCCCCATAAGTACCGTAATCCTTATAAGTGTCCGTTACAGCGCACAGTCGTGATTTGAACTGAACACAATCAATTCTGAATTTTTGAGAATCGATTCAGAATGGTTAGAGAATGCGTCGATGCATCGAGTTTTTCTCCCACCCCTACTTGCTTGTGTTTGAGAATATGGCATGCCAATAAAGTGAATTCGCTTTATTTTCACTACGTTTTTACTTGTGCACTGCCATTCTTACTTTCATTCTGAGAGAAACCTGGGAACACTGTGCAAGCTTTAACAACAAATAAGACACGCCTGGTTTCATTACAAACATTTATTTGTACTTTACTACTTGTGCCCACCCACTGACCCCTAGAAAAAGTCTAAAAAAAAAAGTTACATGATGGTTAAACACATGTACGTGGCCAGGATATGGATAGCCCAGGGTTTGGATTTGTTGTTCAGTGGAGAAGCGCTATAAAAGTACTACAGTACCACCATGCTGCAGATCCGACACTGACCTGTGAATTTGAAGTCGGGGAATTTAGTCAGGTCGCCTCCTCCATATAACCTTTGCAGTTTGCTTATCTCTTCTGTCATGTTCTTCTGGTAGCTGGGGCCTGCATCGACCACTCCGCCTGAGCTCCTATACAAGACAGCAAAAGACAGATTTATCTCAAGGTCACGATTTGGAAATGACAAAAGATCAGTGGCTCTCATCTGTCTGGTCACTGATACTCACTTGCTCTTGACGTTGTACTCGCGGATTTTGTCCAGAAAGAGTTTCTGTACAGGGTCCAGATCTTTAGTCTTGTTAAAAAGGACAGCAGAGATGCCGATGTTCCTGCGCAGAGTCACGCTCACAGCTGAGCGGAAGACTGAGGAGAGCTGAATGAGCCGACGGAGCGCCATGCTGTCTCTGAACAAGAAAATCATACACTTAAGTTATTGTGTATTAAACACCTGAGGATATGTTTATTCTCAGCCTGTTCTTCCACCTGACATAAACTAGTTAACTATAACTGCATATGACCAACTCGCTTTGAAGCTCCAAGAATAATTAACGTTACGACTTTTACGATGTATTACCGTAAACTCTGATTTACCTTAAACCCAATCGCATGTGAACGTAGCATTAACACGCTATTGAAATGACTTTAGCTGCCACTCACTGTGATATATGCTAATGTTAGTTAGCTAACTAGCTACTATTTTGCCATAACCCATTTGAACTGCACACCAAATCTAAAAAAAAAAAGTGCATATATCCTTGTTAGAAATTATAAACAGATATATGCCTTCAAGAATAAACGTAGGCACAAACTAACTAAAGTTTAGATCAAAGAAACCCCTTTACAATGAAGAACATCACAGTCACCTTGCAACTAGCTTCCGTTCGCAAGCAATGGCTGCCTCACCGACGCAGAGTACTGTGGGTATTTTTCTTCTTCTCCTTGTGTTCGGTATTTTTTCCCTACCCGTAGTCCAATAAATCACACTTCCGATATAGAGATTACTCTCTGATTCGTAAATTTCCTGTAAGTAAGAACGTGTATCCAATCATAATGCAGGAGGCGAGCTGAAGAGGCGGGGTTTGTTGCAAAATGAGTAGAAAATGTAAACGACGGGAAGGAAGAAGGCTCACTGCCGCCATCTACTGAGTTAAAGCATGAGACTACTCAAATAGTGTCATTGCCAGTGTTCACAGTTAAGTTTTCTTTCTTTCATTTAAAAAAAAAATTGGAACAATTTCACCTATATGCATGTACAACAGATAAGGTATTGTACATCAATTTAGTTTGAGATAAACAAAATCAAACTAAGTAGAAATATGAAATAAACAAAATACAACAACAAAATACAACACCTACAAAAAAAAAAACCCCAAAAACAAATAATATATAAAAACATCATATCACATTATATGAAGTACACAAATAAAACAATATCAGTGCTTGTTTACTTTCCAGGAGCTTTAACAAATGATAAAACAAAGTCAATTCTTTGAGGAAAACAGTCAGTTTTGGTGTGACTTTTAAGGATCTACATTTATGGGGGAATAAATTGGCTAGAATTAATGTTAGAAATTAGAAATTCTTCCTGCTTGCTCTGAATCATTATTCCAAATGTAACGTTATCAAGGACAAAAACTGGTATAGCACTATTTTAATCAATTGCGTAAAGCTGTTCAATATTGTTACAACTGAAGAATACACTTGTGTAGACTTGTGGTTTCAGTTTCATTACAGAAATAACAATTACTCTGAGTTAACTATCACCCTTAGGAAATTATTAGAAGTATAAATATCATTCATAATTTTGAAGTGTAATTCAAAGAGTGATATTCCATCCTAAATTTGCCCATAATCATTTTTGAATAGTCTTTAAAGATATAGTCTCTTAATCTACCACAATATATTTGATCATGCAGAGTTATTCTAAGAATTCTGGTATTGTGTTTATTTTTCTTGAAGTTTAAATGACCAAAAGTCAATGAGCTCAGTATAGAAACTGAACTGATGTATCTGATGTAACCTTTAATCAGGTGTACCATAGCTATTGGAATAGCTTTAATTATATCTAAAATATTAACTAAGGCCCCTTATCCCATCAATGTCACCCTATAGTGACTGTATGTTTTCCTCTTCTTATTGTTATTATACTTCTTATGGAAGTATAAGCGTCCTATAATAGAACGCTTCATTACACTTTTTATGAAATTTGGCACAGTAATAGAGGACAGTCTCAGCCTCCTACCGCCACCAATAGGGAAAATTTGGACATACATTTACAATAATAACTCTGCAACGGAATGCCGTAGAAATGAGACTCCACTTTTTTCTAATTCTTTGGGTCAAGATAACTTCAGTGGATACCATAATGTTAAGTTCAAATGTTAAGTTGGATTTTCTGCCATTTTGAATGTTTTCAAAAACAGTGTTTTTCTCTTCTTTTCCTACAAACCTTGTCCAATAATCACCAGATTTAAATTTGAGACCCATCTGATGAAAAAGTTCTTTCTCAGATTTTTGATCTATTTCTCAAACAGGAAGTTGGCCATTTTGAATTTGAACAAAAACTGTTTTTCACTTCTACCACAAATTTTGTCGAACAACCTTGAAATTTGGAAGAGAGGATCAGGAGACCAACGCAAACAAAAGTTGTTACTCAGATTTTTGATATTATGGACGGTTTGTACCGCCCAATGAATTTCAAATGCTCAAAAGCTCAAATGAATTTGACAGTGAAGTTGCCAAACTTTGTCAGCAACAGTGTGACAGATTTTGACCAAACTTTGAAGATGAGTAAATTACTTTATCCTACAGGACTCCAAGAAGTTTTATTTAACTCCCTCTAGGGGACGCTATAATTCACAAATTAGTAAAACTACTCATAAGTTTTGAACCATGTAACCTTCGTTCTCTTGATTCTGTGGAAGGTGCAGAGAGCTCGACATGTAATGAATTTGTGATCCGACAAACAGGAAGCTGGCCATGTTGAAATTCAATTTAAAAAAAACAAACAAACATTTTTTTGCTCCTTTTTGCAGATTTTGTCCAATCATCATGATATTTGTATTACAGCATCATGAGATCAGTCCGAAAAAAAAGTGCTTGGATTTTTGATATCTGTGATGTTTCATCCATAATCTGCAAACATAAGACTTTAAATAATTTGCAACTTGGGAAGGCTACCGAAAACAGAAAGTGAGGTGATGTCTCAGCAACAGCTTGACCTTTTGCCTTCAAAATGGAAGCAAGCGCCGATGACCCCAATGGCTTCTGGTCTTCATCCATTGCTAAGAGGTGGGAACAGAAACTGCTTGACCCCCTTAACTGCTGCTTGTAGCTATGTTCCAAACTGGAACATTATGGGGGGAAAAGTTAGGTTTGTAGGCTAGTTTCCAATATAAAAATGTGCATTGGTGAAGTTTCAAGGGGAGTTTAGACACTACTTAATCATATTTTAATAGGATAAATAATTGGATATAATGGCAAAAGGATAAATAATTGGATATAATGGCCTGTAACCATTTTAGTTTTAGAGAACAATTTATGGCATCTATGAAATTGAATTAGAATTAGAATGTACAATTTTCTTATGTAATGATATTTACTTTTCCACCAGGAACACCAGCCAGAGCCATATCACCCTGCAGTTCTTGCCTGGTTTCCCACTGAAGCTAAGCAGAGATGAGCCTGGCTAGTAGATCTCCTGGGGAAAACTAAGGTTGCTGCTGGAAGTGGTATTAGGGATGCCAGCAGGTGGTGCTCTCCCTGTAGTCTGTGTGGGTCCTAATGCCCCAGTATAGTGATGGGGACGCTATACTGTAAAAGGGGCACTGTCTTTCAGATGAGATGTTAAACTGAGGTCCTGACTCTCTGTGGTCATTAAAAATACAATTCTTGTAAAGAGTAGGGATATAACCCTGGTGTCCCGCCAAAATTCCCCCATTGGCCCTTATCTGTCTTGGCCCCCTAATAATCTCCATCCCTGAATTGGCTATATCACTCTGTGTGGTGGGCGTTCTGGTGCACTATGGCTGCCGTCGCATCATCCAGGTGGATTCTACACACAGGTGGTGTTTGAGGAGATTTCCCCCCCATACTATGTAAAGTGCTTTTAGTGTCTAGAAAAGTGCTATATAAATGTAACGAATTATTATTATTATTATTATTATTATTAACACAAGAAACACCATGCTAATAAAGTGTAGGACCCACATTTGCTCTCAGAACAGCCTCATTCTTAATGGCATGGATTCCACAAGGTGCTGGAAACATTTGTTTGAGATTCTAGTCCATGATGATATGATCACATAATTGCTGCAGATTTGTCCGCTGCACATTCATGCAGCAAATCACCTGTTCTGCCACACCCCAAAGGTGTTCTGTTGGATTCAAATGGCAAATACAGAGAGGTACGTGAAGAAAACCTGCTCCAGAGTGCACACAACCTCAGACTGTGGCGAAGGTTCATCTTTGAGCATAACAAGAACCCAAAGCATACAGCTGGTGTGGCTTCAGGACAAGTCTCTGAATAAACTTGAGTGGCCTAGCCAAAGCCCAGAGTTGGAAAAAAGAGTTCTCAGTGACTTTGATCATGGCATGGTAGTTGGTGTCAGATGGGCTGGTTTGAGTATTTCAGAAACTGGTGATCTCCTGGGATTTTCACACACGACAGTCTCTAGCGTGTGTGACAGAATGGTGAAAAACAAAAAATGTCAAATGAGCTGTGGTGCTGCAGGTGAAAACCCTTTGTCTAGGTCAGAGAAAAATGGCCAGACTGATTTGAGCTGACAGGAAGGCTATGGTAGCTCAAATAACCACTATTTACAACCCGTGGTGCACAGAAAAACATTTCATAACACACATCAAACCATGAGGTGGATGGGATACAACAGCAGAAAGCCACAATGAGGTCAATCCTGTCAACCAAGACCAGGAATCTAAGGCTACATTGTGCACAGGCTTATGGAATCTGACATAAAATTAAAAAAAAACCTGACATATAGATTTGAATAAAATAAGATGTGAATTATAAAAGCATTTGAATTCTTAATAATGAAAATTAAACACAATTGAATTCATAATATTGTAGTAAATTAGGATGAAAACCAAACACTTGTATTTAATTCAGATTAGTTTTATTTTTCAGCATTAAGAGATTTTTTTTTATTCATTTCCAATTTCCAAAAAAATCAAGTATCTATATTCAAATGTATTTTTTTTCAGTGTTCACAGATTCAGATTCAACAATTCAGTTTTCAAATATTGAAAAAAAAAAAAAAAAAAAACTATAGTCAGGTAGGTAATTTCATCCCTGAGTCCTAACAGTCAAAATTCAATACAAAGAAAAAAAAAAAAAAAAGTTTAACATTGCTACTCATAACATACACTAGCTAATTAGCTGCTCAGGGGTAGACAAAGGCAATCGAACCAGGAGCATGTTGTGCCATTTTGTATCTCCTGCCATTAAATGCCTCCCCCTCCAGAAGCGCATGGATGCCAAGGGTCTGGACGTAGACCTCATCTGTGAGACCTTCTCCTGTGGCCTCCTCCTGTGGAACCTACCTAGGTCTCAGGGAGGAGGTGGTGCTGTTACCATAATCACCATCTACTGTTCTGTGGTGGTATTATGAGTGGGAATTCACTTATTCGTTATTTGTGCTGCAATTTTATGCAGGTTAAGGAGAAGAAGTTTACCAAACTTGTTACCTAGCTTTTACTCTGACTTGTTTGTCCAGCACATCCCACAGATGCTCGATCGGATTGAGATATGGGGAATTTGGAGCCCAAGTCAACACCTTGAACTCTTTGTCATGTAACTCAAACCAATTCAGGTTTGAGCCTCCGTGACATCTCCTCTATTTCTATCTTTAAAACTCAGCTTAAAACACATCTTTTCTCAGTGCATTATTTAACTAGTACCGAATGATGTCTTATTTTCTGTTTTGTAATTGATACTAAACAAAAACTTCTGTTGAAATGTATATTAATGTACTTTGTCCTGTTAAATGCATATGAAGTGTAAAGTGTCCTTGAGCTTGTGGAAAGGCGACATATAAATAAAACATATTATTATTATTATTATTATTATTATTATTGTTGTTGTTGTTGTTGTTGTTGTTGTTGTTGTTATTATTATTATTATTATTATTATTATTATTATTTCTGAACAATTTTTGCAGCGTGGCAGGGTGCATTATCCTGCTGAAAGAGGCCACCGCCATTAGGGAATACCGTTGCCATGAAGGGGTGTACTTGGTTTGCAACATTGTTTAGGTAGGTGGTACGTGTCAAAGTAACATCCACATGAATGCCAGGACCCAAGGTTTCCCAGCAGAAATTTGCCCAGAGTATCACACTTCCTCCACCAACTTGACTTCTTCCCATAGTGCATCCTGGTTCCATCACTTCCCCAGGTAAGCAACACACATGCACCCAGCCGTCCACATGATGTAAAAAAAAAAACATGATTCATCAGACCAGGCCACCTTCTTCCATTGTTCCATAGTCCAGTTCTGATGCTCATGTGCCCATTGTAGGTGCGATGCACTGTGTTCTGACACCTTTCTATCATAGCCAGCATTAACTTTTTTAACAATTTGTGCTACAGTAGCTCTTCTGTGGGATCGGACCAGACGGGTTAGCCTTCGCTCCCCATGCGCATCAATAAGCCTTGGGCACCCATGACCCTGTCGCCAGTTCACCGGTTGTCCTTCCATGGAACACTTTTAGTATGAACTAACCATTGTATGATTTTTAGTATGAACTAACCCCACAAGACCTGTCGTTTTGAAGATGCTCTGACCCAGTTGTCTAGCCATCCCAATTTGGCCCTTGTGAAAGTTGCTCAGATCCTTACGCTTGCCCATTTTTCCTGCTTCCAACACATCAACTTTGAGAACTGACTGTTCACTTGCTGCCTAATATATCCCACCCCTTGAGGTGCCATTTTAACAAGATAATCAATGTTATTCAAATCACCTGTCAGTGGTTTAAATGTTATGACTGATTGGTCTATATACTTTAATATAACACCTCTAGCTACAGTGGGTATAGAAAAGAATCATCCCCTTTAAAAGAATCACATTTTGTTGCTTTTCAGCCTGAAATGAAGACGGACACAGTTTTTGTTTTATCCAGCTGTATTTACTCAGTGCAACGTATAACATCCAAGTGAAAGATATAACACCAACATGTCAGAAAAAAAATAAAAAATAAAAAATAAAAAACAGAATCACTGAGTTGGAAAAAGGATCACCCCCTTGCTTTAATTTGCCTTAATTTTTTAATTACAGCCTTCAATCTGTTTGGATATGTCTCTACTAACTTTGCACATCTAGACTTTGCAATATTTGCTCACTCTGCTTTGCAGAACTGCTCAAGTTCAGGTAAATTTGATGGTAACCGTTTGTGGACTGCAGTCTTCAAGTCATTCCACAGATTTTCAATGGGGTTTAAGTCTGGGCTCTGACTAGGCCATGCAAGGACATTCACCTTTTTATCCTTCAACCACTGTGTGGTCAGTTTTGCTGTGTGCTTTGGGTCATTGTCATGTTGAAAGGTAAATCGTCTTCCCATTGACAACTTTCTGGCAGAGGGCAGCAGATTTTCCTCAAGAATTTGACGGTATTTTGCCCCATCCATTTTCCTTCTATCCTGACAAGTGCTCCAGTCCCTGCTGCAGAGAAACACCCCCATAACAGGATATTACCCCCTCCATGCTTTACTGTAGGAATGGTGTTATTTGGATGGTGAGCTGTATTGGATTTCTGCCAGACATATCGTTTGGTGTTGAGGCCAAATAATTCAATTTTGACCAAATCTGACCATAACACCTTTTTCCATGTGGCCTCAGAATCTTCAAGGTGCATTCATGTGGCCTTTCTTGAGGTGGCTTTTTTCTTGCAACCCTCCCATACAAGCCACATTTGTGGAGAATTTATGATATTGTTGTCACATGCACACTATGACCACTCTTTGTCATAAATTCCTGCAATTGCTTCAGATTTTTTTTCTGACATGTTGGTGTTATATCTTTCACTTGGATGTTAAAAGTTGCACTGAGTAAATACAGCTGGATAAAACAAAAATTATGCTCATCTTCATTTCAGGCTGAAAAGCAACAAAATGTGATTATTTTAAAGGGGGGGTGATTCCTCTCTATACCCACTGTACATCGCCAGTTAGCATGTAATGTAGCCAGCTAGCTAGCTATATTATCTATATATGCATTATTATTATTATTATTATTATTATTATTATTATTATTATTATTATTATTATTATTATTATTATTATTACTACTATTGTTGTTGTTGTTATTATTATTATTATTATTATTATTATTATTATTATTATTATTAATTGTAAGTTCTTATACATGTTATACATATTCCAGTGCTATACATATCACAGATATGTAGGCTTCTAGTGGTTCAACCTTTAATTCTTTTCACAGATGAATTCTTCAATCTAGTTGTTTGGTGTAACTTTATCTTTACAAAGATGCACAACCTGCTGTAAATAGTTTCAGTGCCCCTCGTGCCTTGTGAAATTGTTTAAGCCAAGCAACCAGGTAAGGGTTCTGAAGCATGTTGTAATTAATCTTGAAATGCTTTGGTTGCTTTGTCTGGCTTGATTTTTAAATCACATGCACTAAATTCTATGATTATTATTAAGTAAAAATAATTTTCTTTGGTCCAATAACAAAGTGATGTGCAAGAAGCAATCTTTTCATTACTTTGGATTCCCAGCTCTGTACAACTGTGTCAAAGTGACTGTTATCCAAATCACTTGTTCACCACTTGAACCTGCACAAAAACGGAGGCTTCAGCAGGGCTGGTAGGTTCTCTCACAGCATCTGGTCCATCCCCAACCCCATCTCATCCCTGAGTAATATCACCAACCCCACCTTATTCCTGAGTCCTGTCCAAACTCCATCTAATCCCAGAGACCTATCCCCAACCCCATCTTATCCCTGAGTCCTATCCACAACCCCATTTCCTCCCTGTCCTGCCCCCAACCCAGTCTAATCCCAGAGTACTATCCCCAGCCCCATCTCATCCCTGAATCCTGTCCACAACCCCATCTCATCCTTGAGTCCTATCCACAATCCATCTGATCCCCAAGACCTATCCCCAACCCCATCCCACCTCATCCCTGAATCCTGTCCACAACCCCATCTAATCCCCGAGTTCTATCCCCAACCTCATTTTATCCCTGAGTCCTGTCCACAACCCCATCTCATCCCTGACTCCTATCCACAACCCCATCTCATCCCCGAGTAAGTCCAGGGATCACTATAGTGAATAGTGACCTAAAAAAGCCTCCTGGGAACTTCAATGGAGAAGTCAAAATTGAAGAAAAACTGAGTATAGTGTATATCTAACAGAAATACCATAATTAAATCTATTATAATTCTATTAGTGATCAATCTATAATTTTGAACATTCAGTCTGGTCACTGTCCCAGCTTCACAACATTTCTTCATATGTATATCTAATAGTATTTCTGAAAGTAACTTTAATTTCTTATAGATGGAGGCAATCATAGAGAGGACTTTTGCTGTCCTACAGTGTGACAGTGCTTATTAAATGCATTGTTTGTGTTGGAGTGTGTTTGTGTTTTGACTCCAGAGGCAAGATTACTCATCTAACTATTTTTACATAATAATAATAATAATAATAATAATTATTATTATTATTATTATTATTATTATTATTAATATTTTAACATCTATCCATCTCATTATTTTTCCCTTTTTAAGATCACTGTCCTTCTTCTAAGGACGCTGGAGGACTTCAATAAAAACTTATTTTTCTTGTTATCTCAAGATCACAGCTTGTTTTTCTTGTGATGTCGAGATAACAAAAGTTGTTTTCTCTGAGGAGTCTGGGTTTTGTGTCAAATCAGAGTGCCCCATTCCTACAGCCATATCTCTCATCCATACTTCATCCTTATCTTCCTCCATCTCATTCTTCTGCATTATTAAAGCAAGCAGCCATTTGGGAAGCTGCTGCCTAATTCATTTCTGTTACTTTTACATCTTTAGGCTTTTCTATCAGCCATCAGCAGTGGAGGACTTATTACAAATTTAGTGTTCTTTACTGTAGTGACTTTGTAGTGACTTGGGAAAGTCATATTCACTTCTTCGCAAGAGCCATCATTTTGCATAATTTTTGCCTGTGTATACCACCACAATGCATTTGAAATGAAGCAAACGAGATGTGATTGAAGTGTAGACCTTTAGCAATTACAGCCATTTTTTATATAGTCCCTCAGTTTTCACAGGCTCAAAAATAATCAGACAGTTGACTGATAAGCAGGTTCATGGTAAGGTGTTGCCCGTTTCCTTGATATTTCATGACAAATTAAGGCGATAAAAGTTCTGGAGTTGATTCCAAGTGTTGAATTTGCACTTGGTAGCTGTTCATGGGAACTCTCAATATGCAGTCCAAAGAGATGTCGATGAAAGTGAAGGTGGTCATCATTAGGCTGAAAAAACAAAACAGACCTATCAGAGAGATAGCAGAAACTTTAGGAGTGGCCAAATCAACAATTTGGTACATTCTTTAAAAGAAGGAATGCACTGACAAGCTCAGCAACAACAAAATCCTGAAAGACAACGGAAGACAACTAAAGTGGATGATTGCAGAATCCTTTTGTTGGTGAAGAAAACCCCCTTCACACCATCTTGTCAAGTCAAGAACACTCCGGAGGAGGTAGGCGTATCATTGTCAAAGTCTACAGTCAAGAGACGCCTTCATGAATGTAAATACAAAGGGTTTACCTCAAAATGCAAACCACTGGTAACACTCAAGTACAGAAAGGCCAGATTAGACTTGCTAGAAAACAAATCTAAAAAAGCCTGTCCAGTTATGAAACAAGATATACCAGAATGATGGGAAGAGAAGAGTATGGAGAAGGAAAGGGAGGGCTCATGATCCAAAGCATACCATACTATCTGTCAAACATGGTGGAGGACGTGTTATGGCATGGGCATGTATGGCTGCCAATGGAACTGGGTCACTGGTGTTTATTGATGATGTGACTGCTGATAAAAGTAGCAGGATAAATTCAGAAGTGTATAGAGCTATACTTTCTGCTCAGATTCAGTCAAATGCTGCAAAACTGATAGGACGGTGCTTCACAGTACAGATAATGGATAATGACTATTGAATAATCAGCATGAAATGTGACTGTTGCCATGCTAGCCTTCTTTATAGAAGACAAAACCCACTCAAGTAGCCACACGTCACCCATATTCAGATATCCATATACATCTGGGAATCTGGTGGCAGCTACAGCAACTGTTCTACAGACCTTTTCACATTGGTTGAATGCTCAGCACCTTTCAGCCTTATCAGAAATCTTATGTCAGGAGTCATGACAGTTACACTCTGTGTAAAAGTGTGAAATGCACAAGCAATGTTGAAGGGGGCAAACAAGCTCTGGACATGAGCAGAAGTACAAACTCTGTCTCTAAGAGCTGTCTGCCTATCAGGCTGATGCAGTCAGATAGTAGATGCAATATCTGGTAGCAGGCCTATGCTCTGCCATTTCATAAAAACGTTAAAAATAAACAAACAAATAAATAAATAAAAGCAAAAAGTTGAAACCCCTACAGCAGTTTAAAAAGGTCATGCTGTGCAGATCCCATCTGTCCTATCAAAGGTATTGGCATTGCAGCATATAAATAAACCTATCATTCTCCTTTTGCAGATGAGAATGCACACAGGCCAGAGAGAGAGAGAGAGAGAGAGAGAGAGAGAGAGAGAGAATAATAACCACAAATGTGCCATTTTATAACTTGCTCATTCCCCCACACTCCTGCTGTAGACTTCCATTAGCATAGCATGACAGTTAAAATACAGTTTTCCTTTTTAAATTTCGTTCAAATCCATGATTGCCCATGAATTTCAAAATGTGAATTTCTGAACACTGGAAAAACAAACAAACCACCACCAACAACAAAAAAACTAATCGGCATTTCAAGGAAGTTAATTCAAAATAAATAAATACAGATGTTTGGTTTTCAATCTAATATATTTCATTTTTATGAATTCAATTATGTTTAATTTTCTAATGATTAAGAATTCAAAGGCTTTTATAATGACATTTTTTACATTTAAATCTTTGTCAGTTGAAAATTGGAAAGACAGACATCGCTCGTCTGATTTCTGCAGTGATGTGCAGAAAACAGAAGTGAAAGATTTTGCTTTGTCATTATGGATAATTGTGTGCAGATTAATGTTTTTTTTTTTTTTTTTTTTTAAGAAAAAGTTTAAATCCATTTGAAATTAAATCTAAATACAATAAAGTGTGCAAAAATATTTTACAAACCCACTGTATATTACCACACTGCATACACTTGCTGTATACATACAGCTATTTATTTTGGAATATATTATTTTGGTTTAAAAAAAAAAAAAAAAAAGTGAGTATGATATTTTATTTGAATAAGAATAATTTGCATGCCACCAGGGAAAGAAAGAGCTGCTGTTATTTTTTCACTGTCTCATTTTTTGAAGGCGTTAATTATGTAAAGGTCAGTGCAGTTTCAATGGTTTTCTGAAACCAAATTTAGTAGTGCCCTTTTGTTTTTTCTCTTGGAAAGAAGGCGTCATACTAAATTATTTATTTATTATTATTATTATTATTTTTTAAAGAAAGTTAAAACGTTATGTCTGGTCCTTGAACTACCAAACAGGGTCCTCACTGAGGTGGCCAGACATAGCAACATTGTCTATAAAAACACACACAATGATGTTACAGCAAAGAGAAAATCTTGTATGTACATTCAAAACTTTATTTATGGAATAGTGTATAAAGCATAGTGTTTCCAGTCAAAGCAAATGTTTCATACACTTACACAGAGGAAAGAAAAGTCACACAGAAAGAAAATGAACCTTGCTTTCTGTATCTACAATGCAGTGTCACTGCATCCCTAATGCCTTCCTAAGCCTCAGTCAGAAAACTGAAACCACAATCATTATCTATTTAACCAATGATATCAGTTATTTACATCTTTTTTTATGATTACCCAGTCAGCTCAAACTGATACAGAAAAAAATCCCCAGAAAACACGATGTTCACGAGAAGAGTGAGTTTCAGTTGAACACATTCTGTTTGTTTAAAGACGCTCACCACAGCAGTGCAGACGTTTTAATGCATGGTAGATGGGTACTGTACTTTGTGTCACATTCATCAGAAGAGCTGAGTGAGGTGTTTCAGACTGAGAGGATTAGTTACAGTGCAAAGACCAAATCACTGAAAACAAAAATCTGATCACTTTAATCCATAACCTGAAAATCTTACCAAGTAGCCACTGCTCCAAGATCACTTTTTATATTAATTAACCTACTTGCCACTTTAAATCAGGGAAGTAAATGATGTAGATATAAATGCACCGTTTCCCCGTTTATACCAGTGTTGTTTTACCCTGGTTGCCAGGTCTGCCCAATATCCTTGTGTGTTCTATGCAGCAATTCATACCCTAGTAAAAATAACTGGCTAGCATTGATCCAATCTGGCAACTTTTAATAAGAGAGACTGACTGAGTCTATAAGAGACTTTAATAAGAGACTGGACTGTCTATCCAGGAGACATAAAAGAATTTCTTCTTATTGTTTTCTCATTTCCGTCCATCCTGCATGTCTTTCACTTGTTTCAGTGTAATCACACCCAGTTCTGCACTGCAGCAGCCAAGTAAGAGATGAGACATGAGAGGAAAAAAGAAGCCTCTTTGGTGCGACTGTGTTCTAGGAAACTAGAGGCTAAAGGAAGGAAGTTTTTTGTTTTTTTTAAATTATTATTATTATTGTTTTACTTCACATGGGATTGTACAAAAACACAAACTTCACTGGAGGGAACATACAAACACATACAGTGAATCCCTACCTCCCCGACCCTAAACGCCCTAGAATCTGAAAACCCTTTACAAAACACATCCAACCATGTGAAACCAAATGGAAACGGAAATTAAATAGTGCAGAGAGAGAGAGAGAGAGAGAGAGAGAGAGAGCGCGAGAGAGCGAGAGAGAGTGAGAGAGAAAATAGATCTCTGAAATGCATAGGATGAAAACACATCAAGATAGAAATATACACACTGATTTTTCCAGCCCCCAGTAGCTGGAGGAACTCAAAGTAAAAAATAAAGGTAAATGAAAAACATGTCTGTATAAAATCAAAGCAGAAAACCGATTTGACTACTGTTGTTGCTCATTAGTGAAATTGAAGTCATGTTCATGAGAAGATAGTAAATGTCGAAACCCTGCTAAAATGATCTCTACATGAGAAAGGACCCATTCAGACAACAGTTTTTCTTCATTTTTTATCATGCACTAAATAGGTACAGCTATTTTTTTTCTGCATTACGGCAATACATTAGACGCAACTAAAGGAAAAAAAAACCTCTTTATCCATGATTTTTCTTTTTTTCTTGGAAAACAAATCTTAAAATTAAGAGTTCATTCAGGAGTACATTAGAGTTATCACTATAATCTTATTGTCATGATTTTAATCCATTTTAATCCAACACAGCACAGCTGTCATCAAAGCACACAACGGGATAAGGACAGGAAGTGAAGAAGAAAGAAAATGAGGAATAGTGTCTTTAACACTAATCAGTTATATCCCAGTGTTCAGCAGTTAAAGTAGTGTGGGAATGGACAGTGTGGGGGACACTCGCGTGAAATCCGTAAACTCATATCTGAGATCAGCCAAGTTTCATTCTAATCAAGAAGAAATCCCAAACACCTGACTCTGAATCAGTTCTTAAGGGCATCTTCAAAAACATTTATCAGTAAAGAGGTTTGACCAGTTTATATGCATCTTTTTGACATGTGACCAATCACAAGTGACCGTGCTTATGGCACCACAACATATGTACTACAGGGAGTGAGTCCTTCCCTACACTGTCCAGAGTGGGGTAAAGAGGAAGGGGTTAGGGGACTACAGCCTAGCACATGGATCATTAGTTCATCTGCTCAAAGAACTTATAGGTTGGATTCTCGTAGCCGTTCTGCTGCATCTTAGAAAGATGGCGCTCTTCTGGAGTGATGGCGGCATCCACCTATAAGAAAAAAGAAATACATGTTAAATAACAATTCAAAGGTACAGCTGGGTGCATCTCTTGTGGTGACTGTGTGAAAAAGAAATGCACGATACATGTGTCATATACAAATATCCAACTGGATGTTTACACATCATCGTCCAAACCAACTCCAGAAATGTGAAGAAGGCCCGTGGGGTCACTTATTTCCTCAAGAATTAAGCTGGTTGTAATGAGGTGTGTTTAATAACATCCATCACATATGTAATGAATAAAAGGTTTTTTTTGTTTTTTTTTTATATAAGGATTGATTATTTTCCTATAACAGCATACCTCGAAGTGTTTTATTTCATCTTATACCACATCAATTTTCCAACGTTAAGAATTTTGTATTTATTGAATGTCATACATTTGATCAGTTTGTGGTTTCATGTGGAAAGTTCTCATTAATAGTTACTTCCTGTTACTGCTTACATTATAGCAGCTATAAACAGCCATTCCCTCATCAGACTCTCTTTTTTTTCACCTCTCTCTTGAAGTTAATAAGACAAAAACACAGCTTGTCCTGAAGATTTTCATGTGTTGGACAGCTGGAGACTCCTTTCATAATACTAAATAAACATCTCCTCACAGAAAACTTAATCATATCAATGATTACAGGTTTTCACTGTTTATTTAGAGTGTCCCTGTGTGAATCGTGAAAACCCATGAGATGTCATACAAATTTTTATGAAGTATATTGCTTTGTCTTTACATGAAAGAGAGAAGAACCCTTAATTACAATTATAGGCTGAATGTATAAGACTGTTGTGTCTTTAACCTTTTTAAACCTTATCCTGGATGTTATTCTTTTATCTTTACATTCATGAATTTCATCTTATATTTGGGAGGCATATTTACAGAATCTGTTTTTTAAAATTTTTTTATACAGATCCTTGCCAAATTCCATTCATACAGTTTCCCACAGCAGATAAAATCTCAAATGAAAGGAAAACCAACACCCAGACGTGAGGGCACACACACTGACCTCGATTACACCGTGGTGGATGGAAGTGTATTGCTTCTTTCGCAGCATTACCAGGGTGATGACAATGACAGTTGCTATGACGACACCTCCTACCATCAAGCCAATAATAGCACCCTTGTTAGAACTGACGTCCTCGGCGAAGAAAACCTAACAAGTAAGAGAGAGCGGAGAAATGAAAATGTTAAAAAAAAAAGGAAGAGACATTCCACCATCTACTGGTAGAGAGAATTCTGTCACTAGGGAGAATGCTCAAGAGAAGACGCAGCAGCTGCCATCTCAGTAGGTCTGTGTTGCCATGCCAACTTGACCTGGTAGCATGGTAACAAGGATGAAGCTGCCCCTCTCCTGGCACTAGTTTATGTCCGATCACAGGAGAGCAGGTGTCCGGAAATGGTGATGTCAAGTGTGTGTGTGTGTGTTAAAGTGACATACATATACATAAAAAGGGTAACTGTACAAGTGTGAGAGTGACATTAGGCATGTGCATTACAAAGGGTCACCTTTATACCCATACCAGGGGAGTTTGTAACTTCAGGAGCTCTTTGCTGTCTATGAATTGCAATTGTATGACCCCACCCTCTATGTATAGAAATGGCCTTTTAAGGTTAAGGGGATGCTAAGCATCTCTGTTCTGTTAGAGTTGGTCTGGTCAAAACACTGGATGCCTAAAGCAAAAAACAAACAAAAATAGAAAAACAACCCCAAAATCCACCGCATGGCAATATTGTGAATCACCATTTTTCAAGTTATATGAATATTATGGGTCTATAAAACACTTTAAATTTACATTAACCTCTTAGCCATCAGAATTATGAAGGTGCTTTTGCTCAGAAAGTTACAAACATTGCCTATAAATTTGTCCAATGACTAAAAAGACACTTGTCTTCTTGCTATTCTACCTTCTAAACACCTTCACAGATAATGCACAAAATGGCAACCACATGGCTAGTGGCTGAATTTTGCAATGCCAAGCACAACTATACTATTGTGTGATACCACTGTTATTAAAGGAAAGATTCTGGGATGTTTTTAATTGTGCACACGTACCAGTTTCTGGTGGTGCACTTCATAAGCAGCATTGTGCCTCTCCTCTGCCTCCATCCTCAGCTCAGGAACATCCTCAGGCTTCAGACCAGATACTGAAAACACCAAACAGAGAAAAGGAGAATGAAGGGTGTGATGATTAGAGGTATAATTGAGTATATATATATATATATATACACACATACATACACACACACACACACACACACACACACACACACAAACAAAACATTAAATGTGGCAATTTAAAACAGTGTCAATAATGGTTCTTTCTAGAACCCTTCAATTGAGGATTTCCTTTTTAATGAACTACAAAAACTTTAAGGAACCCAAGAGTGTATCATAATACTACAGTAATGCTCACAGCAATAATATTAATATAAGTGTATGCCTTTCCATCATTTAAAGGTGCAGTACGTAATTTTTAAGGTGAAGGTTAAGGTGACATCACATTCAATAAATGTACCTGGGTGAGTAGGAAGCCCTCTGTCAGGGAAGGGACGAACATCAACAGGCTCAACTGCGGCGAGATAAAGGAGTTCAATGTCAGGGTAGATGGTCTCATGAATATAAAGTGTAAAAATAATACCTTTGTGTTTCTCCAGGTTTTTTTAAAACATGATTGCTATTCTGCTGGAGCAGATTAAATATCATATATACACTCACAGTCCACTTTATTATTAGGAACACCTGTACATTCACACAGTTATCTATTCAGCCAATCATGTGGCTGTGGATCACATTTTTCCCCATTTTGATGTTTCTGGAAATGGAAGCTCTTGACCTGTATCTGCGTGATTTTTTTGTATTGCATGCTGCCACATGATTGACTGATTAGATAACTGCATGAATCTGCAGGTGTACAGGTGTTCCTAATAAAGTGGACTGTGAAACAAAGTTTGTACTGTGCATGTGACTGTGCGCCTGTTCACTTGCATTCACTCACTGGCTTTTCAGTTTAGCTGAAAACTAAGCTAGGCTTCTTAAATAGAATCTCTTAAGGTTATGCCCTTGATGTTACAGCTCTCTAACTAGAACTATGGCAACATCATCTATGAACACTGTATGACCGTATCAGTGTGGTTGTGTGTACCATGGTTTTGAGTGTTGGGCTGGTTAAAGCTTTCAGGGTGAATGAAGCCCAGGTGCTCGAGGTCCTCAGACGGCAGTAGGTCGAGCGAGGCGGTGCTGTCGGGCATCAGAGCATCATTGCCGTAGCTCACTCTCACGTCGCTCTGCAGTGATGCTAACTGCGCGGACATCTCCTGCTGCTCACGCTGCAACAGTTCTGAGATGGAGGGAACAAAAAAAAGAAAGAAAAGAGATTAACAGCCTGAGACACTATGTTTACATGAAAAAAAATTTATGAATTCATTCTGGCGTGATGGTGCAGTGAGTAGCCTTCATGGCGCTCATGACCATAGATTTTAGTGAGGCAGAAAACATAAATGACAGCCTAAAAAAATGAAGTCGAGAGACAATCACACTTGACTTGTGCCATTATCTAGTGCTTTTTTAGAGCAACCCTGTAATACACAGTTGTGAGTCTTACAGTCATCCAGCATACAGTCTAGCAGCTCGTTTTTAGTAGTTTTAGACATAACTTTGTTCAACTGTGATATGATGCATCAGGTGTGTTTCCTGTGTGCGAGACAAACACAGTAGTGCTAACCAGGGCTGCCAGGTTTCAGCAAAATATCTCAGAATCCATAAAAAAAAAAAAAAAAAAAAAAGACTTGAAACTAATCCAAAAACTGGTAATAGGAAAGGGAGACACATTTTCCATGAACTCACAGGCCCAGTTTTCATCCACTATGATGCACAACGCATTTTAATTGTACAAGTAATCACATTCAATGGTTTACAGTGGTGATTATTCTTCTGTTTAATGGATTGTTAAATTACCCTAGAAATTTCAGTTGGATTAGCTTCAATCACTATATATGAACCTATTTTTTATTCCTATTTAGCCAAAAGTTGGACTGTTAACAAGATTTAAACGTCTCAAGTGGAGGAAAGCCATATGAACAAATCAAAAGGGACGGAATCAATTCACGGCATGAGAAAACAAGATTTCAGAAAAGAAGTGGGTTTAAAAAGGAGCAAAGGATAAAATATGGGAAAGAAAAGCAGAAACGAAATTGAGGACAAAATTAGAGGCGAAGTAACACGAAGATCAGGGGCTCTGCTGCTCTAATTAAAAATGTGCTTAAATCACAGACTTGCTGATGCTTGTGACAACACTAGAGTGGAGGCAGTGGGGAAGACAGACGTGGTGATGGGCAAAGAGAGCGAGTAAAAGAGAGAGAAATAGACTGTGACTGAATCAGGGACTCACAGATGGTCAAATGACGCACAGGGCACAAATAAACACCGTACACACACAGGAGGGCAAAAAGACGTGTGGAGGACATGAACACACACAAGATGATGGAATATTACTACTACAGCACTGCTGAATTCTCAAATCTGATTAGTGTTGATTAGTTTTCTATAAGAGCACAGCTCTGTCCATTGTGCCTGCTGTAATACAAATCATAGGTTTATTAATGAGCTTGCCATTTCTATAGTAACAGCTCATACACACAAAGTTGTATTACAAACGTTCCACATAATTTGAGGCTAAAAAAAAAAAAATACACTAATATTTTTTTTTCATAATGGATAATCACTGATATGGTGACGCGGTCGGTAAGAAAATGTTTACGTAACATTTATGGAAGGAATTTCCTGTGTCAGCGCTTTGTAACTGTCAGTAAGTTTTGCATGACTGAGGACTTTGAGATTTCTTGTTTCTCAGTAACATGACAGACTGCATTCTTTCTTTGTATTATTAACTTCAAGAGAGGAAAATGAGAGGCTGGTGATGGAACGACTGTTTACAGTTGCTTTAATGTAAGTGATAACTTAGGAACTAGTTTGGCTTGTGGAGGTGCCCCAAGAATAAATACAAACAACTATAAATGAAATTCATTTAGAAATAAAAAAAGACGCATTGGCAAATCATTTTCTAATAAAGGAAAAAGAGGACTAAAACACTTTGGAGCATGCTGTAACTGGAAAATAATCCACCTTGGAGCAGTAACAGGAACTCCACTTCCTGTGTGAGACACCCTCACTCCACCCCATCCTAGATTATTTTCCTATAATGGCATGCTCCATCCTGATTTATTCCTTACACAGTAAGGAATACTACATGTATACATAATACACCAAACACTCACCAACTTGGTCCTGGATATCCTCCAACACGCCTGGAACTTTGTACAGAAGTGCCAGAGACTGGTTCATCCTCTCCTCAATCACACGCAAGTGGGTCAACACCTGAGAACAAAAGGCCAGAGGTCCTGACGTCTGGAACTTTGACCCCTTTACCCCCTAAAGCGGATTTGAGTCTTACAAAAAAAAAGAAAGGAAAAAAAAAAAAAAAAAAAAAAAAAAAACCACTCTCTTGCAGGAACAAATCCATTCATATGAACCTTGTTGGAGATTTTCCCCTCAGTATAGGATTTCACCTTTGAAAATTAAGCCAGACTCAGTCTGTTATTAACTATTAGGTGAACTGCTCACATGCTTCATAGTCACACATGAGCTGACTGAAAAATGAAAAAAAGAAGAAGAGGAAAAAAAAAAAAAGCTGTTAACAATTTAGAATGGTTCACTGCACCACAATAAGAATAATAAAATAGTACTAACAAGGCTGAGGAAACCTAGATATTCCCAAACTGCAATCCACCAGCTGACATTTGAGATGTTCACATCACTGCAGCAACCGCAGCAAAGCAGTCAAAATGAAGAAGCATCAAAGACTATTTTTCCACAAACCACATTCTGATGGATGTCTCGATATTTGTCTGCATTTTCCTCAGCCTGGCGTCTCAATTTTGTCAGTCGCAGTGGTGTAATGTTAAGCAAGCAGGTCATTATTTGATACTCATAGAAGACACCAGCCAATATGCTTTATAACGAATCTAAGACCGGTTTTCTGAGCTTAACTACTATTACAGCAACTTTATTAAGGAATCTCAGTTGACACTGTAGGCCTTAGAGGACACAATAAGGAAAGTGTAACTAGTTGTGCAATTGTAATAATTAGAAATTAGTTTTGGTCAAATTTTACCATGTCCACTTTATTATTATTACTACCATTATCCTGTTATTAATTTTCAAACCTTGACAACATAACTTTAAGACTTTAGTGCTAATATTGTGTGCATTAGAACGGCAGTAAACCATATAAACAAGGTACATACATATAAATGGGTATATCTGGGTGCAATTCTATCTATAGCCCAGAATAAATTTTAGGAAGCAAATTTTTGTATCACATCACATTTAGAATGAGGCCTGGTTGTGTACCTGAGGTCGAATCTGAGCGGCTTTCTTGGGGTCCACAACACGCACATGCTCAAAGTGTTTCAGGGTGTGCTGCCTGTCCTTCTGCTCAGCACGCACATACTTCTTCAACAGACTGAACACATGACGCGGCTAAAGACAAAATATGAGAGAGAGAGAGAGAGAGAGAGAGAGAGAGAGAGAGAACAAGAAGTCATTCTTTTCGGTGGACAATATCAACCAAATGGCCAGCCATTAGTCGTCAGCCTGTCACTGCCTTAGGGATTAGCACCGAGAGCTGAAAGGGATAAGAGGAGCCATATGGCAAGTGTTATTGCTATTAATATGGATTAATATGTTAATGTGATCTTGCTGCGTATGTGTAAATTTGTTTGATCTGAAAGGAATGGGCTGGATACAGAACCATTTAGGATTGGTTAGCGTGCCGCTGAACATGTCATTTTAAAACCTTTAAATAATCTGTGTAGAACAATAAAATACTTCAGCTGCTTTTTAATGCACAAGAAACTAATAAAAGGTCTATGAATGTCTCTTCACCTTTACCTTCATTATCTATAAATGAGTGGGTATCTATGTATGAATACGCAATTTCAAAATATCCTTGATAACTGGTAGCAATCTAGCTAACATTTGTCACAGGATAACATGAGTGGGATTTCAGTATCTGAATCAGAGTTACTTTTTTCATATTCTTAGTGATTTATTAGCAGATTAACAGCAGCCAACGGTGTCAAAATGTACAAGAACAATCTAAACTAGATTACATCTAAACTAAAGAAACATTTATTGCCCTACATGCAGAGGCTGCACTAGAATGTACTGTTTTGTTCTAACTGGGTTTTTACTCAATACATGCAGTACTGAACATTCAGATTAAAACACTTCTTTATGAGTGTTTGCTTCTACCACTTCTGTAGTAGTAATACCGTCCTATCTCAACATGCTATGTATGCTATTATCATTAACAGAATACTGGGTCCCAGATGCAAGAGGTGGAGGCTAATTTAATTCAATTTCTGCTCTACTCGATGTGTCGGTGTAAAATTTGAACTACAACAGGCTAGAAAGTGAAAAATGAAGATTGGTTTCAGAGGAAGGCTTGAGGGAGAAGGAGAGAGAATGAGTGTAAAGGAAGAGAGGTGTCAGAAAAGCACTGGAGCAGAAAGACAGTAAATGGACGGAGGGAGAAAAGAACAGTGTCATATGGAGGGCACAGATGGTAAGAGGGATATTACTGGGAGCTAGAAGTAGTGCTGTGAAAAAGTATTTGTTGATTTCCTCTGTTTTTGTGCATCTCTCATATTAATTGTTTCAGAAATCAAAAAATCTAAGACAAAGCAAAGGCAACCCAAATAAACACAAAATACAGTTTTTAAATGATAATGTTATTTATTGAAGCAAAAAGGTTGTCCAATACCATCTGGGCCTGTGTGAAAATGTATTTGCCCTCGGAGTTACTAATTCCCCAAATCTTTGAAACTGCATTCATAATGGGGTTCAGCTGGACTAGACACAACCAGGCCTGATTACTGGGAAGGGTTACAAAGCTATTTCAAAGGCTCTGGGACTTCCAACATTCCTCGAAGAGCACAGCAACTACTCATCCAGGAAGTCACAAAAGAGCCAATGACAACATCAAAGGAACTACAGGCCTCTCTTGCATCAATAAAGGTCACTGTTTATGACTCCACTATCAGAAAGACACTGGGCAAAAATGGCATCAATGGAAAAGTGGCGAAGCAAAAACCACTGCTAACCCAGAAGAACATTAAAGCTTGTCTAAATTTTGCCAAAATACACCTTGATGATCCTCAAACCATTTGGGAGAATGTTCTGTGGATTGAGGAGTCAAAAGTGGAACTGTTTGGAAGACAGGGGTCCCGTTACATCTGGCGTAAACCAAACATTGAATTCCACAAAAAGATCATCATACCTACTGTCAAGCATGGTGGTGGAAGTGTGATGGTGTGGGGAAGCTTTGCTACTTCAGGGCCTGGACAACTTGCAATAATTGAGGGAAACATGAATTCTGCTCTCTACCAGAAAATCCTAAAGGAGAATGTCCGGTCTTCAGTCTGTAAGTTGAAACTCAAGCGCAACTGGATTATGCAACAAGACAATGATCCAAAGCACAGGAGTAAGTCCTAGTCCTGAAGTAAGTGAAAGCCTGATCCAGTTATTGGAAGCGTTTGGTTGCAGTTATTGCTGCTAAAGGTGGCACAAGCAGATTTTAAGTTTAAGGGGGCAATTAGTTGTTCAAATGGGTGATAGGTGTTGGATAACTTTTTTTGCTTCAATAAAAATAAATAAATAAAAACTATTGTGTTTATTCAGGTTGCCTTTGTTTTATGTTGTATTTTATTTGAAGATCTAAAACTATTTAGTATGAGATACACACAAAAACAGAAGAAATCAGGATGGGGCAAATACTTTTTCACAGCACTGTATGTGAAAATGTGTGCATTTAATTTTGTGCATGTAATCTGCTTGTTTGTGCATTATTTAGCTTGCATTTAATTTAATCCTTAGGCACACGCTAAATGTTGCCAAAGTGAAATGTGAGACATGCTCAAACACTGGGTGTGTCAGTGCGTGTGTGTCAGTGCGTGTGTGTATACCCGTGGCTGATCTGCCTGAAGGGCACTCAGAAAACTCTCGAGTGCAAGGCGTCGGCGGTCGTTGAGAAGGGCCTCCACACGAGCCATATGAGTTTCCACTAGCTGTTGCCTCTCGCTGGCTGCTTCCATCTCCAAAGCCTCAACCTTCTCCTGGAAGTGCTGCTTAGAAAGGAGCGAGAAGAGTATGGGGGAATACAGGAGAAGGAAAGGAGAAGAGAGGGAGAGGAGATTAAAAAGGGTATCAAGAAAAAAAAAAAAAGATGAGAAAAGAGAGAATGGAGAGGAGAAGAGAGAAGAAGAAAGGTTTAGAGGAAAAAAGAGGGGAAAAAAGGAGGAGAGCGAGACAAAATTGAAATCTGATCCCAATTTTAACAATACACCAGAGGCAACATTTCCATCACACATGGTCCAGGTTGACTTTAGTGGAAATTTCCATGTGATGAAAGCTCAGATGGGTGGAACTCACCTGGATGAGTGCCTTCTTGTCGGCACGTGGCAGACTCTTAGACTGACGCTCAGCCTCCTCCCACTCTCTCATCACCTACACAATGATGTCAATTTTAGTGTCTTTGTCTGTCAATGTTTTCCACCACAGCA
Organism: Cranoglanis bouderius; assembly: GCA_023630585.1. NCBI lineage: Eukaryota > Metazoa > Chordata > Actinopteri > Siluriformes > Cranoglanididae > Cranoglanis > Cranoglanis bouderius. The sequence continues at coordinate 14,619,129 of CM042552.1, forward strand.
TATCCAGCATCTGACACGGCATCTCACCCTGCTCATCCACTTTTCTGACCACCTCTGCACATTCATTCATCCCCAAGAGCAATTTAGGGTCCAATCCACCCACAGGCATGTTTTTAGGAGGTGGGAGACCCCCATGGACATGGGGAGAACACGTGAAACTTCACAGAGACAGGCACTGGAGCTGTGAGGCGGCAACGCTATGCTGTTCCACCCCATCTTTATTTATCTTCACACATTTATATTATCCCTTTAATAATCTGCTGCTCAACAACTGCCAAATGAAAATGCCTCCACTTTCCTGTTATTTATAAAACAACCAAAACCTACCTGCTACCTCTAACCCACCTCTGACTTTCTCTGTGTCTTTAAACCAGATTTCATCTTTACTATATGCGCACACAAGCAATTTTTATCTTTACTTTATGCAAAATCATACAAGCGAAGCTCACTGGCACATGTCTGTACTTATAAATCCATTCCCAATGCATTAATCATGACTTAATTTTGATTCTAGGCATCTTTGCTGCAGGCTATCACTTGTCATTAATAGAGCTTCTTCTCAGCAATAAATACTTCATACATGAGCAAATTATATTATCTTGAATGAAATAACATGTTATTAAAGTCTGGAGCAATCACTATTATCTTTCTCTCTCACCTGAGACATTCTCTCACGATGTTTGGCTTCCAGGCTCTCCTTGGCCTTCTGAAAGTGTGCATGCTCGTTCTCATCTGCTGGCGTCTCCAGGTAGTGGTCTACTGCGTCTGGCGAGCTTGGAGACGTGGTGGGCACTACAGATGGACAGAGAGAGGGAAGAAGTGGAAGAAATGGAGAGATGGCAGATAGAGTGGGATAAAAGAAATGAACAATAAGGTGATTAGCTAAGAATACGTTAGCAGAGAGCTTGTTGCCGGCAGCAACAAGATATCACGCGTCCAGCCATAATCATTAGTCATTGAAAGAGACAGGTTAAAAAGAGGAAACGGGAAAATTAGTCTGAAAACAGCCGCAAAGTAATGAGAGATCCACTGCTTTGAAAAGCAAAACAGTAATGCAAAATGCAAGAAAACTGAAGCTATTACTGTATGTCTTATTATGGCCTAAACCCATTTAAAGTATCAAGCAGTTCGCTGTGAGCCGTCACGCATCACTTAGAACCGAAAATAGTAACCTTTCACGAGACAGAAATATGTAAAATGATACACACACTTGCACTGACCTTAACTTAAAATACAAGGGTTTGCACTCAACCGTATGAGGAGACTATACTTTCTCTCTTTAAATATTTTTGTCTTGGACACATGGCTGAGAAAGCATTCATGGAAGCGAGCTGGATTATGGTTTTCACATAAACATACATGACCTTCCATCTTTAAAACATACAGTGCCCTCCACTAATATTGGCACCCTTGGTAAATATGAGCAAAGGCGGCTGTGAAAAACTGTCTTTATTGTTTAACCTTTTGATCTTTTGTAAAAAAAAAAAAAAAAAAAAAATACTCTGCTCTCATGGATCTCAAACAATTGCAAAAAAACACAGGTTTATCCAAAAAAAAAAAAAAAAAAAAAAATAAAAAATTGTTAAATATAGGTGTGCAACAATTATTGGCACCCTTTTAGTCAATACTTTGCGCTACCTCCCTTTGCCAAGATAACAGCTCTGAGTCTTCTCCTATAATGTCTGATGAGGTTGGAGAATACATGGCAAGGGATCTGAGACCATTCCTCCATACAGAATATCTCCAGATCCTTCAAATTTTGAGGTCTTCAGTTCACCCCACAGGTTTTCTATGGGTTTGAAGTCAGGGGACTGCGATGGCCATGGCAGGACCTTGTTGATTTTGATGTATGTTTTGGATCATTGTCCTGCTGGAAGATCCAACCATGGCCCATTTTAAGCTTTCTGGCAGAGGCAGTCAGGTTTTCATTTAAATATTTCATACTTTTTTTTAGAGAATATAGAAATTTATAGAAATAGATATTTCACAGAGTCCATGATGCCATGTATCCTAACAAAATGTCCAGGCCCCAGAACATTAAAGAGCCACCACCATATTTAACCGTGGGCACGAGGTACTTTTCCATATGGCTACCTCTCTGTGTGTGCCAAAACCACCTCTGGTGTTTATTGCAAAAAAGCTCTATTTTGGTTTCATCTGACCATAGAACCTGATCCCATTTGAAGTTCCAGTAGTGTCTGGCAAACTGAAGACGCTCGAGTTTGTTTTTGGATGAGAGTAGAGGCTCTCAAAAAAAAAAAAAAAAAAAAAAAAAAAACCCTTCCAAACAACTTGTGGTGTTGTAGGTGACTTCGAATTCCTCTGAAACTCCTCTTGTTCTTAGTCACCCAGGTGTACTAAAAATATTTAAAATATCAATGAGAATATACTTCAAATATATTTTTATCATATGAATTCATAGGGGTGCCAATCATTTTTGCACACTTATATTGAAGAAAGATTTTTTTTTTTGCTAAACCTGTGTTGTTTGCAATTGTTTGATATCCATGAGAGCAGAGTATTTTTTTTTTTTTTTTTTGAACAAAAGGTTAAACAATAAAGACAAATTTTCACAGCCTTCTTTGCTCATATTTACCAAGGGTGCCAATATTAGTGGAGGAGTGCACTGTATATGCACACACTGAGCACTTTATTAGGAACACCTGTACACCTACACATTCATGCAATTATCTAATCAGCCAATCGTGTGGCAGCAGTGCAATGCATAAAATCATGCAGATACAGTCCGGCAGCTTTGGGTAATGCTCACTTTAACCTTCAGAATGGGGTAAAAATGTGATCTCAGTGATTTTGACCGTGGCATGACTGCTGGTGCCAGACGGGCTGGCTGAGTATTTCTGTAGCTGCTGATCTTTCACGCACAACAGACTCTAGAGTTTACTCAGAGTAGCGCAATAAAGAAAAAAAACATCCAGTGAGCAGCAGTTCTGCAGAAAAAGCATCTCAGAATTCACAACACCTCGAACCTTGAGGTGGATGGGCTGCAACAGCAGAAGACCACGTCAGGTTCCACTCCTGTCAGCCAAGGACAGAAAGATGAGGCCGCAGTGGGCACAGGCTCACCAAAATGTTCAGTGTCCGTCAGTGGCCTTCCCAGTCACCAGGTCTGAATCTAATAGAACACCTTTGGGATGTGGTAGAACAGGAGGTTCGTAGAATGAAAGTGCATCTGAAAAATCTGCAGGAATTGCATGATGCAATCGTGTCAACATGGAGCAGAATCTCAAAGGAATGTTTCCAACATCTTGTGGAATCTATGCCACAAAGAATTGAGGCTGTTTTGAGAGCAAAGGGAGGCCCTACCCAGTATTAGTATAGTGTTCCTAATAAAGTGCTCAGTGAGTGTATTATGCTAAAATAATTGTTTCACTAATCTTCCACTGATAAATTCCACTGAAAATTTACTTGTTACTATTTAACTGCATAATACATAATCTAATAAGTACTTCTATGCCATGCACGTATACTGCACTGAAATCTCCATCACCACTGATATTGCAAGTATATTGCACCACTGATCTCCACCATCATTGAGTTTATAACTATATACTGCTAAAGACAGCGTGAACAGCAGCACTACATGTTGACGTGCAACAAATTAATGGCAAAACAGATGCTCCGTTATGCTGTGGCAGGCATTTATTTATTTTGTTGCCATGATTTCAGTTCACTAGTCCTCTTAGAGGCAGAAGTCACTGCAAAACAGTACAAAGTTCTTCTAACTGATCACCTTTATCCTAATGATGAAACATTTCTATCATGATGGGAGTGGTCTCTTCCAGAATGACTCTGCCCTCACCCACAAGGCACGAGAGCTCAGTGATGATTTGATGAGGATGAAAATGATGGAAATCAAATACTATGGCCTTCACAAACCATTTGGGCACTTATGGGAGATTTTGGACCAACGTGTTACAGTGCTTTCCGCCACCATCATCATCATCGTACCACCTGAGGAAATATCTTTTGGAAGAATGGTGTTCATCCCTATAGTACAATCCTAGAGAGGTGTAGAATCTATGCCAAGCAGCACTGAAGCCTGTCTGGTGGCCCAAAACCTTACTACACACTGAATTTTCCTTTAATCCGTCACCTGTCTGTAGGGTATAACATAATGGCACTGAAGTACAGTACCTACACAGTGCACTATATGATTAATAAAATTACATTTGACATTCAGTCACAGAGGGAAAAAAAAGTGACCGAAAACTGTAGTATATGTAATATCACACTGAGTGCATATTTTGTTTGTCGTTTATTTAATACAAAAAAAGTATAAAAATAAAAGTATGCCATAAATATATAAAAATTTGCTCTTAGAACTGCAAATATTATGAAAATATAAACAGTATCCGAATTGAAATTTGTACTTTCAGCCTGAACACATACAGTTGCAATCAAAATGATTTAGCATTGCAAATCAGGTTTATTTTCAAAATTTACAGACTTTTAGCTGTTTGCAATGAACAAATCAAACAAAAGCAATTGAAATAGTTCAAATGCTTTAAGTGGTTTCCCCAAATTCAACTGAAAATGCAACTTATAATGACTTCTCCAGTCTCAATTATTCGACCTCTTCATGGCAACCATCTTTAGTACTTAGTAGAGCACCCTTTTGCTGTTATGACCTGCTGCAAACGAGATGCATAGCCAGACAACAGCTTCTGACAGTGTTCCTGAGGAATCTTAGCTCATTCCTCATGAGCAGTGGCCTCCAGTTCAGTAATATTCTTGGGTTTGCATGCTGCAACCGCCTTCTTCAAATCCCACCCGAGATTTTCTATGGGGTTCAAGTCAGGTGACTGATGGCCCTGTAGAATCTTCCATGACTACTTCTGCAACAAAGCCTTGGTGGAATCTGAGGTATGCTTGGAATCATTGTCCTGTTGGAAGGTCCAATGATGTCCAAGCTTCAGCTTCCTCACAAACGGCATGATGTTTTCTCTTAGAATTTCCTGATACTTCAATGAATCCATCTTGCCTTCAACATGCTGGAGGTTTCCAGTGCAAGAGGATGCAAAGCAGCCCCAGAGCATCCCTGAGCCACCACCATGGACACTGTGGACAGAGTGTGCTTTCTTAATCATTCTTTCTCCAGAAATACCACTGATATCCATTGTGCCGAAAAGTTCCAGTTTTGCTTCATCGCTCCAAAGCCCAAAACTTCTGTGGCTTATTTATATGATTTTGAGCCGAATTTTCTTGTGCTTCTGGGTCAGTAGTGGTGTTTCGTCTTGGAGTTCTGGCATGGAAACCTTCTGCGTTTAGTACGCACCATACTGTGCTCACTGAAACCTCAGTGCCTGTTGCCACCAAGTCTTGCTGCAGGTCTTTTGCAGTCACTCGAGGGTTTTTCACAACCTGCCTTCTCAGAAATCTGGTTGCAGCCGTTGATAGCTACCTTTTTCTGCCCCGAGCAGGTATTTCATGTATTTTCTGCCCCTAGCCAGTTCAGGTATTTCATGTGTTCCAGCTCAAGCACACCTGGTGAAACTAAAGAAGCCCCTGATTAGTTGCATCAACTGTGCTTGAGACAACACCTGTTTTGCATATTTGTGCTGTTGTGAGGGATTCTATTCAGGGGGTTGAATAATTTTGATTACAACTGTACAGGTCCAAGATTTTTTGTTTTTGCATTAAAATACTGTATTAGGCATAAAAAAAGTCTATGCACTGATCCCAGGAGAATTTTCCAAACAGGATTCGGAGATTAAACCATATGGTGTAAACCATATAGTTTATGGCTCACCTGCTCCTCATCAATTCTAGATTACAGCTTCTGAGAGTTTACAGTTCAGATAGGCGATGAGTAACTGATCATAATTGCAATCACAGAAGCCAAACATGCAAACACACACTCATCGGCGAGCTTCAGCCTGTGTTCGACAGAGATCGGGCCAAGCATCTTTGTCATCGATTACACAAGCTGTGACTGAATGAGTGTGAAATATACAGTGATCGAAGTGCTAGTGTGTCAGCTCAGATCACTTGGGTGCACACAGTGGGAGGCCAGCATTGCGCACGTGTGAGAAAGCAAGAAGGACAAGTCGGGTGACATATGGTGCGTGGAAGCCGACTCGGCATGAGGGTGTGTGTGTGTGTGTGTGTGTGTGTGTGTGTGTGTGTGAAAGAAGGACCAATTCAAACTCCACACCACGGAAACAGTAAATGCCATGAAGAAGACACACAGAAAGTTAACAGAAGTGTGTGAGCGAGCAGAGTGAGGAGGATTAGCAAGGTTACAGGACAGTGCGGCTACAGAGAGAGTGTGCGTGTCCATACACACTCGTGACTTACACACACCACCGCAGACGGATAGGCAGTATTCCTCCGACTCAAAGTTATTACGGTTGCCTCCGCAGCCCCCATAGATGAAGGGAGCGCATCGACCTTCTTCCTTCACAAAATACCAGCGGGGCAACATGGCCCTGCACGGCCCAGTCTCTGCGTTCGCCCAACACACTTCTGAGAGAGCACACACACACAACCAGTGGCTATCAATGTTTCATAGGATTTAACACTTTTGTTCCATTCTCATCCATTTTGATAAGTATATGCAGACGTATACACAACACACACATTCACTGATATACATTGCATTTCTTACCTCGGACCACTTCTTCGACGGACTCGGTCGTGGTGGTTGTAGTGGTAGTCATGGCGATGCTAGTGGTCTGCTCGTTGTCGTTGCGCTCGTCAATCATCTCGTCATCTTCCTCCTCCTCCTCCTCCTCTTCTCCATCACCATCCTGGTCATTATCTAGAGTCTCCTCTTCATCTTCAATGATGTCATCATCCTCAGCCTCTGCAGGCTCCGCCTCTGCCTGCTCTGCTGGCTCCGCCTCCCGAGTCATGCTACAAGTTGTATTAACTGTATTAAGAATTATACTAATTTGATTATATCGAAAAGCAAAATATTTGAATTGGGAAAGAAAGGTGTCTCAAATGTACTGATGCTCCATTTCTGTATAACTGTGCACATTTGGACACAATTCTGGAAACAGAAACAGATCAGCAGTCCTACTCGAGTACATTTGAGGCCTGGTCGGTTCAATGCAATTTATATTTGCAATGGATGTATAAAAATGAAAAAGAAGTAAGACTTGGCTACCTGTCTACAGTGTGTGTGAGGATGCATTTTTATCATTTTATGCATTTTCATCATTGTGGGAGCAAAAAAAGTCTATTGACAGAACAAACTAAATGTATCTATAATGACAAGAAACAACAAATAATGCTACTGTAGGGTCATTTTACCAGTCCACAATGAAAAAGGATTTTTTATCTTTATTTTTTATTGAGCTGCAGTAACACTCAGTGTGTGTGGGTCATGTGTGTGGGAGCACCTGTTATCAGAATAGTCTGTCTCGGCTCCTCCCCACCAGACGTCTGAATCGTCCTCCTCTGCCTCTGCGTCATCCTTCTCCCTCTCAGTCTCCACTGGGCAGCACACAAACTCCACGCCACGGAAACGGTCGATGGCACATGGCAACAACATCCCATAATCATGCAGGTTCATGGTATGATCGCTGCAGGACTAGAGAGAGAACGAAAAATGATAGAGGATAGTGGGTGTGACCGATTCAATATCATTTAATTCGCTTCAAGATAATTCTAATTTATTCAAATGTTTACTATGGGAGGTGCAAATGCAGACCTGCAGCAGCTTGGATTTTATCTACCTCGGTTATGAGAATGCTCACTGATTATTCATGGCACTGATCTAATAAGTGTAATTGGCTGATATTGTTTATTAGAGATGCTCAACAATGGTTATTGGGATAATTCACTGGAAATCCATTTAGAAGAAGAGATGTGTGTCAGCGAGCTCTAATCTGTGTGAATGTGCATACAGCAAACAGGAAACTGAATTTCTATCTCTGTTGACAGCAGAATAAGTAGAGTAGCCCTGGGGGAAAGCCTTCACAAATTTTGATCATTTCTATCATGTACAGTTCGGAATTGTGATGGACTGGCATCTGATCAGGGTGAATTCTGCCATGTTGTGCCCAGTGTTATAGGTTCCGGATCAAAGGCGAGCCTGACCAGGATAAAGCTCTTACTGAAGATGAATGAATGATTGAATGAATGAAAAGATCAGTTTCCCAAAACTGAAATACCATTTCTCTTTTGGATGTATCTCAAGAAGTAAAGCTTACAGCATTTTAATGTCTGGTTGCCCCCAAAAGTGAAATTGAGATTCTGTTCTGACTGAGGAGCATTGTGGACATTTTGATAGCTGGTTTCTGATTGCAAACTGAACTGATTAGACTTGCTGCTGAGCAGGATTACAACCAAGCAGAGAAGATAGCATAAAGCTTTTTAACAGTAGCAATATGTGGAAGTGACTTTACAATTTACAATTTGTCAAACTGTAAGCTAGCTATGATAAAACCACCATGTTTAACCCCTAAACAAGTTCTTTAGTTCAGGTTCAGTTTGTGAGAGGTTATAGTTCACTCTCTATACAAACAGTTCTGGGTTGGGAATATTGTTCCTGAGCTAATGCTGCTAACTTCTAGAATAAAGTTCAAGTTAATCTGATAAATGCAACAGTAGCCAAACTGACATGATCAGAATTCTATGAATATTTTAGAAACAACTTTAAATTCTGTGCACATTACAATTTATATATTACAAACATAATACGGATGAATGCTCAAAATGAACTTCAGCATGCAGCTTGTTTGGATTCCATTTATTTAAGTTTCTACACTGCATTCAATGAATCTTGAATGAATCTCTGATTTCGTCAGAGAAACTGCTACTTCTTTAAAATGTACTTGTTATGCAGATCACTGTACCCCCCTATAATATTAGTAAGTTACCTTGTGTCGGTTCTATATAGCTCAAATGAACTGGACAGTCAGTATGCGGGTTGAATTCACTCACCTCTTTGGCCACAGTGTGCCAGTGCAGGTGACTCTCACACATGTCCATCCGCTCCTGGTGCAGGAACTTGCACTTATCAGGAACCAACAAGGCGTCACTCACAAATTCACCCACTGCACACCGAAACACAGACACAAACAATAAACCCAAATATATACACATGCGCCACACACCCCTACACACACACACATTCTGTCCACTCCATACCAGTGGATGTCTTACAGACACAAGAAATGTTTTTTGATTTAACATCAGCACAACGGAAACACTTGCTGTATGATACCAAAGGCTTATCATCTACCACTTACCAGCAAAAATAAAATAAAATTATGGAAACAGACAAACAAAACTCTATGATTTGGATACTCCTGAGGGCAGGTGTGTGCACAGGTTTACAGTACAAAGCACAGATTTGTTGAATAGATATACAATTCAGCTTTAGATTTGTCTTTAGAACCAAATCTTTAATCTTTAAAAATCATCTCTTTAATACAAAAAAGGTACTTAAGTACTTGCTTTATGAAACAGCAGAGCACATGCAAACACAGGTACACACATGGACATATACACACACAGACACGAGTACACACCGAGGCAGCGGTAAGGCACTACAACGTGCACATGACTGCGGCACTGCTTCCGACCCTTCTTACACCAGTTCTGGATGCTGACAGGCTGATTGGCTTCCACCACGTTCGTGATCTGCAGATCTGGGTAGACCTGTGGGAATAACAAACCTTCAGAATCTTGGAGGCCGGGGGGGGGGGGGGGGGGGGGAGAAGAAATTCTGCAAGTTGCATCACAGAATTTTTAACAACTAAAAATAAATAACCACCACAAAATCAAGCATTTTTGGCTGTAACAATCACACACACAAAAAACAAACAAAAAAACAAAACAAAAAAACCCTGAGTAATTACACCATCATTCTACACTGTCTAATATGATGAACAATGACGCCCCCCTCCCCTCACAAAACACTCCTTTATGCCGGGTATTTTGTTTCATTTAATCCAACATACCTGACTCAACAGCTATTTTATCAAGCCTTTATGAGCTGACTCAGGTGTGTCACCCAGTCCTTGCATTGAAAAACACATCCCCACCCATCTTTAGATCCTTTTCTTTCCTTAGGCTTTTGCATCATCACCCATTTCCACATTGTCCTTTTCTATTCCTTTGTAGCTTCCTTTATCTATATTCTATTTCTCTCTCAAATATCTGTCGGTATGCTTTGGCTCTTACCTCTTGGCAGTATTGAAGGATGCCCTCTTTGGTGTTCACGCAGCTCTTGGTGCCTGAAGGATCTGGCTCCCACTTGCCACTCTGGATGTTCATGTGCATATTGAGCTTCTCGCAAAACATGGCTACTTGTGGCTCGGCCAGTAAGCCTGGTCCTTCTTCTGATGGCATCTGGAAACACATTTAAAAAACAAAAAAAACAAAAAACAACAACGTTAGAACATTGACATTTTTAAACTATACAAACAACTAGGAAATGTTGGAGTTGCATGTTTTACAGACAGTTTAGACTGGGTTATCCACCCATTTTGAAATAGGTTTGCACTTTTATTTGTACAGTTATGTTGCCATCAAACTTATTTAATCTGACCCTCCCTAATTGTCATCAAAATTATCCACACGTGCAGAATGCCCTACAACACTTTACATGTCCACACATGCCAACGGCTTGACTCAGAGGCGAGTGTAAAGGAAAACTGTAGGAGTGTTCTGCATTACTCAGAGCACACATCCATCTGATAAAGCTAAATTGTGTAACAGTGAGGAAAACTGGGACAAGCCGGATGAACATCACTGTTTACTCATGCTCCTGCACTCTACCCACCCATCTTATCACACAGAATGTTCTCCCTTCCTTCCTTAATCATCTGTAAGGAATGTACACAACACACTCAGAACATACAGACAGTCCCCATTTGTGTTCACTGGCCCAGATCCAGAATACGTTGGGTTTTGTTTGCAGCATTCCAGGTCTGCCCTGTGGCACTCAATTTGCAATCACCAAATCCCGGAGATGCAGAACATCCTGCCAACAACCCTGGCTCTGTGGAAACAGGGTTGAAATGTGCTCTCAGCTCAATCAAACAACAGTAAGGTTTGCTTAGAAGCTGACAGAGACCACCTCTTGGAGGTTGTTTCCACCGGAGATGATGTTCTCACTGTTCCACTTCTATGTGAAACCTAGTGCTGATTGAATGAAACGTAATTCAGCTCTAGTGTAGGAAGCGAACCATAATATAATTCAGGATATTTACTCTGGCAAATGGAGGACAGCGCTGGAGTGCTGTAGAAATACGATACACACAGCTGACAAATTAGTTTTAAACTAGGCATGTGCACATGTATTTGAATACCAAGTTTGAGGCTATTTAAATACTGAAATCACTATGCAGGTATATGTTATGTTGTAGTCCACATAAAGCAAGTGAGAAAAGGCAATTCATCTCTATTTTTGTGCAGGGAGCAATATTATTGTGGGGATTAAAATACAGGTGCATCTCAAAAAAATAAAATATCGTGGAAAAGTTCATTTTTTTCCCCATAATTTAATTCAAAAAGTGGAACTTTCATATATTCTAGATTCATTACACAATTGAAATATTTCAAGCCTTTTTTTTGTTTTAATGTTGGTGATTATGGCTTACAGCTCATGGAAATCAAAAATCCAGAATCTCAAAATATTAGAATAAACAATATATAATACAGAAATGTTAATCTTCTGAAAAGTATGTTAATTTATGCACTCAATACTTGGTCGGAGCTCCTTTTGCACAAATTACTGCATCAATGCAGCGTGGCATGGAGGCAATCAGCCTGTGGCACTGCTGAGGTGTTATGGAAGCCCAGGCTGCTTTGATAACGGCCTTCAGCTGATCTGTATTGTTGGGTCTGGTGTCTCTCATCTTCCTCTTGACAAAATTCAGGTCAGGAGAGTTGGCTGGCCAATCAAGCACAGTAATACCACGGTCAGCAAACCAGTTACTAGTAGTTTTGGCACTGTGGGCAGGTGCCAAGTCCTGCTGGAAAAGGAAATCAGCATCTCCATAAAGCTTGTCAGCAGATGGAAGCCTGAAGTGCTCTAAAATCTCCTGGTAGACGCTGCATCGACTCTCGACTTGAGAAAACACAGTGGACCAAAACCAGCAGATGACATGGCACCCCAACTTGGATTCCTCCACTCTTCCTCCAGACTTTGGGACCTTTGATTTCCAAATGAAATGCAAAATTTACTTTCATCTGAAAAGAGGACTTTGGACCACTGAGCAACGGTGTTTTGAGTTAATTAGTTGATTAGAGTCTTCTCAGGTCGACATTGCTGTATTATAAATTCTTTATTCTAATATTTTTGAGATAATGGATTTTTCCAGTATCTCATTTCCATGAGCTGTAAGCCGTAATCATCAAGATTTTAAAAAAAGGCTTGAAATACTTAACTTTATGTGTAATGAATATAGAATATATGAAATTTCCACTTTTTGAATTAAATTACGGAAAAAAAAAAAACTTTTCCACGATATTCTAATTCTTTTAAGATGCACCTGTAGGCAATAGATATGATGTTCACAGGACAAAAGAGAGATACATTTCCACTGCACCAGCTTTGCGTTCTTCATGCTTGGTTGATTTCTGTAATTTCCATGTGCACTTGGAAAAGGTTTGCTAACATTTTCCATTGCATTATTTAGCGATAAAGAGTATTACAAGGTCGCTATCTAACCAGCACCAAGGCCACACACAATTCCCTATCAAAGACGTTTATCTTTTAGGTTTGTTTAATTCTGTGCAATTTATGTAAACGTACAGCCTTTTCCAACATTCAGTAGGTCTCTCTTGTAAAGGGAAGGCTGGAAGGAAGACCAAGCCCCTCACTAATCCATGGCTCTGAGACAAGACGCTACGATATCGATGTATACAATACAAGTACCTACTTACAGATGGTGTACATATCATTAGAATTTCATTAGAACATGTTCCAATGCAGAGCCAACCAGCACTACAGGGGCGGCACGGGTCTCTGTACATCAGCTGGATGGATTAGGGAAAAAAAACAAAAAAAACCACTGATGTGATTAGGAAAGGAAGGAAAAGCCTGCTTTCAATAGGATTAATTCCTGTACCAGCTTTGTGCAAGCTGCTACCAGACTACAGAGGGCAGGACTGAGACAAACACACAGCTTTTCTAAAATGGCCCAAAACTGTTCACTATTAAAGGTAGTTCTTTTTAAAGCACAGCCACGGGTTACAAACCTAAACTGACATATTTCTCACTGGGTCTAGTATTTCCATTTAGCTTAAGTGTGAAACTCCTGTGAGAGAATGTCTTTGTGAACGTGAATATGGCCAGGGTGAAAAGGAAGAATGCTGCTCAAAGATGGCATTATGTTGTAGAAGAAACGACGACGCGAGGGAAGGTGAAGATGGGAAGAAGGGAGTAAGGTAATGCTTTGTGCTACTTAATCATTTTAGAGGACTGAATGTACTGGCAAGAGAACAACAGTTCCTTTGTTATGAGTCTGTGTTAGGAAAAGAGTGGACTTTGAGGATCATGTGATACACTTTATAAACACACACACACACACACACACACACACACACACACACACACACACACACACACACACACACACACACACACAATCAGACAGCTACTTATTAGGATTTGGAAGCTAAAGTCCTTCAAGGTCATCCAAGACTACAGAGCTGAAAATCCTTTAGAGTTCTCACTCACACACACGCGCGCGCACACACACACACACACACACACACACACACACCACACAGAGACAACACTGACAGACACAGGCAGCATCAGGAATCCTGCAGGACCCCAAAAAGTAAATAAAGTTGCGGAAGCTGCTTTATCCTGCTCAGGGTCACTCGATTTAAATAACTTATTTGCTTATATTTTGGGAAATAAGACATGATGGACGGGTACAAACAAAATAACCGGGGGAGCGGGTGGAAACGAGCGGGAGTTTGTGGGATTGGAATTTTAAAGAACACCTGAGGACCAGCACACACCTCTATACATACTGCTTCCAATTCCAGTACTACAAACCAACGTGTCGAGATATAACACTATAGTACCACTATAGACTCGCACCAGTCAATAGCTTCAACCCAAAGAAATATTACTAGCACCTTTATGTGCTCATCTATAACTAATTCCACTTGGTAAAAGTTCAGGAATAGTGCAAGTCGATACCTTGCACTTTGCACAGAGAAGCTGTACTTGAGGAAAGCAACTCTACACTTTAATCTCCAGTGAAGTGAGTAAAGGATGGTCCAGTGACGTGGAAATAATTCAAGTTAAACTGCATTCTGCTGAAGATAGCTGGCGCTAATCTGTTGTGAATATGCTGAACTATTAGCACACATTAATTTCGGTTTCATTCAATCGTCATTTTTATGGGTTCACTGTTTAACCTGTAGGATTTAAAAGAAGCAAAGTAGCTAGTTCTCCAAAACTGTGAAAGGATTTTATGGCTTCAGTTCTATTTCATGGTTTCTAGTTCTATGAACAAGCTGAAAGTGTAATTGTTTTGCGTCCAATTTCTGAATGCGTGTGAAGCGGACTGTGGAGAGGAACGTTGAGGAGTTCAAATGATTTTTGTGGGCTTTGCTGTTTGCAAGACCCGACTTGTCTTAGAATGTTGTTGTATGGTGTTATGTTAACTGCATGCTAACATTTTAACCTCAACTAAACCTTTTATTCTAGCGGTACGCAGGGGCTGGAATTTGAGCTTGAGAGTCGCTAGTAACCTTGTGTATGTGTGAAATATACAGCATTTGAAGCCTTGCGGTTGTTGTTGACGCTAAACCTTTTGTAGTCTTTGCAGACAAACTCCTGAACGGCATTGCAGCGACTGCTATAAAGGGTAAACCTTGAAGGGAATGGGTTTAACCTTAATTGTAGAACTAGATGCTATGAAGTAATTTGAAACTATGTGTAGGTGTGTATACCTTTTCATAAAACAGCCTTGCATACAAAATATTCCCACACATCATACATACAGCGTATACTTACTTTCTGCCAGCCATAATTTCTATTGATGTACTAAATTAAAGATCAGGCCACACATTATAACACTGTCATGCTGCCAAGCCTGTTTCTTACTGTAGTTCTGTACATTTCTGTGCAAAGGAGGTGCATAAAACCAACCACAATTTATGGCTACATTTGGTCCAGAACTATTACCAAGTTAAATACACTGCATTTTAAGCACAAACTACAGCACAACTGTATCTGTTAACTTAGATTTCATTTTAAATTCTATGTATTTTTACTTCAGTTCATGGAAATGCTTTTGCATAACTTTTAGTTTTCAACAGTGAAAGTAACCCGGACGCACAATCCACACCATTTTTGTCCATTAACAAACAAGGAGGAGGAGAAACCGTGCTGAACTAGACAGAATGATAGCAGACCTGGGTAGCCACTGCTTCCTGTCTCTAGGATTCAGTCTCAACCATCTGCTTACTTTCCTTCTAAGTCCTTTTCCCCCTCTGGTCACTGTGGAGCCAATCAGGCTGTTCTTGGTGGGCAAAGCTCTTGAGGCAATCAGATAAAGACAACAGGCCCATACCTGCCTCTCCACTGATAGAGGACTCTGACAGCACAGTACTCTCATGCTGGCACTGACACTTCTATCAGGAAAAATGGATGAAAACACAAAGGTTTGTTCATTTATCTTTTCTGGAGCTTAAAAGGTGGTTGGCTTTTGACCAGTAACTGATGAGAATGTGCCAGTAAACTGCAATGAAGTGCAAGGTTTGAAAAAAAAGATTCTGCACAATGTAGGGATGAAGTGTAATTGTGATTCCATAAAAGGTCTTAGCAATCTCGTATCTGAATAAATGAACACCGAGACTGATGGAAAAAAAAGCTTGAAAGCATGAGTCATTAGGTTTAAGGTAATAATTAATAAACCCAAAACTTCCTTTGCCGAACCGACGCCTTTTAGTTAATGTTTTTCTAGTTTTAACCACAAAAAAATACCTTACTTTACCTTCCAAGCATTCTGTGTATTCTTACAAGTGACGGCACACCATGACATAGCTATAGGTTATTTTACCAGCGGCCTACAATGAAACGACCCCCTCAACTTGGAAATCCTACTCAGGAGTAAGGAAGGTCTCCTCAGCTCCTTGTTCAGCACATGATGTCATATCAACATGGCTGCTCTCAGCATCAACAGTAAACTTTTAAAAATATAGTATTTGTTCTAGCTCAATCAGCATACAGATATCAGCTTGTTAAATATACACTATGTGGACACTCGACCATCACACCCATATGTGCTTCTTCCCCAAACTGTTGCCACAAAGTTGGAAGCACACAATTGTCTTGAATGCCTTTGTACAGCCGTGGCCAAAAGTTTTGAGAATGACACAAATATTAATTTTAATAGTACCATTCTTTATTCATGGCTGTGTTCTTAGGCAAAGTTGTGAGTGAGCCCACTCCCTTGGCTGAGAAGCAACCCCACACATGAGTGGTCTCAGGATGCTTTACTGTGGCATGACACAGGACTGATGGTAGCGCTCACCTTTTGTTCTCCGGACAAGCTTTTTTCCAGATGCCCCAAACAATCGGAAAGGGGATTCATCAGAGAAAATGACATTACCCCAGTCCTCAGCAGTCCAATCCCTGTACTTTTTGCAGAATAGCAGTCTGTCCCTGATGTTTTTCCTGGAGAGAAGTGGCTTCTTTGCTGCCCTTCTTGACACCGGGCCATCCTCCAAAAGTCTTCGCCTTACTGTGCGTGCAGACGCACTCCCACCTGCTTGCTGCCATTCCTGAGCAAACTCTGCACTGGTGGTGCCCCGATCCCGCAGCTGAATCAACTTTAGGAGACGGTCCTGGCGCTTACTGGACTTTCTTGGGCGCCCTGAAGCCTTCTTCACAACAGTTGAACCTCTCTCCTTGAAGGTCTTGATGATCCGATAAACGGTTGATTTAGGTGCAATCTTACTAGCAGCAATATCCTTGCCTGTGAATCCCTTTTTGTGCAAAGCAATGATGGCTGCACGTGTTTCCTTGCAGGTAACCATAGTTAACAGAGGAAGAACAATAATTTCAAGCACCACCCTCCTTTTAAAGCTTCCAGTCTGTTATTCTAACTCAATCAGCATGACAGAGTGATCTCCAGCCTTGTCCTCGTTAACACTCTCACCTGTGTTAACGAGAGAATCACTGACATGATGTCAGCTGGTCCTTTTGTGGAAGGGCTGAAATGCAGTGGACATGTTTTTTTGGGATTAAGTTCATTTTCATGGCAAAGAGGGACTTTGAAATTAATTGCAATTCATCTGATCACTCTTCATAACATTCTGGAGTATATGCAAATTGCCATCATAAAAACTGAGGCAGCAGACTTTGTAAAAATTAATATTTGTGTCATTCTCAAAACTTTTGGCCACGGCTGTATGCTGTAGCACTACAGTTTCCTTTCACTGGAACTAGTGTGTTCCAGTTGGTGTAGAAGAACTTGAGTGTCCTGCACAAAGCCCTGACCTCAAGCCCACTGAACACCTTTGGGATGAACGGGAACACTGACTGCACCACAGGTCTCCTAACTTATCCATCAGTTCAAAAACATGTATGATACGTTACAGAACGATGTAGCATTTGTCTCCACTTCACCCCACAAAACAGATTCACTATTTAGAAGCTGCTTGCTTTAAAAAAAAGGTCCATCGCTTCTACCTCACTACTGAAAATGCAACTAATACATTTGAAATGGTCAGCACTTTCTGTGATTGGCGAGAGGGACACGCGAGACATGCTGTCGGACCTCCCAGGGGTTTGCGCCTGCCATTTGTTTACAAGTCTCTACTGGCCAATTACGCTGGAGTAGAGTGCTTCGGTTTCAGAGTGCAACTTTCCCAAACTGCTGCACTCTGACCCATCTGTAGTGCCTTTCTGGCGCTCAGAAGGCATCTGTTCCTCATTCAGGAAGAAGTACAACGATGCCTTTGGTGGTCTTTGCAACAACTGACGAATGATACATACAACAAATCTAACTGTTTCCTTTATTTTTAAAATTATTTTATGCATTTTAACCATTACAAATATTATCCAGCTTGTAACTATAGCCTTGAACACTACTGATCCACAGAGAATTTTATGGCCCACTGTCTCCCACATTGGTCACTGTTGAGGAGAAGAACACTTCCTCATCCACAAACATGATGAATATCCCTACCGTCTGCTGATTTGCATGCTAAAGGCTTAGTGTGTAATCCCCAGCCTCAAAGGCTAGGGTCATGTTTAACTGTGAACTTGAACGCTGGTGGTTTTTCAGAATGAATCTGAGAGAATGGAAGATTGCACACTGTAAGAGTAAAGGAATACAAATAGCAGCCAGTGTGATGGTGGTTTTAAGGAAACGATTTGTCCGAGCAAGTTAAAAGCTGATGAGGCTCAGAAAATCTCTCACTGACTTTCTACTTTCGATGTGATGAAAGGGTAAATGTTTGGAATCTTTAAACGATCATTTTTTCTGAAAGAAGACAAGACACTTGGGTTTTTATATGAGTATAAGCAAGTAAACTGTTAGAAAAAGATAAAGCGCGAGACAGTCATCAACCACACAGCTAGAAAAAACAAAAACAAATGAACACAGACAGAGTGTTTGGTCTGTTTGAGGTAGATAAAAACACACTTGCAGTTCTGATAAGCCTTCATTGCGTATATGTGTGCACAAAATAATATCCGCTGCTGGTTGCCGCGACCGGATCCCCAGGGTGGGTGTGCGGTGCAGTGATTACAGGGTGATCACTCTCTCGTTTCCTTTTCGCTCCACCTGCCAACATTCCGCTCTGCTCTTCACCATCCCACCGACACACACCATGTGAACCAACATGACAAAGACAGTAAAGCTGTAAGCTGCCACAGGCACTGCCTGTTGCCTCACCAACCCCCAACTAAACATCATGTCAGTGCTGCACAATCAATCCATTGTCCCTCCCCTCACAGTCCCATTTGGAAGAGGGGGTTTTGATGGCTATTTGTGTTCTAGTGCTTGCCCATTTGCACTGATATAAAGCCAGTTTAGCATTTTTCTCTCTAGAAGACCTAAAAATCTCGGGTATTCCAGCTAGCTGTAAATCTGTACCGAGTGCAGGACTGTGTGCAGAAAATCTTTGAAAATTCTGTAAAGCAAAGATACCTTCAAGAATGATTCAGTGAAAAAAAAAAATAGTTACTGCATTAAAAAAATCAAATCAATCAATCAATAAATATATCATGTCACAGTTTGCCTTTGCATTTAAAATGCCATAAATTCTTAGGTACACTGTTGTGCACTGTTACAAGAAAATGGTAGCTGGCAGGTCGTTCCAGGCGTCTTGGAGAACTTGCAGTTTTTCCTTCTCTGTAGATAAAATCCCAGACATCCTTGATGATGTTCTTTATAAAATCAAAAACATGACTGGATACTTAACCCCACCACTCTGTAATGCTGGAGAATAACCGTATTTTTTTTATTTTTTTTTTGTTCTAGACACAATTATGCATTCAAGGTAAAACAACTAACAATACAAAGAAAGAAAGTCAACAAAACTGAGAAAGAGAGACAAGAGCTGGACTGTATCCTGTACTGCGTTAGCTACACTGCTATACAGAGAGGAAAAGACCCGTTTAAGGTTGCACTGGGTTGCAGAATCTATGCTGTTACATTTTGTCTGGGATAATGCTTGAATCTGGCCTTCTGTTTATGAAAGATTATTAGAGTAACTGCTCAGATTGTACCAGCTCCAGCCGCCATAACAACGTTGCTCCCAGGAAAGGTGCTTTTTAAAAAAAAATAAAAATTTTATCACTGTGCTGTATGGTGCCTGGTACATTTTATCCCAGATAAAAATTTTCACTTACTGCACTATGAACATCATGAACAGATGCGCTGGACTAAAGATTACACAAAAATACAAACAAACTGTGTGAAGAAATCCATGTTCATTTCTAGCAAGCCTAGGACAGAAAAGAGAAGAAGGATCCTAAAACTGTAAGAAGAGACGTGGGAGAGCAACAGTGACTATTTCCCAGAAAAGCTACCGTGTCTGACCTCCACAGTCACTGTGGTGAAACATAAGTCAAGCTATTTAGTGCTGTAGTACAGTGAGGTGGATGGAGGGGGACTCGTTTACTTCTTAGTCACTTGACTGAAAAGGCTTGGACTTGATTTTGAATGGTATGCTTTTAACCTGGAATGGTGGCATAACATACTAGCTTGTTTTTTTTTTTTTTGTAGCTATGGGAACACGGCAGACATTACATTGGCTAATTCAGCCACAACTCTTATGAAATAGCTAAAGGATTTTCAACTTCTTGTAGTGTAGTGAAAAACACTGTGACAGCAAGTACTCAGATTAGCTCTGTTACTTTCTCTAGCCACAGCAAATACGCTTGCTACTCTTTCCTTCCCACCAAGCAGGAGCTACACCTGATTCCACCATTTTAACCAGTTGATCTGTTGGCCTTCTGTTGACCACCAGGTGCCTGCTGTTCGGTTAAAATGAAAACCTGCAGTCAGACCAACCCTCCGTGGATAATGCCACGTAGGATTAAAGCTTCTAACTCTAATTTTCAGACATCTGGGTAGGGAAAAACCCAAAGAAAACAGACTCTCAACTCCTACTGGGAAAGTCAGGAAGGTCTCCTCAAGCCCGAGGTCATGTCAACATGGCTGCACACACCAACAGTAAATAAAATATCATTTTACCACTTTAAATGGCTGTGTCCGAAATTGTGTAGTACCCTACTACACAGTAGGCAAAAAGCAGTATGGCAGAGGGGTAGTATGTCCGACTTCTCAGTAGGTGAGAAATACCCAGATGGCGTACTGCTTGAGGCGAGATTTTGAAGTATGCAACCGACGGACACTACGCTAGTCAAAAATCCCATAATGCAACAGGACTGGTGCGGACGAGCTCAAAAAATAAAAAATAAAATAAAAAAATCGCGGAAGACAGCACATCGTCTCTTTTTAAGTATTAAACCTTGGATAAACAGGACTTGTTTAACAATACCTGAATAAAATGTTAACTTGTTGAAGGTTTAAACAAGAAAACAGTTGTCACACCTTTTCTGTGATCTCCATCATGCCTTAGCTGGCCAAACTAACGGCAACGATTTTAACACTGCCCACATTAAACTGCTAATTCAGTTAACTTTCCTGATGTGCATTTTGCCGTTAGTGCGGTTGCTTTAATCTGGTGGTCCCTTTAAGATTTATGTTTATGACGACGTCGAATGACAATGCCAACATGGCGGATGTAGTATGACCGAGATTGTATTCATACTACACACACATACTGATTAGTACGTACTGTTTCAACGGCCGTGCAGTAGGTACTGCATCAAACGAAGTACGTACTGTCATGGTATGCGATTTCGAACGCAGCCAACGAGTTCATAGTAGTATATACTTTAGATCAATCAACACAGACACATTACTCGGTTAAATCTACAACACTGACCACACAGTTTGCTGTTTTGAGAATGTAAATACAACAAAAGGTCATGATCACTAATGTTAGCTGGCTAACAAAACACATACTTTCATGAATGTGCCCATGTCTTTTCCGCCACATTGTAGCATGAAAGTGTTGAGCTAGAAAATTATGCAATCCTGAGTTCAGACTTCCCATTTCTGAGTTAAGTCGAAAGCAGCATTAGATTGGACACCCCTGTGCTCGGCTAATCCCAGCACGTAACACAAACATGCACAAAGCAGAGAATGACTAACACTTTTTGTCTTCGCACCACCGGGGGGGGTCAAACAAACAGCGGAACTTCCCTAGGCAGGAACAGGAAAGAGGAGCAGGAATGGCTTTGCACGGGTAGCAAGTGGCCTCCACTCCACCCTTTTCACAAGTGGTCTAAAATTAGGCACACTTACAAGCCGGTGCTCTGAAGTCATATAGAAAAACATGTCTTAAATCATACAGAAACTTAAAAGTGACATATAAAGTTGTATAAATCCGGCAGAATGGGAAACATCAGCACAGAAATGTACATGTGTCTAATCCTAAATTAATATAAATGTGTATGTATGTATGTATGTATGCGCATATATATATATATAATGTGTGTGTGTGTGAACTTTATATCAATCTAGAATTAGACTTTACTTTGCATATTTTTTACATATTTCCAAGGTGATGCACTTGCAATAATACTTACTAATTGATTGAGCAATGGAAATACTGGACTTGTGGTTAATGTAATCAGATGAAGAGCGAGGGGGGGGGGGGGGGGGAAGCAGCAGGAACATGAAAAGGCAGATGAATATCATCATGCAGCACTCCATCTCCATCACTTCTACCCGAGGGAGCACTAATTATAGAGGTGGGTGCCGAGGGATGGCCTGGGTGCTACAACAACCAGGCAATGCAGAGGAGAAGGGAGGAGCCCGCCCACACCCACACACACAAGACTATTTAAGACACAGAATCAAAACAGTGTAAATATGTAGGTTGTATGTTTTTGTATATCTATATTTATCTCGCACACATATTCAGAAAGCCAGCCTACACTTACAGATATGCTATTACCATAAACCTGTGATCAGAGCTCAAGAAAATGCTCTTTTCATAGCATTCGTTACAGGCTCCATTAATTATCTTGTAAACTGGTTTAATTCACATGAAATACATGCACTGTAAAAAAAAAAAAAAAAAAAAAAAAAAAAAAGTGAGCTGTAACACTCAACCTGTAATGTTGCTACCTGTAGTCAGGTCATGGTGCCAAGGTTACTCAGTCTGTGGCTTCCATGTGGAATAAGGCCCCCTGGGGGCTTTTGAGCTCTCCATTAATCACACTTCCTGTTCACAGCTGACTGTGAAGGTCAAAGATCATCTAACCCCAGAAGAAACATCTGTCACAATATGTCTGCATAGTCGATTGCACTTGGTTACAGCTCCGTTACCAAGGCAGCAGGGCCACTGGAGGATCTGCATTAGCCCTGGATCTCATCATCTACCCAATGAAACAGCCAGCTGGAGGCTCCTGGGTTTTTCTCCAGGGCACTAAATGGAGCCACACCTGCATCCAGCTACAGATCTAGCACTGATACAGACTAGGCATGTACAGATGAAGGTTTAGCCTACATCCTATAACTAACATCACATAAAGAAAAATTTGTGTATGTGTTTAATAACTTACAAGCATATAAATAAAAACACATCTTGACCATTTGCATGGGGTTAGCTCTCATCAGTCCTTATTGTCCTTAAACACTGTGGAGTTTCGTTAATGTCTACAATCGCAAAATCGAAGAAAACTCCACAATATTTGCAGTAGCTTGTAATTTTTCAAAATTACCGCAGATTTTTGCCAAGACGCGTCATGTGACGTCATCACAACGCGCATTCAGCTAAAGCCCTCTTCGATTCACGTGCATCGAACATGAGTACAGCGAAAAGGTCTCATTTACCAACAAACATCACTGTGAAAGGCCGTGCAAAACAATTTCGTGCAATTGCAGTTTCGCCAATTCAAGTAGTTTTCCACAAAAAACTCTGCAAATTGCATTGCAAATTTTTAAAAAAAAAGCCACAGCTAAATTTTTGCCCACAACAATCATAAAAACACTCAGTGAAATCCTGTATAGACTGTCTTATTAACAAACAATGGGTTGACTAACAACTAGCTAGTTGACGAGTTAGTTAGCTAGCCATGTTCAGCCAAAACAAAAAACAAAAACAAAACAAAACAAAAAATTTCCTCCCAAGTGTGGGACAGAGGTAAGAAAATTGTGTCTAGAATAACAATACATAAAATGATTACTGGTGCATAAGTGCAGATGGGATGAATCCTGGCCAGCTGGTCATAGCTATTATGTAGGAGGCCATGGCTCTGCTCTTCCCTCCAGACACAACATCCCTCACCTGCTGACAAGTCGTGTTGTAGCCAAACAAAGCTGCCTATTCAACACTGAGCTTTTTCAGCGACCAGCTCTGAATGCTTTCCATTCCACTGGAGGTAATGTGACCTTTTCAGAGCTACAGAACTGAATAAAGTGGATGAACAGCAGTACACCACAAGGGCAATTGAAAAGGAAACACATAAAGGGGAGGCAGATCAGACAGAACAAAGCCACGATTTGTTATCAAAAACAAATGTAGGAATGACCATTTTTATGATGCATTCTAATGGTTGGCAACAAAAGTTTGCAATTGACGGTATACAAAATTTTCTATGACAAGGAATTGAAAGCAATGACAGTCAGCAAGACTGTTTAAATACTGTTTATCAATAGTTTAAATACTATATTTTTTCATGATTTATATAACCATACCTGACATGATACTGTACCTTAGCAACAAATGTATGTGGTCTGATTATAGCAAGCAGTCGGAATATCATTCTTATTATTACATTTCATAATTAAATATACCCAGGCCATATATATATATATATATATATATATATATAAATAAAAGAGGTGATGACAAGCTATCCGACAAGAAACATATTCCTAATAAGATAACTATGGCTGTTCTATGAATGATTTTTATAACAAAATGGGTTGTAAGGGGAACCGTAATAAATCAAGGCCCTCGGTCTTGCTAGCTGACCTTCAACACAACTCTCACTATTCATTATTGATACTGACTAAGGCTTAGTGCTTTTAACGACCTGATGATATTGGGATATTGCCCAACGGTCAGCATTAGGGATGAATTAACAAAGCCTATGGCCTATATACTTACACACTTGCCCTATTACCCATGTTCAGACACCTAAGTTTGTTAGTTGATTACAAGCAAATTAAGTCAGTACATTTTGTGCGTGACAAAGAGAAATGCCAAGATGCCCACTGCCATGAACAAAATATACATATATTTATTGTCAAGGTCATGGAAATGTACATTTTTTAGAAAGCTGCAAACTCATTGATTGTGTACTCCGACTGTTTGCTCTGGTCCATTCTGTACAAGGTATATGGTTGTCAACATTGAAAATAACTCCATGAAAAGCCTGTTGTTTCACTCGGCCTGATGGTGTTTGGATCTGTTGATGTTGTACAATACAGCCAAGTGAATGCAAGTATGCATATAAAAAATGTGCTTGGATTTGAAGCCAAAGACATGACAGAGCTTCTTGAGTCGTGGGGCCCAGTGTATAACAATACTATGTAACTGTCTGTGGCTTGTTACAGTCGAGCATTAGGCCTTGTGGAAGACCTTACACCTTGGGTGTAAATACTATTGTTCTCTTTCTCGGAGTCTCACTGAATTCAAAGGCACCGCTTACTGCAGTTTGCTAAGCGCCGCCATCTTTGCTTCTGTGTGCTACATCCAACTATCCCAGTCCACGGTAGGCTGTGTGGGTGACATGTTCTTCAGGAAATGGTCCTTTGTATATTTACAACATACACGTAGATGGCACGCAGAAGAGCCAGTGTTGCTTTTCAATTCCCTCACAGACCATACAAACTGCAATTTTCCCACCTCACCCATGAACAGCATTGCTATTTATATATTAAGACAGGGCGACCACTGCGCAGTTGTTAAGAGAGCAACCTGAACGACCAGCAATCCTGAAACAAACCCAGTTTTTAAAAGGAAACACAGAGATACACCATGTTTCAGGCTATTTCTACAATGCGTTTTAGAGCAGCTCAGCTTGCTATGGATCAGCGTTTTCTGGAAAACCATTGTCCACTGGAAAACAAGTGAAGTGAGAATGTTT
Source organism: Cranoglanis bouderius (assembly GCA_023630585.1). NCBI lineage: Eukaryota > Metazoa > Chordata > Actinopteri > Siluriformes > Cranoglanididae > Cranoglanis > Cranoglanis bouderius. The sequence goes on from CM042552.1 coordinate 14,644,765, forward strand.
AATGTCAGCTCCCTCGAATCGATATAGATTTTAAAATCATGCAACCGTTTTCAAATCACTGTTTAAATTTCTCAAGCTTCAATGTAATCAATGAAGCCCAGTCTGGGAGAAATGCCAAAAATAGATACAAATTCAGTTTTATTCACGAGAACGCCAGGTCAGCTTGTTAGCCAGTAACAAATAATCTGTTTCAGCACAGAATCCGCTGAAATCTCTCAGACACAGGCTAGAGCACCGCAATTTCCAAACATATTTTACTGGAACACAGCTTGCAGTAATCTTTGTATTTCAGTTATCCCAGCGGTTTATTGACGACATCGAGGAAACAGTTTAAAGACCATCAGTGTTGAAATAATACCCAGCGTTATCACCGAATTAACTAACCGAAATACGGTGTTTTTGTGCGTGTTTAGCTAGGCGTACTTATGTTAAACCTTGTAGTTGTAAATTTAAGACGACTACGGTTGTATACGCTGCAACACACGGCGCACCCATTTACAACAACACAACCTTATTCGTATCGCGTTCTTACCTCAACCGCGAGAGCCGAGCTCGCGACCATCAATAACAGGAAAAGCCGACGATCCCACATTCTCCTGTAGATCTTCCCGACGATTCTGATATTCAGTGACCGTTTTTCGCTGGACTCTCAGTTACAGAGTGACAGTGGTTTATCCGTGCCCTTAGTGGAAGCGAGACTGCACACAGCGTCACTTGACCGACCAATTGCTAGGACTGGGAGTCGATTCCATGTAGTGTCGAATCTCCGATTCCAAACATTAAGAATTGATATTCGGCACTGAAGCCTATGAGTCGATTCTACGCGAGTGAACTCGATTCGGCTTGAATTCGCACACAAGTTAGGAGATCCTTTCGTCACTGCTTGACTACCTCACTCCACACCATCAGCAGAATATAAAGTAAAATTTGGGCTATTGGTTTAGGCCACGAAAAATGTGACTTAAAATATGCCTGTTGGAGACTGCTGAAAACTATCCATCTTACGACGTTGACAAAAATAAGAAAGGATTAGTCTCCATTAGCCAAATAAGTTAATATATCTAGCTCTCAAAATCGAATTGTTAATTAATTTGGCAGAATTAGACTGTAACATTAGTACTAGTTTATTCAGACGTGGACCTAAACGTTCATTGAGTTCGTCGTCAAAGATACGCAGCCTAAATATATATTGTGCAGAATCGACTCTTTGAATCGGCTCCAGTGAGTCAACTGATTCTGTATCCATTGGGATCTGAATCAGAGGGAGGGGGGGAGGGTATTTTATGAGCCCTCGGTTCTCATAGGTGAGGTTGACTTCACTCACCTCAATCTCTTTCAAAATCAATAGCCTACATGGGGATCATTCATACTCTATAACTCACTCGGATCTCTCTCATTTTTTAGACACAAGCTTCCTTGAACTGCTGGCACCCAGTTTTCTAGCAACTAAATGTATTTGACTTAACGATTATATGCCATAAAATGCATTTTACTGGTGCAGAGACATGTCTCTGCAGTGTGCGAAAAGTCTTTGCTGCTATTTGCTGCCACTGTGTGGTGATCCATCAGAGAGCAGCTGCTGCACCAAATATCGGGTCCAATAAGTATGTTTTCTCTGGGGATTTTTGCTTTCGCGGCAAGAGAACAATTGATATGACAAGGTTATATATTTCCTGGCTGGTAAATCCAGGACTTTCTGGAACTAAATCCACTTAAATTGCTTTTCGTAGGCCCAGATCGAATAGAGGGCCTTTCCTAAATTGTGTAGGTTTAACATTAAATCTTAGTTAAAAAGCTTGTGGGCATTATACAAAAAGTTCAACTTCAAACTCAATCTAAGAAGCTTATTTGCTAGAGAGCAGACACTTTATATGCCAGACCCTTGCATTTAAATGTAGTGTGAATGGATGTTTAATTAGCCATAGTACAGCAAAGTCTCTCTTATATTGATTGTTAGACTGTTATATTTACCATGGGAAAAAGGCGCCATCCAGTGTGACCCCGAGGCCCCTGGGATAGGCTCCAACCCCCCCTCCCACGACCCAGTGTAGGATGGATGGATGGAAAAAGGCTATGAAAAAGGTTTATTATTTGTGTAATTAAATTTATCTTTCAATGAAAATATGCAAGTAAGTCAGCATTCCAATTAGGTAAAATCATTAAAGAAATAATTATTATAAAAACAAAATACATATAATTGGTGTTAATTATTTGCACCTCTGTTGGTATTTCGTGTGCCCCCTCATTGCCAAGAAAACTTCATCACCCCACATGTTTTCGAAGGATCGCCACTGCAAACAAAAAAAAAAGTCTATTCATTGGCCAATGAACATTTGTATATACAGTATTTGGGTCTAATTGTCATGCAAAAATATAGCCATGACTCAGACTTACTTTCAGGGTTTGTACATATAAATACACTTTTGTCTAAGTGGCAAAAAAAAAATATTACAAATCAGGAAATTTACTGAGATGTTTAGGTATTAGAATAAGAGCAATGCACAAAAAAATCTTACACCTGCTATTAACGTCTCGAGTGTTTGGACCACATGTGGTCAAGTTTTGGCAAGTCTTCCAAAAGTAACACATCATCACTTCAAAAACAACTGCAAAACCCTAATATCAAAACTCATATCATAAGTGTACAGTGCCCTCCAATAATATTGGCACCCTTGGTAAATATGAGCAAAGAAGGCTGTGAAAAATTGTCTTTATTGTTGAACCTTTTGATCATTTGTTCAAAAAATTCACAAAAATACTCTGCTCTCATGGATATCAAACAATTGCAAACAGAACAGGTTTATTTAAAAAAAAAACTTTGTTAAATATGTGTGCCACAATTATTGGCACCCATTTAATCAATACTTTGTGCTACCTCCCTTTGCCAAGATAACAGCTCTGAGTCTTCTCCTATAAGGCCTGATGAGGTTGGAGAATACATGGCAAGGGATCTGAGACCATTCCTCCATACAGAATCCCTCCAGATCCTTCAAATTTCTAGGTCCACACTGGTGGACTCTCCTCTTCAGTTCACCCCACAGGTTTTCTATGGGATTCAAGTAGGGGACTGGGATGGCCATGGCAGGACCTTGATTTTGTGGTTAGTAAACCATTTTTGATTTTGATGTATGTTTTGGATCATTGTCCTGCTGGAAGATCCAACCAGGGCCCATTTTAAGCTTTCTGGCAGAGGCAGTCAGGTTTTCATTCAGTATCTGTTATCTGATATTTGATAGAGTCCATGATGCTATGTATCCTAACAAAATGTCCAGGTCCTCTGGCAGAAAAACAGCCCCAAAACATTACAGAGCCACCACCACATTTAACCGTGGGCATGAGGTACTTTTCCATATGGCTACCTATCTGTGTGCACCAAAACCACCTCTGGTGTTTATTGCCAAAAAGATCTATTTTGGTTTCATCTGACCATAGAACCCGATCCCATTTGAAGTTCCAGTAGTGTCTGGCAAATTGAAGACGCTTGAGTTTGTTTTTGGATGAGAGTAGAGGCTTTTTTCTTGAAAGCCTTCCAAACAACTTGTGGTGATGTAGGTGACTTCAGATTGTAGTTTTGGAGACTTTCTGTCCCCAAGACGCAACTAACTTCCGCAATTCTCCAGCTGTGATCCTTGGTGATTTTTTGGTTACTCAAACCATCCTCTTCACAGTGTGTTGAGACAATATAGACAACACACACACCCAATTCCAGGTTGATTTATAACATTTCCAGTTGACTGGAACTTCTTAATTATTGCCCTGATGGTGGAAAAAAGCATTTTCAATGCTTTTGCTATTTTCTTCCCATTTTGTGAAGCTCAACAACCTTTTGCCACACATCACAGCTATATTCCTTGGTCTTACTCATTGTTATGAATGACTAAGGGAATTTGACCTATGTGTTACCTCATGTTTATACTCCTCTGAAACAGGAAATCATGGTTGAACAATTTCCTGTTCCTAGTCACCCAGGTGTACTAAAAAATGTAAAATATCAATGGGAATATACATCAAATATATTTTTCTCATATGAATTCATAGGGGTGCCAATAATTGTGCCACACATATATTTAACAAAGACTTTTTTTGGGGGGGGGATAAACCTGTGTTTTGTTTGCAATTGTTTGATATCTATAAGAGCAGAATATTTTTGTGATTTAAAAAAAATAAAATAAAATAAAATAAATAAATATCAAAAGGTTAAACAATAAAGGCAATTTTTTCACAGCCTTCTTTGCTCATATTTTAAGGGTGCCAATATTAGTGGAGGGCATTGTATATTTAACCATTTGGCATTTCCTCATTTCCAAATGATGCCACATAGAAGCCATTGCTCACACACATATCTCTCACACACTTACACTCAGCATCCAGTTCCTTAGGAACACCTGCACATTCATGCAGTTGTCTAATAAGCCAATCATTTGGCAGCAGTGCAATGCAAAAATCATGAGGATACAGGTCAAGAGCTTCAGGTAATTTTCACATGAAACATCAGAATGAAAAAGTGTGATCTCTGTGATTTTGATCATGGCATGGATGTTGGTTTGAGTATTTCATAATGGTTTGAGATGGTCTGGCTTGAGTATTTCATAAACTGCTGATCTCCTGGGATTTTCACACACAACAGTTTACACAGATTTTATACAAGAAACAGTGAGTGACAGTTCTATGGGTGGAAATGCCTTGTTGATAACAGATGTCAGAGGGAAAACAACAGCAGGAGACCACATTGGGTTCCACTCCTGTCAGCCATGAACAGGAATCTGAGGCTATCATGAGCACAGTGAACTGGACAGTTGAAGATTAGGAAAGATATCACCTGGTCTTTTTCCTCTGACCTCTCTTATAAACAAGGCATTTACACCCACAGAACTGTCACTCACGCAGTGTTTTTTGTGTTTCGTACCATTCTGTGTAAGTTTAGAGACTGTTGTATGTGAAAATCTCAGGAGATCAGCAGTTTCTGAAACACTCAAACCAGCCCATCTGGCATCAACAACCATGCCAAGTATAAAGTCAAAGAGATCACACTTTTTCCTTCATTCTGATGTTTGATGTGAACATTAACTGAAGCTCTTGACCTGTATTTGCATGATTTTTTTGCATTGTGCTGCTGCCAAATTATTGGCTGATTAGATAATTGCTGAATGTGCAGGTGTTCCTAATAAAGTGGATGGTGAGTGTGTGTATATATACATGCAGTCCCCTCTGAAACTATTGGAACGGCAAGGCCAATTAATTTGTTTTTGCTGTAGACTGAAGACATTTGGGTTTGAGATCAAAAGATGAATATGAGAAGAGAGTTTAGAATTTCAGCTTTTATTTCCTGGTATTTATACAGTATCTCACAAAAGTGAGTACACCCCTCACATTTTTGTAAATATTTTATTATATCTTTTCATGTGACAACACTGAAGAAATGACATTTTGCTACAATGTAAAATAGTGAGTGTGCAGCTTGTATAACAGTGTAAATTTGCTGTCCCCTCAAAATAACTCAATACACAGCCATTAATGTCTAAACTGCTGACAACAAAAGTGAGTACACCCCTAAGTGAAAATGTCCAAATTGGGCCCAAAGTGTCAATATTTTGTGTGACCATCATTATTTTCCAGCACTGCCTTAACCCTGTTGAGCATTGAGTTCACCAGAGCTTCACAGATTGCCAATGGAGTCCTCTTCCACTCCCCCATGATGACATCACAGAGCTGGTGGATGTTAGAAACCTTGCGCTCCTCCATGTTCCGTTTGAGGATGCCCCACAGATGCTCAATAGGGTTTAGGTCTGGAGACATTCTTGGCCAGTCCATCACCTTTACCCTCAGCTTCTTTAGCAAGGCAGTGGTCGTCTTGGAGGTGTGTTTGGGGTCGTTATCATGTTGGAATACTGCCCTGCGGCCCAGTTTCCGAAGGGAGGGGATCATGCTCTGCTTCAGTATGTCACAGTACATGTTGGCATTAGCTCCCCAGTGCCGGCAGCACTCATGCATTCCCAGACCATGACACTCCCACCACCATGCTTGACTGTAGGCAAGACGCACTTGTCTTTGTACTCCTCACCTGGTTGCCGCCACACACGCTTGACACCATCTGAACCAAATAAGTTTATCTTGGTCTCATCAGACCACAGGACATGGTTCCAGTAATCCATGTCCTTAGTCTGCTTGTCTTCAGCAAACAGTTTGTGGGCTTTCTTGTGCATCATCTTTAGAAGAGGCTTCCTTCTGGGACGACAGCCATGCAGAACAATTTGATGCAGTGTGCGGCGTATGGTCTGAGCACTGACAGGCTGACCCCCCATCCCTTCAACCTCTGCAGCAATGCTGGCAGCACTCATATGTCTATTCTGCAAAGCCAACCTCTGGATTTGATGCTGAGCACGTGCACTCAACTTCTTTGGTCGACCATGGCGAGGCCCGTTTTGAGTGGAACCTGTCCTGTTAAACCGCTATATGGTCTTGGCCACCATGCTGCAGCTCAGTTTCAGGGTGTTGGCAATCTTCTTATAGCCTAGGCCATCTTTATGTAGAGCAACAATTCTTTTTTTCAGATCCTCAGAGAGTTCTTTGCTATGAGGTGCCATGTTGAACTTCCAGTGAACAGTATGAGAGTGTGAGAGCGATAACACCAAACTTAACACACCTGCTCCTCATTCACACCTGAGACCTTGTAACACCTACGAGTCACATTAAACCGGGGAGGAAAAATGGCTAATTGGGCCCAATTTGGACATTTTCACTTAGGGGTGTACTCACTTTTGTTGCCTGCGGTTTAGACATTAATGGCTGTGTGTTGAGTAATTTTGAGGGGACAGCAAATTTACACTGTTATAGAAGCTGTACACTCACTAATTTACATTGTAGCAAAATGTCATTTCTTCAGTGTTGTCCCATGAAAAGATATAATAAAATACTTACAAAAATGTGACTCACTTTTGTGAGATACTGTATATAGATGTGTTAAACGAAACAGAATATACAAAATGTACCATCAGACCAGACTGACAGGTTTCTTGTTATCCAGGTGTGTCTTGTTAGACTGATTGTTTAAACAAAATTTAGGGCATAGCCAATGCAACAATTTGGAAAGTCCTGAAAAAGAGGGAAACACTGCTGTACCGAGCAACAGACACTGAATGGGTTGGCCAAGGAAAACAACAACAGCTGATGGACAGAAACATTGTGAGAGCTGTGAAGAAACACCCAAAATCAACAGTCAGTGACATCACCAACATGGGACCCAGGTTAAGGTATCACAATCCTTTTGCTTGCCTAAAAATTGGGTGGTCTGATACAAAAGGTTCTATGTTTTATGTTGTTTAACACATCTAGATGTAAATACCAGGAAATAAAAGCTGAAATCATAAACTCTCGTCTCATATCCATCTTTTGATCTCAAACCCAAAAGTCTTTATTATATAGCACAAAAAATTTAACTGGCCTTGCCGTTCCAAGAGTTCCAGAGGGAACTGTATATTGAAATTAAGATTCCCATAAGAGAAAAACTACTAATGACACCAGCAAATTGTCACTAGTGTGAACGTTAGGTAACTAATGTTATATCTGTGAACTGTTGAAGCTTTGTTGAAGTTTTGTGTATTTTCAGGTTGGGTAGGGAGCTGTTTGTTCTTCCCTGGTGTAGCTGGATGATGGACATAGTCAATACCCAAATTTGCAACATGAACTTACAGAGCCTTGCCGTAACGGCAGTATAATGCCATTAGAGACACATGAAGCACACCTTGCAGGCTATGGAATTTCAGCTGGCTAAGCATCATCTTCTTGTGCGGCTGCAGCGAGGAGTGAAATGAGCAGCAGGTATGACAGCAGAGCCCACTGGGAAGAAAGCAAGCTGCTTCTCTGCATTGCAGCTGCAGGAACAGAAGACTCCACTGATTAGTCTCATAGAAGAGGAGTGAGTACTTTTACTGAATCAGAAAAAGTAGAGAAGGCAATGGGCATAACTGCAGGCAACAATGCAACGAAATGAAGAGCTTGGGGGAAATTAGTAGCCAATTCATTTGCAAACTAAACATATCGAGGCCTTTCACTATTTCCACAAAGTTGCCACCAGCCACACTGGTGCTGCACTGCAACCCAATACAATAATAAAAAAACAGTTTGTGTCAGAATGGCATGATTCATCCATGAGTGCTGAGGCATCTCAGCACTGAATCTGGAAATACATAGTCACATTGTTAACCCCCTCAAACAGTCCATCCACAAAGGTGTATCAGATGAAATGCTTAAAGAGTTTAAACATGAATAAGAATACAAGGAAGATACATTCTGTTCATGCAGATTTAAAAGATGTTTATTCTTTTTCTTTAAATTATTTTACCTCACATGAAAGATTATATTTCTCTCATATGTTGAGTGTAAGATAAACAACAAAACCATTTTATTACTATGGGTGCCAATATTCCTGAAGTCAGTGTATATTTATGTGGCCCACTGAGTTTATCAAAAGGTTAATCTGTTCTCTTTATGAGCACACCACTCAATCAATTACATGACGCTTTCATCCAAAGCGACTTACATTTGAGACAAGTTACAACTGAAAAGTTGAGAGTTAAGGGCCTTTTCCGATCAGTAGCCCAAAGCCTTAACCACTGAGCCACCACTTCCCCGCAGTCATTGTATTGTATGGAATTTCACAGGCTTATACTCCTTTGACATCAATATCATCTGGTTTCTATTCACATATTAAAGCACAAAGTCCTGCAAGTGAACAATATGGCTCATTATGAAATAGATACAAGTCACAATCCCAAAATAGAGCATGGCTTTATCCACGACATTGCTTCTACATTTTGTGTCAAAGAGTAATCCAAGTGTCCCTATACCACCTGCATATTCCTTCAAATGCACACACAAACCATAAAAAATGTCAATGTATACAAACACTGGGAATGATCCACATCCCCATTAATATAAATCGTATTAACAAAGGCAGTGGGTCATTAGAATGCACAGGATGCATATGCAACATCCCAGAGTTCAGTTCTCTCTGTATATCATAAGTAGCGTTTTCCAACACACTTCAAGTGTGGGCATGACGAAAGTTTATTTTTGATTGTATCCAGGGTAAGGTGGGGGTGGGGAGTAGTTTGCTGTTCTTGGAGACATTGGGGTATATGGAGGAGGTTGAAGACCTGGGGGATACATCTCATAGTCAAAGCTGTAGGGAGGTGGTGGCCCTGTGTGTGAAAGACAGCAAAAAATTCATATGACAACATAAATGCCAGATATAGAGGTGTAGCAGTGTAGAAAAAAACATCCATTTAAGCACTATCGGTTCATCCTTTCAGCAGCAGTGTTCCCTTGTGGAATAAGTAATTCAGTTCTGTAAAGAGTGTGATGAAGTGTGATGTTGTTACCTGGATAGCCGTGAGTCACTGTGTTGATGTATGATGTGTTGAAGACGCCCACTCTGGCTCCACGGCCATTCTTCAAGCACATGCAAATGCACAAAAATATGGCTGCCACAGCTCCCATCAGAAAGACTACTCCAAACACGATCCCTGAAATAGCTGTTCCCCTAGAATTGTTAACAAAGGAGAAGAGGCATATCACCACTGCATTATAAACAAACATAAAAACATACAGTAAACAAAATTCAGAATATCTTTATTAGATTAGATGACATAATGGAAATGTGACATACAGACTTACAATCATGGGAAAAAGTACACCCTCCAATTCTATGTTTTTATTTACCAGGGCCTAAATAAGAATTGTGTGGTCCTCACCAACTTCTATAAACAAACAAATAACCACAGAAACACACCAGATTTTAATATGTAGTAATTTCCCCCACCACCCAAAAAGTAAACCAACATTCAGAAATGTGGTTTCACACTACGTTCTCAGTCATTAAGAGAGTAATTAGCAGCCAGTTGTTACTAATGAAATGCACAAGATTAGTCAAAAATCAAGAAGTGTGACTACCTCTATAAAAGCAGAACTTTGGGCACTTTGGTGTTTTGGAGTACTCAGGTGTGTATCTACATCATGCTAAGAAACATCATCTCAGAGAAGCAATTGTTGCTACTCATCAGTCTGGGAAGGGTTATAAGGCCATCTCCAAACTATTTGAAATTCACCATTCTACAGTGAGAAGGACTGTTTACAAATGGAGAGCCAGCAAATTCAGTGCAAGGTCAGACTGTTTAATGCTCAGAGATATAAAGAAAACCCCAAGAAAACCCCTACATCATGTGACCTTCAGGCCTTTGTAAGCACATTAAATGTTTATGTTCATGATACCACAATAAAAAAAGAACAAGTGTGGCTTTCATGGAAGGGTGATTAGGGAAAAAGCCCATTCTCTCCAAAAAGAATATGGCAGCACAACTGAGGTTTGCAAAATTTCATCTGAACAAACAACAAAAGTTCTGGAACATTATCCTTCAGACTGCTAAGTCCAAGGTGGAGATATCTGGTCATCATGCACAGCGGAACCAAACACAGTGTTTCACCACAAACACCTCATACCAGCTGTGATGCATGGTGGTGGAGGGCTGATGATGTGAACTTGTTTCGCAGCCACAGGACCTAGGAAACTTGTAGTCCGTGAGACAACGTTGAACTCCACTTTATACCAGAATATTCTTCAGAGAAATGTGAGGCCATCTGTCCAGCAGCTTAAGCTGGGCCAAAATTGGATCATGCAACAGGACAATGATCCCAAGCACACCAGCAATTCAACATAAGAATGGTTAAGAAGAAAAGAATCAGTGTTGGAATGGTGAAGTCAAAGTCCAGACCTCAATCCAATTGGGATACTATGGAGGGGTCTTAAGAGAACTGTGCATAAATGAATGTCCTCAAACATCAATTAACTGAAGCACAGGACAGTGTAGCTTAGTGGTTAAGACGTTGTGCTACTGATCGGAAGGTCATGAGTTCAAACCCCAGCACTGCCAAGCTGCCACTATTGGGCCCTTGAGCCAGGCTCTATTGCTCAGATCTATAAATTAGATAAATGTAAGTCACTCGGGAAAAGGGTGTCTACCATAAATGAAGCAATGTTGTAAAGAAGACTCCAAAATGATGGAAGAAATGATAAACTCCCATAGAAAACATTTACTTCAAGTTACTGTTGCTAAAGGTGGTGCTACTTGTTACTGAATTATAGTGTGCGCTTATTTTTTTCCACCTGGTTTCTGAATGTTGGTTTACTTTTTGGAAAAAATGACGACATATTGAAACCTGTTGTATTATTTTTGTTCTCACTTGAGCTTATTTCTTTGTTTATAGAAGTTGGTGAGGACCACATAATTGTTATTTAGGCCCTGATAAATTAAAACATAGAATCGAAGGAGGGTGAACTTTCTTTTTTCCATGACAGTATAGTAAATACTTTGTTAAATATTGTTAATGCATTTCTCTAAATTTAATAATAGTAAATTAACTGCAGAAAAAAGATGTCATGGCTATGCATATGCAGTAGCCATGGCTAGGGGTGGAGAACACTTAAATACTATTTAAGATTTTTTATTTATTGAAATATTATAGAAACAGAGTAAATTTACAATACAGAAAAAAACATACTGACTTCCATTTTGAGCTTCAAAGTACTTGTTAAATATCCTGAATGGCATGGGATATTTTTCTTGCCCAGTTACTACACCAATCAGTTGTGCTTTTGCTTATTTATTTTTTAAAGACATTTAATCAAATTCACATCAATATCAAATGAATCTGTCCACAACTGTGCTAATTGGTCTTAGCAGCACATTCTCTTAGTCATTCATCAACATGGGAAATATTAGACAATACACAAAAGAAACCAGGCAAATGGCTATTAAAAAATATCTACAAATCTGAAAATACACATTCACTGTTAGATCATGGCTGGGGATTTGCAGAACAAAATATTTGAATGGCACATCAGAGGAAACATTTTCTTTCATCTAACCACAAATATAAGCATCTGGAGTTTGCAAGACAGTAATGAACCCTTCACTGGAACCGGGTTCTATGGTCAGATGAGACAAAAATAGAGCTTGGTTGCAACAAATAATCAAGGTGGGTTTAGGGTAAAGAGAAGGATATTTATACTGGAAATAACCCAATCCCCACTGTTAAGTATCTGTGATGCTGTGGAGCTGTTTTTCCTCCAAAAGACCTAGGAACCATGTTAGGACACACAGCATCGTAGACTCCATGAAACACCAGGAAAATGTGTCTGCCTCTGCCAAGAAGCCACAACTGACTCATGGTTTGATCTTCCTGCAGAATAATGATCTAAAACATACGTACAAATCTGGAGAGACTCTGTATAGAGGACTGATCTCAGAGTTCTTTGCTCTGTATTCTCATCAAGCATGACCAGAAAAGTGTCAGTGCTGTTATGTTGGAAATGGGAGGTTGCACAAAGTACTAAATCCAAGGGTGCCAATTAGTGTGACGTGGTTTTGTTTAAAAAAAATGCATTTTTAATGCTATTTAAAAAGAAAAATTGCTTCAATTAATGGTTGCATTTCTTTCATATATTCAGTGTGAGATTAAGCTAATTAACCACAAAGACTTTGTGCTAATATTAAAAAAAAAAAGAAAGAAAAAGAAAAGGCTCACACCATGAACATGCAGTAATCAACACAATGTTACAACTGATTCTTAGGTGTTACAGGCAAACAAGCCGTTATACTTATTGCTGCTAATTACAATCATTTTTTAAAAACATTTACAGTATGCTGCCTTTGCATTTATTTTTTTCTCAACCACCAGTGCATGTTTTACATGTAATTCTATGGGAAGCAGACACATTCTGCACACTTTTAAAAAGCATTGGTATCTTTTTTAGCGCCACAGCGAAGCACTTCCAAAGTTGAAAAAGTTAAACTTTTTTGATAGGCACAAAGTGTATCAAAGGCGACAACTTCCTCATGGTCAGAGTTAAACTAATCTTTACTTTAAAGGAAATTGCATTATTTATAATAATAATAATAATAATAATAATAATAATAATAATAATAATAATAATAATCTGGATAGCAAGCTAGGTTATTTTGTTAGCCATTACTAGCTGGACTTGTAAGAGTCCAGAGTTTTTCCAGAGATTTTTTGTATAAAAATGGCCAAGTATGAAAACACCCTTAGTCTAAAGGAGGCAGCTTGCCTGAGTGCTGTCTTGGGAGACAGGAAATTAAGATTTAGATCAGACTTAGATAAGATGTACCCGCATAGTTAAAGTGGGACTGGTCCGTGACATCTGAGATTAATGAATGTCCCAAAACTAACAAACTCTGTTATCTCTAGTTACACTGCAACATTAAAATACTGACCTTGAAATACCTTTGACTGAACATCTCTATAAGCACCTTATTTACACAGTAAGAAGACTTTTTTTTTCAACCGGCACTGTTATCCTTGTTGTTTTTTCCCCCTCACACATTCAGGAGATAAAACGTGTGAGCATTCCACCTGCCTTGCAGTCGATTTCCTTAGAGTGCATGTCCCACTGGTTGAGGAAAAATGTCCAGTGTGAAAGCAGCTTTATCAAGGGTGCCAATAGTTTTGGAGCTGAATGAATGTATTGGCAATTTCAGTTAGTGTACTATTGTCTCCTAACCTGAGAAACATAATAAAACATCAGTGACTTATCTATCTCCCAAGTCAATCAGCACTTTTGTAATGTCAAACACGGCCACCCAAGTTGTTGAAATTTATTTGCTTTTTGAAAGGGATGAATCCTTCGTTATTGTGTGCAAGAGGTCAACAGTGCTGTGTCACAGGAAAGATGAAACACTTTCAAAAAAGGTAGAGATACAGGCGGGAGGATGGAAAAACATGATTAGCACACCTGACTAAACATGTCTAAAGTGTTGTACAGGGAACTTCTGCCCATACTTTGTACACTCACTGGCCTGGAATTAAGTGTATGGAGATCCACAGGTTTTGTGAAAGAACCTTCAGTGTATGATTTGCCTTTCTGACTCTAATCATTTCATTAACGACACATACACACTTACATAAATACTGTGAATGCCACCTTACTGTAGTTATTAGAGAAAACACAAACCCTTCAAGAATAGTTAAAGGTTCCTGGCTTCCTAAGTGTGTTCTACTTGTTACCCTTTCTAATATGAAAACATTCTGTTCTGTGGTTCTACATAGAACCTTTAATGGTTCTCCCTGCTATAAAAGAAAGTTAAAGATATTCTGAAAATCTTTTGAAGCACCATGTACAGACTTGGCTACGGAGCAGAACAGAAATCCCTATAGACAGTTTGCTGTAGAGCTAGTCAGGAATGTTTATTGTCTCAGAGCACTGGACATCAATGAGGTTTCAGATTCATGAGCATGACAATTAAAAAAAACAGCTGCTAGTAAAGGTCGAAGTTCAACCTAATGGTAACAGCAGGACAGAGTAAAAATGTCAGGGGAGATGGGTGTCTGTGGTTATGCACATTTCACTGGGTACTTACGAGAGTACATCCCCCACGTAGGCGTAGTATGAGCAGCAGAAAGGAGGCACTCCATCGCAGCAGTACTCAACACAGCCACTGCACTGAGCCTCTCCATGGCCTGTAATTGCATACAAACACAAGTATAAATACCAGTATGCCTACAAATAACCATAATCTCAGCAACCAAAAGGAAATCTTTTAATTCACCAAAATAAAATAAGCAAACAATGCGTTTTTAAAAAAAAAAAAAAAAAAAAAAACTGGACCAAAAATGTGCCCACATGGTCATAACTAAAATTTCTGTCAATGAGGGAGCATTTTGTAACAAAGATTAAAGGTTAAAGTTAGAAACACTACAGTCACATTAAGTAAAGACAACAGATTTTACTTGAAGCAACAGTTACTAGAAGTTACAGAAATAAGCAAAAAACTTGAACTTGTAACTTGAAGCTGATTTTTTATGACCACGTCAATTTGCATTTTACTCCAAGTTAAGTGAATTGTTAAATGGTAGCTCAGAGGTTAAGATTGAGAAGAACTGTGGCACTCTGGACTCCTGATTAGAAGGTCATGAGTTCAAATCTCAGCACTGCCAACCTGCCACTGCTGGGCCCTTGAGCAAGACCCTTAACCCTCAACTGCTCAGTCGTATAAATGAGATAAATGTAAGTCAGTCTGGATAAGGGTGTCTGCCAAATGCCATAAATGTAATCTATTTATATTACATAATCTCGGTTTTCTTGCCTATTCCAGATGTTGAGCTTTAGTTATGAGTTGCACTGAAGGAGCCAGCAATGTTCTAAACACAACCTTGTCATACTTATTCACCCTCTTCTCTCTTGCTGAGCTTGCATCTGCTGTTCACTAACTAGTCTGGTCCTGCAGCCATTGTGCTGTTTGCTTTAATCTCTCCTTTTTTTCTTCTTCCATACTTAGACCCAGTTGCTGCTTTAAATACTGTTTTGCTGATGGGAGCCTTATTTATTTTTCTTGAAGCAGATGACTAGGCTGTTCATTTGCATTTGTTTTGGTGTAATGGTATGTTAATGGTTAATGGTGTGTCTTTTGGTCTAATCCAATGAATGAAACTTTGGCATTAAACGTGCTGGATGGTTGTTATATTAACCCTTACAATGTCTTTTGCCAGATGCACAGACTGTAAGACTGGACTAACCATGAGCACCCATATGGTTTGCATTCATTTCAATGAGTTGATAGCTCAGTTAGGCTTGGCTTGGCATTTCCAACCACATACATGGAGACTTACCACCCTGCAAAGTTTTAACACACTTGGCTCTAAGATTCTGAGTGAAGTTTCATAATCAGCTGGATCAGCACTGTTAGATTAGGGATAGAAAAACATCTCCCTGAGCTTTTCTGGAGATCTTTAGGATTTTGCCAAAATTAACGTAGGCACTTAAAACTTTGCTAACATTTCCGGTCCCAACATGGTCTCACACAGTCTTGTATGAAATATAAAGCTTACAATGGGGAAAGTTTGGGATGGAATAGCATTTGCTACTTTGTATGACTTTATTGATAGGTGTTCAGACAAATCAAGTGTGCTTGCAAATTTCTCTTGAGATCATGTGTCCCCCCCCCCCCCCCATGTAAACAAACATGTTTGCTGACATGTCTAAACCTTGTTGACTGAATAATCGGAAGTGATGCCATAGGCATAATGAACCCCTAAAAGAAAATTGTAAACAATGCACAGAGCCTTGTGTAGGTGGTGCCAGTTTACATGTGGAACACCCCCAACCCCCTTCAGTTTAATGTTTGTGGTTGGTGTGTGTGTGTGTGTGTGTGTGTGTGTGTGTGTGGGGGGGGGGTTGATGATGTGTGTGCTCCACCGTGTGTGGTCCCCAGGAGGTCCTGCTCATTCCTCTGGGTCCTGTCGGCCAACAGGATCAGGACAAAAGGGCCTATAGAGCTTCAGGCACCTTTTTAAAATGTTACCACCCTGAGTAACCCCCATCCCTGCGATTGTGTAGTGTGAATAGGGGTTTAGCAATGTGCTGGCATTACAGACTTACTAATGGACGCTTCATTGAGCTATTAATGGTGGAAGAGTAGGCAATCTCAATCAGGGTTTCAAGTTTAGGATTAAGTTGAGTTATTCTTCTCAGTAGGCTGTATGACAGCACAAACAATATACATCTAATCTACATATAATGTAGAAATCCTAAAAAAACAAAACAAGACAAACAAACAAACAAAACTAATGTCTACATGTATTAGATTGTGGAACAACAATGATCACAATATTTTTGCTGTTCGTTGGAAAAGTTTTCACAGGACACTGGAAAATCTTTAAATAATACTCTTAAATATTTCTTGACTGCTGTATATATTTATTAACCACACTGTAGAATTAATCTCTGAATGAAATGAGACTTACCGGCAAAAAGGCACAGAAGCAGCGACTCCCTTAAAAGTTTCCATCCTGTCTGTGAACTCGTCGTTTTGAGTCTTTCCATCTTTTTCTCTATAGCTTTTTCCCCAGTCGGATGGGGAAATGTAGCACAGTTATTCCAACACCGCACATAAGACAACAAGACGATTCAGAGTTTGCTAAACATATATATTATATAAATATGAGACAACGTGTACAGAAAGAAACAACACGATCCTGGCTCGATGTAAACTTGATTGTCAGGAGGTATGAGGAGGTAATAAATGAAGATCGAATCCAAAAGAAGACTAAACCAGTGCCCACGTGTTCCTGCTCCACACAAAAAAGTGTCCCTTGACTTCTTCCTCTTTGGGTTTTTTTTGTTTTTTGTTGCCTCCCTTCCTTTTTTTCCGCCAGGCTCTCAGCTCCCTCCCCCTCTCCCCTCCTCCCCTCTCCCCTCCCCCCCCTCTCCCCTCCTCCCCTCTCCCCTCCCCCCCCTCTCCCCTCCTCCCCTCCTCCCCCCCCCCTCTCCCCCTCCTCCCCTCCTCCCCTCTCCCCCTCTCCCCCGTGACTGAAATGACTCTTTTCTCGTGGAGAAAGATAAAGGCAGGATGCGCCTGTGAGTGAGGGTCCAGGTCACGGATTCTCGACAAAACACCGTGGGCGCCTCCAAAGTCACGACGCGCAGCTTCACCATAAAAGAAAACACAAAATAAATGCTCAATTACGCCTGTCGAGGGAACACTCACGATCATTCCCGGAACATGACACGTTCAAGTCGTGTTTACGGCACAGTCTAGATTATAAAGTCACTCTTGTGTCTCAGAAGTGTAGGCTATATTCAGAATGAGAGTTTGTTTGTTTGTTTGTTCCCTGCTGAAAAAAAAACAACTAATAGAAACCAGCAAAGAAATTCTGATGGTTTCAACTACAAATACCCTACAAACCATCAGCTGTTAACCATTAGAACCATTACTAAATGGTTTCCATTACGTAGTGTTTTTTGGGCCATATTCCACTAGGATTTAGTGGTTTGAGTTGGTTTCCATTACAGATTTGTATTTGTTTTGATTTGTACATATTTAATGGTTTCCATAACAGATTTGTATTGGTTTTGATTTGTACGTTTTAATGGTTTCCATTACAGATTTGTATTGGTTTTGATTTGTACATTTTTAATGGTTTCCATTACAGATTTGTATAGGTTTTGATTTGCATGTTTAATGGCTTCCATTACAGTTTTGTACTGGTTTTGGTTGGTATGTTTAATGGTTACCATTACAGTTTTGTATTGGTTTTGATTTGCATGTTTAATGGCTTCCATTACAGTTTTGTACTGGTTTTGGTTGGTATGTTTAATGGTTACCATTACAGTTTTGTATTGGTTTTGATTTGCATGTTTAATGGTTTCCATTACAGTTTTGTATTGGTTTTGATTTGCACATTTAATGGTTTCCATTACAGATTTGTACTGGTTTTGATTTGTACATTTAATGGTTTCCATTACAGGATTGCATTGGTTTTGATTTGCATGTTTAACGTGCCAGGAAAAAGCCTTTGCAAGACTACAGTTTGCCAATGACCATATAGGCAAAGACCAGGACTTTTGGAATAATATGCTCTGGACAGACGAATCAAAGATAGAGTTGTTTGGCCACAGTAACAGCAGACATGTTTGGCGCAGACCAAAGACAGCTTTTCAGGAGAAGCACCTCATACCAACTGTGAAGCACGGTGGTGGAAATGTTATGGTTTGGGGTTGCTTCGCTGCCTCAGGGACTTGACAGCTTGGATTCATTGATTCAACTATTGATTCATCATATCAAAGAGTGCTTGAAGATAATGTGAAGCCATCTGTCCGAATGTTGAAGTTGAACTGAAAGTGGACCTTTCAGCAGGATAATGATCCTAAGCACACTAGCAAATCCACCAAGGAATGACTCAAAAAGAAGAAATGGTGGGTTATGGAATGGCCTAGTCAAAGCCTGGATTTGAATCCCATTGAAATGTTGTGGGGGGATTTGAAACGGGCAGTACATGCAAGAAAACCCTCAAACATCTTACAACTGAAAGAATATTGCATGAAAGAGTGGTCAGAATTTCCAGCAAGCCTGGTGGACAATTATACAAAACATGTACAAGAAGTAATTTCTGCTAAAGGGGCAATACTAGCTTCTGAGGCCAAGGGTGTACTTACTTTTTCCAAAGAAGAATCTCACATTTATTGATATTTCTATTGAATAAATGATTGAAAAAGCTAATTTTGTTCAAGTATATCAACTTCATTAATAGGCATTGTTTCAAAGATGATCAGATGTTTGCTTGTCCAAATATGTAAAAAAAAAAAAAAAAAAAAAAGCCAACAATTTCCATGGGGTGTACTTATTTTTTCACATGACTAAATTGTTGCCATTATTGTACTGGTTATGATATTAGGTTATAGTTTCTAGTATGTTGTATTGTAAATACATACGTACACCACCTTTGCAATCGCTAACAGCTGAGGTTCATTCATTCATCCATTTTCTGTACTGCTTATCCTAGCCTGTTGAAAAAAGAAACTCTACTACTAATCTACTTTGTTCACATCAGAGGTAATTTGAAAACAATTGATTAGACACAGATTTATTTCAAATTTAATTCACTATATCAGAAATCCAGTGGGTCAAACACCAAGTTAACTATCTCTTTAAACTGTATGAAGATTCCACAAATTCATGCAATGGCATTTACAAGCTTCTGACTTACTAATTGTCATAATTAGGAGCAAATTGGGAGTTCACCTGTGGCTGTAAAAAGGCCTACTTAGAGACAGTGCCTTTTTTGCCCTTGATACCATGGGAAAATCCAAACAACTCAGCCAAGACCTCAGGAAAACTATTGTGGACTTCCACAAATATGGTTCCACCATGTACAAACAACTGGGGTTCCCCCAGTGTATCTCGGCCATTTCCACCACTGGGTATAGCTACAATTACTGACAGCCCCCTCAGCCGCGTTTTGTCAATGAGACCATGAGACAATGAGAAGTGGTCACTTCTCTCCACACCAACCCCAGCCAAAAAAAATGGACAATTACAGTCAGATCTGGACTGCAGCAACTGTGACTCACGTTTTATTTCAGCTTCATCGACAGCTTCATCTTAATATGTGTCTGGGAAAATTACACCAGCATTGTAGTGGGGGAAAAAAAGCACAGACTGCAACCACTAACTCACTTCACTCATGTGTGTGGTATTGCCCCCTTGTGGACACAATGTGCCAAATAATGTGTGCAATAGAAAACAGGATGAGATACCAACTTTAGGCCGTGTTCGACGGCATACTTTAAGTCAAATTCATAAAAACCTCAGATATTTACGAGTATTTTCACAGTTACTGCGACCTAAAATGTGTAGAACTTGGTGGTTAAACCCAAAAGTGATGCAGTCAGCTGCCAGAGAAAGGCTTTAAGGTATGAGAAATGCTTTAGCCTTAAAATAGGAACATGACTTCAATTTAAATAGCAGAACAACTAGTTTAAAATGGCTAGTATCACATCAGCCAGTTAAGAATTAAAAGGTTTTTGGGGAAAAATACTAATATTAAATGTATTAATTTGTTAAATAGAAATAAAATAACCAAGTAACAAACTTAAATGTTGTTAGTTGCCAGTTTCCCTTCCATAATATATAGCTAAGGTATATTTTGCATGAGTCTATACTCGAAGTCCTCATGTTGTTTCAAACTGTGTACTATGTCCTGTTTTTGCATGAGTTTTTATAACTAGTAATCTGAAATGTATACCGTGGGTTCGAAAAGAATTCAGACCCTTCATCTTTTGCACACCTTACTGTATCATACATTTAATTAAAAATTTAAATGTACTTTTTGGCAATTAATCTACACACAATAATCCACAATGATACAAAAAAAAAATATGAACCCCCCACCCCAACCATCTCAGAAATACTCCATCAATCAGGTCTTTATGGTAGAGTGGTTAGATGGAAGACACTCTTGAGTAAAAGGAATATGGCAGACAATTAAAGGACTCTGAGAGCATGAGAAACAAAAGGTTCTCTGGTCTAATCAGACAAAACTTTAAATATTTGGACTAAACTCCAAGGATTACATCTTATGAAGACCAGCAGCTGCTCATCAACTGACCAATACCATATCTGCATACAGAGAGGTCCTATAGAAAACTTGTGCCCACAACCTCAGATTAGGTCAAATTAGGCCAAAACAATGCTGGAGTGACATTGTTGAGTGGTGGTACTCGGCTAATGACCCTGCAGCTGACCTATGCCATATGGAACCAGTGGCACTGAGCATGCATTAACGGTGTCAGTGGGGCTTTTCACAGCCTTAGTCACTGGGAAGGTCTGTAGGGCTCTGGTTGTGTTAGGCAAACCTGCCGGAGCTTAGTCACTGGAGAGGCCTGTATGGTTTTGGTTGCATTAGACATAGTGGCAAGGCTGAAGGAAGAGTGACATTCCTATGGGCACCGGAGGAGGTACGACAGGCAGTACCAATGCCATAGCAGGCCAACATCTACCTGTGTAATCAATGTTATGCTGTTTAACACATCTAGATGTAAATACCAGGAAATTAAAGCTGACATCCTAAACGCTCGTCTCATATCCATCTTTTGATCTCAAACCCAAATGTCTTTGGTGTATGGCACAAAAAAAAAAAAAAAAATGAAGGTGCCATTCCAATAGTTTCGGAGGGGACTGTATATAATACAAATCTAAATCTTATAAATCTATAAAACAACAACACAATAAATTCTGCAAAAATTGATGGGGTCTGAATTCTTTCCAAACCCACTGTAAGTGGAGCTAAAATGTCCCAGACAACCACGCAGTAACCTTCAAATGTTAAACCACATCAATATTAGTGAATTAGTGAGCAACAAACTAACACTTTAAATTACACTTCCATTACTTTTTTCAACAGCTCCCTTAATATAATTCACAATATTTTCTTCTTCTTCTTCTTCTTCTTTTTTTAAAAACAATATATGTAATATACTGTATATGTTTTATAGCGATTATCAGGGTGTGGTTAATGAGGAGCATTGTATGCACTGTACTTGACTCCTGTAAGCATAGACCACAGCACAGTGTATATTGAGAGTCTGACTGTGTTGATCATTTTGGGTGCTGATATACCCTCATCGGCTACTTTAATAGGAACACCGGTACCCCTGCTCATTCATGCAATTATTCAGTTAGCCAGTCGTATCACAGCAGTGCAATGCAAAAAATCAGATACAGGTCAAGAGCTTTAGTTTGCTCATCAAACATCAGATTGGGGAAGAAATATGATCTCAGTAACTGTGATTGTAGCATGGCTGTTGGTGCCAGATGGGCTGGTTTGAGTATTTCAGAATATGCTGATCTCTGGGATTTTAACACATAACCGTCTCTAGAGTTTACATAGAATGGTGTGAAAAACAACAATGATAACAACAAAACCAACAGTAACTCTTTACAACCTTGGTGTATAGTCCAGTTTTGGGTGAGCCTGTGTCCACTGTATACACATACAGTGTAGAATTTCATGCATAAAGAAGTAAAATTTTGGTGTATTCACTTCATTATAGCAGCGGTTTATCTGTTGGTATGTGCAATATAAGAAACATGAAATTAATCCATGCAAACATGAAATATATATGTATATGTACAGTACTGTGCAAAAGTTTTAGACACATGCAAAGAAATGCTGTAGAGCAAAGATGCCTTCAAAATAATGAAATTAAATGTTTCTACATTTAAAAAAAATACTGTAAAGAGCATTAAACAGTAGTAAATGAAACAATGTCAATAGTTGGTGTGACAAATTTTTAAAAAATAAAAATTAAAATAGTAGTCTTCGGTTCAATTTGTTCAGTTTTATAAGGAAATGAGCTGGTAAGTTTATTGAGCATCTTGCAGAACCAGCCACAGTTCTTTGACTTTCGCACTTGCTTCTTATTTTTGGAACAAAACCCAGCAGCCTTCATTGTGTTTTTTGTCTGAAAAATGTCTCTTACGTAATATGCTGCTTTCTTTAATGACATACAATCATTTTTCTGTAACATTTAATTTTGTGCTAGAAAACTAATGTTTGGGAATCTAAAATATTTTCTGTACTGACTTGATAATGTAGAAGACATAAAATAAAAAATCTATAACAAAGTTTGTAGTAAATTTTTAAAGTAAATTTGTAGTAGCATTTGGAATGTCGGTTGAGTTAATTAATATATACAGTATCTCACAAAAGTGAGTACACCCCTCACATTTTTGTAAATATTTTATTATATCTTTTCATGGGACAACACTGACGAAATAACACTTTGCTACAATGTAAAGTAGTGAGTGTACAGCTTGTATAACAGTGTAAATTTGCTGTCCCCTCAAAATAACTCAACATACAGCCATTAATGTCTAAACCGCTGGCAACAAAAGTGAGTACACCCTTAAGTGAAAATGTCCAAATTGGGCCCAAAGTGTCAATATTTTGTGTGGCCACAATTATTTTCCAGCACTGCCTTAACCCTGTTCGGCAGGGAGTTCACCAGAGCTTCACAGGTTGCCACTGGAGTCCTCTTCCACTCCTCCATGACGACATCACAGAGCTGGTGGATGTTAGAGACCTTGCGCTCCCCCACCTTCCGTTTGAGGATGCCCCACATATGCTCAATAGGGTTTAGGTCTGGAGACATGCTTGGCCAGTCCATCACCTTTACCCTCAGCTTCTTTAGCAAGGCAGTGGTCATCTTGGAGGTGTGTTTGGGGTCATTATCTTGTTGGAATACTGCCCTGCGGTCCAGTTTCCGAAGGGAGGGGATCATGCTCTGCTTCAATATGTCACAGTACATGTTGGCATTAACTCCCCAGTGCCAGCAGCACTAATGCTGCCCCAGACCATGACACTCCCACCACCATGTTTGACTGTAGGCAAGACACACTTGTCTTTGTACTCCTCACCTCGTTGCCGCCACACACACTTGACACCATCTGAACCAGATAAGTTTATCTTGGTCTCATCAGACCACAGGACATGGTTCTAGTAATCCATGTCCTTAGTCTGCTTGTCTTCAGCAAACAGTTTGTGGGCTTTCTTGTGCATCATCTTTAGAAGAGGCCTCCTTCTGGAACAGCAGCCATGCAGACCAATTTGATGCAGTGTGCGGCGTATGGTCTGAGCACTGACAGGCTGACCCCCCACCCCTTCAACCTCTGCAGCAATGCTGGCAGCACTCATACATCTATTCTGCAAAGCCAACCTCTGGAGATGATGTTGAGCACGTACACTCAACTTCTTTGGTCGACCATGGCGAGGCCTGTTCTGAGTGGAACCTGTCCTGTTAAACTGCTGTATGGTCTTGGCCACCGTGCTGCAGCTCAGTTTCAGGGTGTTGGCAATCTTCTTATAGCCTAGGCCATCTTTATGTAGAGCAACAATTCTTTTTTTCAGATCCTCAGAGAGTTCTTTGCAATGAGGTGCAGTATGTGAGAGTGTGAGAGCGATAACACCAAACTTAACACACCTGCTCCCCATTAACACCTGAGACCTTGTAACACTAACGAGTCACATTAAACCGGGAAGGGAAAATGGCTAATTGGGCCTAATTTGGACATTTTCACTTAGGGGTGTACTCACTTTTGTTGCCAGCGGTTTAGACATTAATGGCTGTGTGTTGAGTTATTTTGAGGGGACAGCAAATTTACACTGTTATACAAGCTGTACACTCACTACTTTACATTGTAGCAAAGTGTCATTTCTTCAGTGTTGTCCCATGAAAAGATATAATAAAATATTTACAAAAATGTGAGGGGTGTACTCACTTTTGTGAGATACTGTATAATACCAACTTTGGTTTCTGTCAATGTTGCGTGTGTAATTTAGTTGCATGTGTTTATGAGCATTATGCTTAAGATGTGTGGTATGGCTTTGATTATGTGGTTTGTCTGTAGGATCTATATTGTTAGCTATTGCAAGGTGATTCCCTGGTGTATGTAGGTGATCAGTGGTATCCAAATAGTTACATTTGGTAGTATTATTTTGATTGAGGCACAGAGTTTTTCCATTGTTATGTAGTTGATTATTAGGTTTTTCCAATGTGTGATACTAATGTTATTCTTTGATTTCCAGTTTGTTAGTATAGTTTTCTTGGCCATGGTTAGCGCTGTAAGAATGACTATTGTGTTTTCCTTTGTGATGTTGATCCCAGATGTATCTCTGAGTAAGCATAGTGAAGGGGAGAGTGGGATGGTTCTGTTTAGAAAATGAGATATTTCCTCAATTTGTTTCCGGAAATGCTTAATTGGTGCGCAGTCCCATACGGCATGTATGTAATCGTCTGGTGCATTTTGTCTGCACTGCATGCAGATATCGGATTCCCCGTAGCCCATTCTATACATCCTATGACCTGTGTAGTGAGTTCTCTGGATTATTTTGTATTGTATCAGGTGCAGACTAGTGTTATTAGCTATGCAGGTCATGTTCTGTAATATTTGTAACAAAAATCTTCTCTGGGTGTGATTGCTAAGTCATCTTCCCATTTTTTTTTTTTTTACATGGTATGGTAATTGAGGAGTTTGATTTGGATATTATCTATTGATGTATTTTATATATTTTGGTTAAGACTAGTTGGTGATGAGATATTCAGTAGTTCTGATACTAATAGAGGGAGGTCTAATGTGTTGTCTTTTAGGTTGATTTTAGAGCATATAATGGATCTGAAATGTTTATTTTCCATGCTTCTTGGCTAGATATGGAAATGATGTAAAGGTTTTATTTAGACATATGTGTTTTATATGCGTAATACCTTTTTATACCCATGTGGAGATGTTTGTTATCTTCACTTTGTTTGCAAAGTCAGAATTGTGCCACGTGGGAGTCTGTTTGGTTAATTGGAGTGTTGAATTTATAATTTTATAAAAAATCTTTATATAAGCTGTTCAATTGCATTGTGCCTGTTCCAAATCTCACCAAATCTCATTTTTCTGACTGGGTTTTATCCATTTGATTTGAGTTGGTTAGAGAGGTAATATTGTTGAAGGTCTGACTTTTCAGACACCCTGTAGATGAATAATCAACGCACACAAATGATTTCGGTTCACAAGTCAATGTGGTAGTTTATTCATAAACCTAAGACCATATATAATACTGTATAAATACTCCAATATAATCTACATCCTTCTGTTATTTCAATAATAATAACAAATAAAAATACAATAATAATAAAAAAGCCACAAGATTATATTTATCAGGCTGTACAAAAATAAATAATGTTTGGATATTCTGTACAAAAAGATGACACCTTCTCGGAAGGCACGAGAGACTTACTTATGAAGTAGTAGCAGGAGAGAAGTCCCTCACCCTCCATATATGCCTTCTAACACACACACACACACACACACACACACACACACACACACACACACACACACACACACACACACACACACACACACACACACACACACTCCAATACAGAAACCACATTCTTTGGCATTTCTCCACTCTTTTTTAGTTAATGATGGGGTATGCTTTGAAAACTTAAATACATCAACCTGTATACTAACTGTGTAGCTATAATTACATACATACTTAAAACCTGCTGTGTATTATAGCAGCTTGTGTGTCTTGGTGATCTGAGATGCTGAATGGGGTACAACAATGGTTTAGTATGGTCTCACTTACTGAATCACTGCTTCTCTCTGTCTCAGCCAAATACTAATAGATTCCAATATATTCACATCTAATTGCCTTTTGTTTATTCTATGGATGCTCTCATATATTTTCCTCTCATATATCAACTATCTGTCCAGTCCAGCTCAGACAGACAGTACAAATACATACACTAGAGCTTTTCATACAGTCATTCACTCTAAAAACACACTCACACTCAATGCATGTATATGCATATCATTAGCACCTAAAGCAGCCGAGGTGTCCTTATAGTTTATTATACTCTTCCTCTATCCCAGCTTTTCAGACAGGTACACAGTGTGCCAGCTTTGTGTCCTGCACCCAGTGTTGGAGGAGTGGGAACTGTAGCGCTGGTTCAAGGTTAATTGCAGTCACCGTCATAGGGGGCCCGTTGGATCCCAAACCTGCATTGCTCTGCTTCAGACAATGAATAGCAGAATTTACAGTCAGGGATTGCCTCTAGTCCTAGCCAGTCTTAACAGGCACTCTGGATGCATATGTCCAGCAAGCGTGGTCGATCTTTTGCATGACAGCTGTCATGGGGCAAAACATGGCCATCTTGACTCACACAGTGCAGCGGACGTTTCCGGAAGCCTCGGCCACAGGTCTTAGAACAGGCTGACCACTCACCCACAACCCAGGATGGGCAGGCATGTGTGGTACAGGGACGAGAGGAAGAAGGACGCAGCTCTTCTGGACAATCTTGTGAGGGTCGACCCTGAGAGTCTAGACAGAGGACGTCCCTCTTCTGTGTACCTTCACCACAGGTCTGTGAGCAGGGTCCCCATTCACGTAGTGTCCACTCTGCACCTCCTGCTTCTCTGATGGCATTGATGGGACGTCTGTTTGTGGAAGCAGGACGTGGGGCAAAGTAGCTGTACTTGACACGGGGCCGAGGAGAATCGCCTACAGACAGTACCTGGACTGTCAGTGGCTCTGGAAGAGGAGCAAAGCTGCGGAGGCGCTCAAGAGAGGCTGAGGAACCACTGTAGCGCAGAAGTGCCTGTTTAAGAAAGATGTCAGTCTCCAAAGTTGTAAGCTTGTAGTCACCATTTAGTAGGTAGGTGCCATCTTGCCGGCGAACAGCCAGGTAGCTGTTGTCTTGCCGACGACCACCAGTGGATCTCTGCTTGACATCGAGGTGGGTGGCACCTGCAGGGATTGTCACAACATCCTGATAGCCAGGTCTGAAAGCAGAAAATATACAGGTCATCTTCTGAGCTTGAGGTTTGGTAAGTAAACAAGGAAACTTCTTTATAAGTGTTTGCTTACCTTGCATACTCTAAGGATCCAGACACTTTCTTGCAAGTGGATCCGTCCCCTCCACAAACGCCACATTTATCAAATTGCTTATCTGAGCCAATCACATGGTCACATCCAGCCTTAACACACTGACCTTGAACACAAACAGAGGTGGAGTCGGGGGTGCAGGGAGTTCCATCCTCCACCTGAGGGCAGCAGAGAGTCAAGTATTAAGTCTTGTTGCTGACCTTAATTTACAATCCTGAGTTATTTTATATACATAATAACTGCATAATTCCATTATCTATTAAGCATTCATACATACCTTTGGCTTGAGGATAAAGAAGTAGCCTGTTCCCTTTGCTCTGCAAACCAGCTTACAGCGGTCTTTGGGTGATACGCCAGCATACTTCGGTACCCATTCAATACCCTCACCTGAGCCAAATGTTACATGGGACGAAATGTCGTTGTGGGCCAGACACTGCTCTTCACGGAAAGTTAAACCTGGATAGAGGATCAAAAGGTAATGTAAGCTACAGACCAAATACACAAATCATGATCAGTCATGTCACATTCTTGAATTACAGCTCTTACCATTAGTGTCAGGGCAGTCTTCTGTATTGCAGGATCTGTACTGAACTCTTTTACCCTCACAGTATTTGCCTCCGTTCTTGGGCATAGGGTTGTCACATTCCCGAAAAGAGTACTGCACACCACCACCACAAGTACGTGAGCACTCTCCCCAAGGTCCCCAAGGTCCCCATCCACCATTGACAGGGGTCTGTGAACACCAGAGGGAAAAACTATTAGACATCTTACAGACACCTTGTTTCTAATGCAAACACTGCACCAAATGGTGCTTACCTGATAATCTGCTGCTTCACTACTGCTCAAACACTGGCCTGCCATACAGTAGCTGTCATGCCCACATGGAGTTCCATCAGCCCATGGAAAGTTCTTGGTTTGGCACACCAGGAGACCATTTGTAGTAGTGACAGTGCACCAGAGAGCTGCACAGGTGGTGCTCAGGTCAGGGCAATGCTGTGACTCTTCGCCAAATGTGAGACGGCACTGATGGTCAGCATTGTACACCGAACCTGGCAGGGCTTGTGGTAATTGCTGAGGCTTCTGTGGCTTGTCGAGCAGACACTGACCATGGCCATTATCCAGAAAGGTTGTGATCATCAGTGCACTGCATGGAGACCAGGGCTGCAACTGGTTCAGGTTGGAAAGAGTAGAGGCCATCATGTGGGAGCCCCAGTTGTCACCATTGATGTTAGCACACTGCTTCGCATCATCGTGGGGCATGTTGAACACATGACCTACAGGACAGTGAAATCAGCTATATCAGATTTTGAATGTTTTATAGTATAATTTTGTACCTTTCTGCTGTCATTGTTTCATAGGCAGAAGACATTAAGAAGACATCTTACCTAGCTCATGTGCAACAGTGAAAGCTGCCTGCAGTCCATCATCCTCAATGATGGAGCAGCTTCGTTCTGGATCACACACTGTGCCAACATCAGCCATTCCTAATGTGTCACAAGAGTGAGCACCACATAGATCCTAAAGAAGGGAGATTGAGAAATATGAAAACAAGCCATTTCAACAACCAATTCTAACCCTAATTTCAGAAATTAAATTATTATTTATTTATTGGCTTGTTTGTTTATTTATTTATTTTCTAACTGTAGACTGGATTCTTACTTCTCTAGTGAACAGGATGGCAGTGTCATAGTGTTCTGGGTGACGATCGCTGGAAGGGTTGTGCTGTTTTTGCCACTGGCAGAAGTTCCTCAAGGTGAGGGCAGCATTAGTGGAGACATCTGGTCCCTGTTCTTCGTCATATATCACCATAAGTTTTACCACAGACAGTGTAATAGAATTATGAATAGTTGGGTGGCGGTAAAGGCGAGAAGCTACTGCCATTATGGTTAGCAGGTAAGGCTTCAGTCCAGCTCCGTGGAACTCTGCCATTGACTGATCTGCCACAATCATGATTTCCATATATCGTGGGGTGGACACAAAACGACGGGCCCGATGATGTGCTGAAACAAGGAAATGATATGGATATTTATCATTAAAAAGACACTATTTGTTTGACTGATAAATGGCAATTGACGTTTTTTTCCCCAAGGCTTGAATTTCATAAAGATAACTAGTAGGCTACTCTTATTTAATTGAATTTGTCTATGAAGCCAGAGAAGCAGATTGCATAGTACCTCTTATTATGGCTCACCTTCAACTAAACCTACGTAATAAGTTACACTGACGTCTTTAACAGAAATGCACGCCATCCTCAGTCCTCCCGGGGGAGAGTCTGCGGAAGCTGACCTGCGCAACATGCGCTATCTGGAGGCGAGTTTCCACGTTTCACCAGCCCAGACCCTCCCGCCTCCTTCCACTCCCTCCTACGCAATCACAGAGCTCTACCCACCCTCCCCTTTTCTCCCCCTCTTCCAGTTAACCCTAAACTCACTTGTGGCATGTTGGCTTCGTTCCCTTAACCGCCCAGCTACATGTATTTTAATTCACACTATATAGGCCATATTTTCTGAAGAAAATCAGTAATTATGCGTCAATGGCAGCCTAAATGCCTAACTTGATAGAATTCATTAGTTACAAGTAAGCTTTTGAGATACGAGATATTAAAGATATTTAGATATATACATTATATTTTGAGATATACATATTAAATGTTAATGGGAACAATATTTGAAGTTTGAAAGATGTTAACCCTACCTTGGGACTCATTTGGAGTTGAGGCGAACTCTTGATCTGATTTCGTCTCATGGTGCACAGGGACTTTCTCCTCGTCCTCTCTGACACCGCACTTGGAGCCACCGACGTCGCCATGGAGCCGCCTATTTCTCCGGCGAATGATGTGCATGTCCCCGCTCGAAAAACTGCTTTCACCGGTGGCATTCGCTGGTTGAATGAAATACTCTTCACCACCATAGTTGAAACCACCCCTCAGTCCGTGGCAGACGTTTAGAGCGACCGCAGAGTTCTTCTCTCCGTTCACAGTTCCCGTGTAAAAGCAGCGCGCCTCCCCCGAGCTGTCAAACCCCCGCTGGCCCTCCGGTTTCCCCACCACATGGAATACAAACCCAGGCGCCAGGAAAGTCTGATCCGGCTCCAACTCCAACACCATCTGTTCCCCAAAGATGTCCAACCGATAGAAAAGCTTTTCTGATTCTTTCTCCTGAGCCTCAGAACTTAGAGGCGACTCCTTTTTGCTCTTGTAGGACTCGAGTTGAACTGGTATGAGCGTAGTTTCCTCCCATGCGCTCTGCGCCGCGTTAGCGCACAGAGCAGCAATTAAACTCAGCGCAACGCGCACAAAAAACATCATAATCCTTCAAAGAAGTACGTTCAGGTTTTTTTTGTTGTTCTGCAAAAAAACGGACAAAGTCCAGGTGCGTGGATCACGTAAACTGAATTTCACAGAAATTTCTAACCTATTAAATTCTAAATAATAATAAAAAAATCCAGTGCAAAGTCTATATGAGTACCAATGTAAAAAAAATAAATATAGCAAATTCTGCGCCCGGTGAGTTTTTTTTTTGTATAACTAAATTGTAGATTAGTTCCTATGCAGCCTTTCAGAGTAAGGATTCTTTTCTCCGGGACGCATTCAGCTGTCTGGCCTGGGACAGTTTCTCCCCCTGTCTCTCCTTTTCTCTTAGGCTCGATCACAGCCCGGCTGGCTATATATGCCCCCAACAGGACCACCCCTTTCCTGGAGTCCTTTTGATCTGGCGGCTACGAAATCTCGTGCGCAACCAAACGCGGCAGAGGCCTGGCGCTCGGCCACAATAATTAATCACAGTAGAGTAGGACGATGCTGGCCTAGAACACTCTCCCACTTCCCACACACACTCAACCCCCCGACCGCCCCCCCCCCCCTTTTTTTTTTTTGCGCATTCAGACTTTTTAACCTATTCAATAGTAACATATTTTATACTATATAACTTTTTATGCACCAGGCTTTCACTTGTAGGATATTTTAAAAGCCTATTTCATAACACTCCACATTTTTTGTATAGGACAGTAAATGGCAAAACAGGGATTAAGTTAAATAGGGACTGGCAGGACAGTGACGGCAGGCAGCTGAGCCAGTTCTCTCTTTCCTCACTACGTGCAGACGGGTGGAACAGAGGGGTCGGCAGTTTAGACGGCGAGAGCACAGCTGCCAGGCTGTTAAGGTGGAATCGTTTCTCTGAACTGTGCTAATGAGCGCCTCTTTCTTCGGTTTCTCCTCCTCTCCTCTTTTTCTTCCTCCTCAACCTCGTTCTGCGTGCTGAAGCAGCTAAAACCCCTTTCCCAAAAAACTTCGGCGACTTAACAAACAATTAAGCTAACTTAATAAACTGTCTGTTTTAACTAAGATAAACTAAGATAAACTGTCTGACCTTCATGTGTTTAGGAAACAGTTTGTTTCAGACGCTAATTAAATTAAGTAAATCAATGGGGTCTGTTTTGGCGACCGCATTGGATGGTGAAAACAAAACAAGAACAAAATGTTTTAAAGGGGATCATAAATTTAGATAGCCATCAAATGTGTGGAAATGTCCTCAGTGCTGTTCAGTGCAGGAACAGACCGTGCCTTAAAGCTCACAGGGAGTCACACCTCACTCTTCTCTTCCATCTGATGAAAGTTATATGAGAGAACTTTATTAACTTGTACTACACCAGACCTATAAACACAATCACTGACGTTTTGCACGTGTACTCAAAAGCTTAACTCTATGTAATCGTAAACTACACGTTTTGTGTGTGTGTGTGTGTGTGTGTGTGTGAAAGCAAATCGACCTCCTAACAGCTGTCCTTGTATTGCTCAACAGTTTTGAGAATGTCTGATCCACCTTAAATGCAACAGGTCTATCGAGTTTGTTTGCTATTATATACCACCCCACCAGATGGCACTCAGTGATCATGCAATAATGCGTCCTATCAGGGACTTCTCATTGCTGCCCTTGTAAGAGACAAACATATTAAGATTAGATATTAACTTAACAGCAATGCACATATTTTAAAATATTACATGTTAAAATATACAGTGTAAAACTCTTCCTATATATAATAGCATTATTATACCTTTTACCTTTATTATTTTACTTCCTCATTAAAACCCCCTTCAAGGCCTCTTCCAGGGTCCTTGAACATTTAAGGGCTCTTAGTTTCCTAAAAGGCTCTGTGTGGAACCATTTCTGATATATGGCATTAGGCTACTGTTCAGAAGATTGTGAGTTTAAATACCAGCATCGCTAGGCTGCTACTGCTGGGCACTTGAGCAAGGCTCTAAACCATAGCTGTATCCTGTCTCAACTGTAAGTTGCTTTGAATAAAGGCATCAGCCAAATTAGTTAAATAAAATGATTATATAATTATATGTAAACACCCACTTGTTGGACTGTATTTAAGGGTTCCAGCTAGAGGGACAACTAAAGAACCCTTAAGGTAATGAGTTAGTGTTCAGTGGAAAATTACACGTTAGAACTTGTCACAATGGACCTGTTGGGATGCACACAGACCTCTGTCCCTATGAAGGTCAGCCAATGCTCCTACTTTAGTTCGGGTAATTTATAAAAAACAAAACAAAAACATATTTAATTATTTTCTGTAAATTAGCCATTGTTCATGCCTGCAATGGAGCCACATCCACAGCTACTCAGCATCAGAGATGCCACAAGATGGCACTACGACTTCACACATGATTCTGTATTGTTTCACAGTGTTCACTCTTCCATATGTAGCGTTTGGCACAACACCATGTATAATTTGTGTGCTTACATTTGTGTAGGAACAAATAATGTTGGCAATGCATTTAGAGACACTGAATACACTTATTTTGTGAACAGGAAAAAGTTTATTCCTGTGCTGTATTTAAACAACACACAAGAAAAACCGACAGCAGTTTTCCAGAGAGGCTTTCTAACATTGAAAGTATATAGAGCTGAATGTAGAACTTGTTGTGGAACTGTCATTAAGGTGCAATGCTTTTTAATTAAACTAGCCAAAGTAATGACTAATAGCCTCAGTTTAAGTCAGTACTTAAATTTACAATTACATTAAATTATTTGGCAGATGCTCTTAAGTGACTTACAGTTAAAACAGGGTCAAATCCAATCATACAGCCGAGCAGTTCAGGGTTAAGGGCCTTGTTCAAGATCCCAACAGTGTTTCTGTTCAATCCCAACTTCAATTAACATTATAATGAACTTTATAATGAACTTTTCAATTAACATTATAATGAACTTTATTATAGTGACTTTAAAAAAGCCATTTTTAGTGCGCTCTTCTCTCAACTGACCCTACCCACAGCATAGCCATGTCTGCAGATCGAGGTTTTGGCAGCATTACAGTAATTAGATCCATATATTAATAGATACACCAACAGCAAGGTGTGAGATGGTTTCCTCTTATATGTGTGTCTCCTGATACAGTTTTCAACATTAGCTTTGTACATTACAATTTTTGCACTATTTTTGTCAAGCAGATATATCCATCCTTTCTGGTTAAGGTGTACATGTCAAATTGTGTACGTTTCCACTGTGTGAGTAGAGTACTACTAATATTCAGATGATACAGGAAAACACTACTTAAATTCAAAGCAAAAAACAGATATTTTAGGGCATTTTACATTTCTAAATTAGTTCTAGGTCATGATGGAAGGTACCTCATAGTAATTTGCCATTTTTGTTCAGTACAAAACATGTTTGTGTTTTAATGAAAAGGGACAAAAGTTATCTTTGGCTGGGGTCAGAGCTTATTTCTATGCTGGAATTATGAACACAAAAGCCTGAAGTGAAGAAACTATCCAGATCCACAGTTTTCTTTGAAAGCATCTTTGTCCTCAAATTCGCATAAACAAAAAATGTTGATACATGTTTTTCCATTTATTATAAAAAGTAAATTTGACAACTATAAATGTTATACAGTAAATAATGGATAGACCTACCGTGCCATCCAGAAGTACTGGCACCCTTCATAAAATAAGCAAAAAAAAAAAAAAAAAAGATTGCAGAAAATAAACACTACACACAATAATTCAAATTTTCCACTCAGCAGGAGAAACTGTTTATCTTTGTTGTAACAAAAACCATTCTCATTAAAACTATTTTTGATATTTTTGATTGTTGATTATGGTGCTGGTCAGGATTTATGTTTTATCACTTTCCTGAGAGCAGCTCACAAAATGCAGTACCTGAACTTCACTAGATGTTATTAGAACTACAATTGGCACCATGTGTTATGGTCAGATGAGAGCAAAATCAATTTTCTTTGTCATGCACACCATCAGCAACAAAAGGGACTGCATACAGGGAAAATCACCTGATACCCCACTGTAAAATATGGAGGTGGATAAGTGATGCTTTGGAATGTTTTGTGGTTGGTGGGTCTGGGGCTTTTTGATGGCATCATGAATTCTACTAAGTACCAAGATATTTCAACCCAAAACATGGTTACCTCTGCCAGGAGGTACAGACTTGGCCATAGAGAGCTTTCAACAAGAAGATGAGCTAAACATACACCCAAATCAACACAGAAATGGACAAAGAAACAAAAAATGACCATCTCTGTATCTGAATTTCTTCCTACTGGAAACTGAAGAGGGGTGTCAACATGCACAAACATAAAAATATAAATGTATAAATGTTCCGCATGGAGGAGTGGTCCAAGATCATCTACAGGTGTCTCCAATCTTGTTAGACATGACAAGAAGAGACTTACTGCTGTTCTTTTCATGAAGGGTGCCAATAATTCTGGAGGGCAGTGTATGATCTAAACACTATGAGGCATGGGAAGTATATGATCAGTGATGATGCTGAGAACAGCTGAATAGCAGTAGAATAAAATGGCTTAGAACTGAATGTACTCTTTATTGTACTTCAGTTGTCTCAGCTGGCTTAAATTGTGTGAAATGTGGATGTAATTGTAGACACATAAATAGTTATAAATTCCAGCTGGCTGAGTTCAACAGGGGCGTCTACATCCAGAGCAGCTTTTTTGTTAAATGGAGTGGAATGAAACTGATGTTGACCGGCATACTTAAGTTATGACTGGTTTTGTCTTTTAAAAAAATATACTCTCTATTGTGTTCTCACATTGGTTGTGCAACATCATACAAATGTGATTCTACATAGAATATGACTGTGCAAGGTAAAAGGAATTTCAGAGAGCCAAGAAAGAACAAATTAAATATAGAGATTTTATATACATATTCTGAAGATGACTTGAAAACAAACAACAAAAACATCCTCAAAAAGGAAATACTCTGCTTAGTCATATATTCATATTCCTTATCAAATACAAAAAAACAAAAACAAAAACCAATAAATAAATTCAGCAAGTTTTTTTTACATACCAGTTACACACACAATAAATTATTTCAGTGCTGTGTTTTTGTCATTCAGCAAAGGCATTTGCCCATGGTGATGATCAGACAGTACTGCATATATAAAAAAAACAGAGCTAAAATCTCAGGGCCTCAGAGTTTGAAGTCAAATGAAATTTCAGCTTGAGTGGACAAGTGTCTGGCATGACATGAATTTTAAACAATTTTTAAACAATTCCACTTTGTGTTCTTAATATGAATGCATTTGAAAGCATAAAACAAATATGTAATGTGAAGTATACATAACGCTAACAATTTGCAGTGATCTTTTTAAGTATTCCCAACTTAACTGTGCTATTGTCAGACAAACTCAATTAGGTTATACATTAACTACATGCTTTTCTTCAACCTTTGAAATGTTGAATAAACTTAATATTCAAGGCTCAAGGAATACAAAGGCACCGTCAGTTTTAAATTCTCCCGAATTACAAGGCAAACATGTAAAAACGGTTGCTAACACTTCAGTTTCACTTAAAAATGACCAAGCAAATTGTTAGCTTAGTTTAATGTATTGTCTACTCTTTTTGAATTGGTAATATGCTAACTTTGTATGTTTAAAATTGGTTAGCTAGTTGCACCAAGTTGAAGACTATGACTTGGTGTCAGTCAGGTATGCTTTAAAGATAATTGCTTAATATTCAGTATACAATTGTATGTATTTGTATCAGCCAGTATGAAGAGAATAGAATGCTATTGTTAATATTAATCAATTAATACATTTGTCTCCATGATTGGTTTCATGAACACCTACTGAACAGATATTGTAGTAGGAATGATTTTGTTCTCTTTTTTTTCAGTGGGTTGCCTAAATACAGACGGATGACAAAGTTAAGGAATATGGTGGCTCTGTTATTCAGATGCATTTGCTGGCAAGGTTTGTGTCTACTGCAAATCAGTACTAAGTTCCACTGATTGACCTTTATCCTTTGATGAAACAATTCTTTCCTACGGAGAGTAGTCTCTTCCCAGGGCATGTCCAACACATCCACAGGACATGAGGGCTCTCGGAATGGTTTGTTGAGTATGAAAACGATGGAAATCATATGCTATGGCCTTCACAGTCACTACAACTTAACCCAGTTTCACACCCTTAGGTGATTTTCTACCATTCTCTACCATTATCATTAAAACAGTAATTGAGGGAATAACATTTGGAAAAACTGTTAATTTTTTGGAATCAGTGCCATGATCAAGGCACACTGAAGCTGTTCAGGCAGTTTGTGGTGGCCCAGCACCTTAATTTGGTGTTTTTTTTCTTTGTCACCTGTGTGTATTTAGCTGACTCAAATATTAATTTGCCTGTAGTTGACTGAATGCAAAATTGTGCATTCAAAAATGTGTCCAGATAAAAAAATAAAAGTATTTTCAAGTTGGTTGAGCTGAATATTTGAAATAAATGTATCAAACTTCATTTTTATGCTGAATTTACATTTTAAAATTAATTTTTAATTAATCTTTAGAGTGTATTTTTGTGTGTTGTATGTGTTTGGTTAACACAGATCAAATCTAAGTCTAAGAAATGGCATAAGAAATAGTTTTTCCTGTTTAGTATGAATGCATGCTTTTTAACATCATACACGTCCACCATTATTGCTGTAAATGTTTATGTATGTTCTAATGAAAAATGTGTTAAATTAACACACGTTCAAGAAAAGTATACGTTTTTTTTCCAGTCCATTCCTTTCTCAGCAGGAATCCAGGGCACATTTTAAAAAACATTGACAGCCATTAACCAATGAATTAGCAATAAAGACATAGATGAGCTCACACTGTCATAAATGTGATAGAGTGCTCTTATAGTTTTTCAAATATGATGGTACGTACATTAAGCAAGTGAGAATGTACTGGAAAATGGTGTACATCCAGAAACCTTTGGGCATGTTTCCAAAAGTTTCCAGTCAGTCCAAAGCCAGAGTAATCTTTAGTACAGTCCAATCATGCATAAATAGCTCAGACTCCATTCACTTGCAGTTTTTTTATGATGAACTCAAGATTAATTTCTACTGACTTCTCTGGGTTGCAGTTTAAATTTGTTGTAGTTAATGAGATGAAATGCACTGAACCCCATAGAGGGATGGCTGGACAAAATGATTGTGTCTGGCATAAGATGAGTGGCTACATACTGTTGACTCTTCAGTGATTCCAGGCAGCAGATGAAGTGACTGCATTAGAGGCCAAGGCAGGCACTCCTTGTCCAGGGTCATAATGGTAGAAAAATTCAGTTCCACAGTGACGAAGTTCAGGCATGAATGAGCATTTGAACTTCAAACTGTTCTGCTCTATAAGACACTATGTGCTCCAGTTTGTCTGTCTGTCTCTTCTTGAGACCTTTCACCGCAGACCCGTAAGAAGAAGCATGCATCCGTGTGCACAAGTTTTCCCAATTACATTTCCATCAGGTGTTCTCAGCACTTTTTAACCAGACAGTGTTTAAAGGCTGGAGGTCTGTCCCCTAGAGGACATCCCTTAGCTAGCTTTCCCTGAGGGTCCTTGCACTGGACTGTACGACTTTGCCAGCCCGTGTCACATGTCCTGGAACAGGTCATCCATGAGCCTGTCACCCACCGAGGCCCAGGAGGGGTTGATGGAGGTTCTGTTGTGGGCACACCCTTTGTGGTCATGGTTAAGACCTCGCCAGAGGACAATGCTGCAGGTGTGGCAGAAAACACCAAGGCTGTCCGAGGTGGAAGTGGCATTTTGCGAGGCACAAAGAAGCTATAACGTATGTCTAGAGGCTTCTTTGGGTCAGTTGCTAATACCTGCACTACAAGGCTCTCTCTGAGAGCCCCAGGCCCTGTGGTGTGAAGAGCCTCATCATGTTGGCTCCAGCCACTGTAGTTAAGCATTGTGCCATTCAGTGGGATTATTGTCTCTGAGGTGGAGATCATGAACTTGCCATTGAGAAGGTACTCTCCACTGGGCCGACGCAAGGCTAGGTAGGCAGTAAAGTGAGCCTGACCTTTTGGCTTGTACTGACGGACCTTGATGTAAGTTGAGCCCTCTGGGATCTTCACAACATCGTTATATCCCTTACTTCACATAGGAGGAGAGGAAGAGAGAAGATGGAAAGCAATAAGATTACAGGATTACAGAATTTTTTTTAATACAAAAATGGAGACATTTAATGGAGACAAAATAAAATATGCTTGTAAATGACATAAGGCCTACAAATACTCTGACCACTTCTCACTCCTCACTCCTGTTTGACCCAGGTGGTCCATTCCAGATATAAATTTATATTGTAAGCAATTAAAACACAGCTGTTCTTTTGAAGGAACACAATAAACGGACCAAGTCATTTAATTAGCAACATTTTGGCTACTAACTTTTAGGTTCTATAGGAATTTAGGAAAACTGGGAAAGGGCATGAAAGCAGAAAAATAGGAATAGGTGGTTAATCTTATAGTGTGTCAGGCAGCAAAAAAGAGGCTTGATTGTGGTCTTGTCTTTCCGGAAAAACACAACACTGTTACTAACTTTACAGTCAACTCTATTGAGAGGTCTTTTAGCAATGCAGTGTCAGTGATTTAATCTTCTACCATGTTATTTAGATGACTTATGTTTGAAAAGTCAAACATTCTTTAGTTCTTATTTTCCTTTCGGCTGTTCCCTTCAGGGGTCGCCACAGCGAATCATCTGCCTCCATCTAGCCCTATCCCCTGCATCCTCTTCTCTCAAACATTCCTTAGTTGTTTATTCAACATGAAGCACATTTCAAATCTTGAAAACATCAAGCATTTTTAAAAAGGATTTCAAGCAACTGCACAAAGCCTGTAAACATGTGCTCTAAACAAAATCAGATGTAGCAAGTTCCTAGTTAACATTTCCAGCATTTGACCATGGATTGTTCCATTGTCTGGTATTAGAAAAATCTTATTTAAAAAAATGGCTGAACTGAAATGGATTAAAAATAGTTTACCATTAATGATTTGCTTCTGTTTGTGCACTGCCATGTTCATGTGATCTCATATCTCAGCCTCTCTGTGAAGTCAGGATTTTTGATTTTTGCCTAACCTCACCTGAACAGCTGGAACTCCAAAATAGGGTGCCATTCCATTACACTTTTCCAAGTAGGAGGTTAGATATTTTGACTTTCCATCTGGAAAGTCATCTGGAACTCTCTTAAGAGTGTGCAGTTTGAATCTTAACAGTCTCTGCTTATTATTCAATTATTTATCTTAAAACACATTCTTTGGTAAGTACTACGAATTATTCAGTATTTCCAGTTAATCTAATAGGATAGCTTATGTCGTTACACAAGTGAGAAATATATGTCTGGACTGCACTGGGGAGTCCTGGGGGTTTAATTTTTCAAATTAGGCTAATCTTATATATATATTAAATACTTGAAACAGAAAATATGTCTTTACATCTACATTTAGATTAATTCTTTGCCAAATGGATTTGACCACAAAGAACATACAGTGTTTTCCTACCTCTTCTTGGTGAAGTTGCCAGCCACTCTTACGCAGCCTGTGCCGTCACCACCGCAGATGCCACATTTGTCATAATGCAGCTTGGAGCCTATTATTCCATCGCAGCCAGTACGCACACACTTCCCTTTCACACACACTGAGCTGCTGTAGGGCCTACACTCCGTCCCATCTATCACCTAAGAAAAAGTCTTTATCACTACCAAATGTTGAACTGATCCTTTTGCTACTGGCATTATCTCATTGCCTATAACTACTCTCTACAGAAGAAAAGTTTGATGAGCATTCTGTGTAATATTTATTTAGTTTTGTTTTAGTTTCAGAAACTGCTGATCTCCTAGGATTTTCACTAAAGACACAGAATGGTGCAGAAAAAAAAACATTCAGTGAGCAGCAGTTCTGGTGGCGAATAGCCAGACTGGTTTGAGCTGACAGGAAAGCCACTCTTTACACCCATGGTGAGCAGAAAAGCATCTCAGAACATACATAACGCCACATGTTGTGGCAGATAGGCTACAACAATTGAAAACCACTCCAGTCAGTTAAGAACAGGAATCTGAGGCTACAGTTGACACAGGTTCACTGAAACTGAACAGTTGAATATTGGAAAAAACCAGGAGATTGTTTTTCCAATCTTCGACTGTCCAGATTAAGTGAGCCGGTGCCCACTGTAGCCCCAGATTCTTCTGATCTTCTGCTGTTGTAGCCCATCTGTTAGGTTCCCACTCCCTCACTCTCGCTGCGAAGCTAGCGAGTGACATACTTCCGCATTCCACTGAGCGCGTTCCAGCGCTATTCATAAAAACCCTCTGGACTGTCATTCATGAACTCATGTTTTGTTTACCTCTGCCGTGTGCATATGTTTTGGTTTGTGTCATGTCTCCGCCTCCCGTGTTCTACCATGTGCTCATGTTTTGGTTCGTGTCATGTCTCCGCCTCCTTATTTCGTATTGGTTCATGTTTGTCTGATTCATTCTGTGTAATCATTGGTTTCAGGTGTCATTTATTGTGCATTTGATTTCTGTGTGTTTAAATACGCCGCTCCGTTTCTGCTTCGGGGCGGAGTATTAGTTTAGTTTAGTTTAGTGTTAACCTAGAGATAAGAGTAGCTTTTTGTCAGTGGTTCCCAAACCACCTCCTTGCCTGTCTTTTGTTTCCTAGCTCATAGTCCGTGGTTCCCAAACCACCTCCTTGCCTGTGTTTAATCTCGTCACTCAGTGTTCGTGGTTCCCAAACCACCTCCTTGCCTCGCATATTTTTCCCTGTGTTTTTTGGATTACTACCTTTTTGGATTACTGCCTCTTCGGCTAAGTAGACTCTCTTTTTGGATTATTGTTACCCTTTTTGTGGATGGATTATGTTTGATGGTGTTTTGTGTGTCTCTTTACTTTTGAACTTCCTGTTCCCAATAAGCTGACATTTCCCCTGTGCATGCATCCTGACTCCCTCGTCCTACTACACACCACATGTCGTAACAGAATACTCCGACAAAAAATGGATGCAGCGGGGAAAGCGAGGGCACGCCACGCCACGCCACATTTAATATGCCTGCTTATAATTCTATGTTTTTTCCTCAGTGGACTTTCATTCATCCCCCGGACGAGTATGATGGCTTTTCCACTTGGCCACAATGCTTCGTTTTGCAGGCACAATTTTATTTTTTGAGTTTGGAGGACCCCAAACCCGACGAAGAAGAGTGGTTGGGGTTCCTCCTCTCTCATCTGGTCGGCTCCGCTCGCCAATGGGTGGAGCTTCACCTTGCCAGTAGATCCACGCAGCTCCAAACAGTTTCGGGCTTTGTGGATCTACTGGTCCAGGTGTTCGGAAGCCCAGACTTCCAACCCGACCTCAGGACCTTTTTGGGGAAGGACCGTCTGGGCGACCGACCTAGTCAAAGTTCCTGGAGTTTTATGAGAGTAAGTGGGCTAACGTGGCAGCCTACACCTCTCATCCCCTAAGCCAGGAGTGTGCCACCGAGGGATGCACCCGACCAGCCATCTTGCAGTGTCCCACCTGCAGGAACCAGGGAGCAAGGAGCAGCTACTTATGCTCCCAAGGCTGTTTCAAGGGCAGCTGGCGGGTGCATAAGTGGCTCCACAGGCGGGCACCCTCAGAGCTCC
The DNA here is from genome assembly GCA_023630585.1 of Cranoglanis bouderius. Classification (NCBI taxonomy): domain Eukaryota; kingdom Metazoa; phylum Chordata; class Actinopteri; order Siluriformes; family Cranoglanididae; genus Cranoglanis; species Cranoglanis bouderius. Next base: position 14,687,463 of record CM042552.1, read on the forward strand.
AGCAGGAGGCCCAGCAGGAAGTCTCCTCCAGGGAGCGCCACCTGGAGGTTAACGTGGCGACCTCCAGCCCCGAGCTCCAGCCAGAGGCCCAGCAGGAGGTCTCCTCAAGGGAGCTACACCTGGAGGTAAACATGGCAAGCTCCAGCCGGAGACCCAGCAGGAAGTCTCCTCCACGGAGCTACACCTGGAGGTTAACTTGGTGACCTCCAGCCCCGAGCTCCAGCCGGAGGCCCAGCAGGAGGTCTCCACAGCGGAGCTGCACCTGGAGGTTAACGTGGCGACATCCAGCCCCGAGCTCCAGCCGGAGGCCCAGCAGGAGGTCTCCACAGCGGAGCTGCCCCTGGAGGTTAACATGGCGACCTCCAGCCCCGAGCTCCAGCCGGAGGCCCAGCAGGAGGTCTCCTCAAGGGAGCTACACCTGGAGGTAAACGTGGCAACCTCCAGCCCCGAGCTGCAGCCAGAGACCCAGCAGGAGGTCCCTTCAGCTGAGCTGCTCTTGGAGATTCAAGAGAAAACCTCCACTCCAGTCCTGTTCATGCCAGAGATTCAAGAGGAAACCTCCTCTCCTGGCCTGCTCATATCGGAGGTCCACGAGAAGACCTCTGCCCAAGCCATGTTCTCGTCAGAGGTTCGAGAAGAAACCTCCGAAGCCAAGTTCCTGTCAGAGGTCCACGGGATAACCTCCTCTGAAGCTAAGTTCATGTCAGAGGTCCACAGGATGACCTCCTCCGAAGTCAAGTTCATGTCAGAGGTCCACGGGATGACCTCTTCCCAAGTCGAGTCCATGGCAGAGGCCCACGGGATGGCCTCTTCTCAAGCCCAGTCCATGTCTGAGGTCCATGGGATGACCTCTTCTCAAGCTCAGTCTGTATCCGAGGTCCAAGGGATGACCTCCGTTCCAAGTCCTAGCCCATGTTTTAGCGCAAAATTGAGTCCATGTCCAGGTTCCTGCCCTAGTCCTAGTCGATGTCCAAGTCCATGTCCAGGTTCCTGCCCTAATTCTAGTCCAAGTCCATGTCCAGATTTCTGCCCTATTCCAAGGCCAGTTTCTGATCCAGGTCCCAGTCCTGCTCCCTGTCCTGTTCCCAGTCCCGCTCCCGTTTCCAATCCTGTTCCCAGTCCTGTTCCAGTCCAGTTTCCAGTCTAGTTTCCAGTCTAGTTTCCAACCCTGTTCCAAGTCCAGTTCCTAGTCCAGTTCCATGTCCAAATCCAAGTCCAGGTTCTGACCCTGTTCCTAGTCCAGTTCCTAGTCCAGTTCCTAGTTCAGTTCCTAGTTCAAATCCAAGTCCAGGTTCCGACCCTGTTCCTAGTCCAGTCCCTAGTCCAGTTCCTGATTTAGTTGCTAGCTATATTGGTTTAATTTCTGGATATGTTTTTGCTCTCATTCTCAATTCGGAGGCTGATTTAACTCCCAGCTCCGTTTCTAACCCAGCTCACTCCTCTGTCTCCTCCTCTGTCTCCTCCACTGTCTCTAATGTAATTTCCTACCCTGTCTCCAGCCCTGTCTTCAGCCCTGTCTCAAATTTAATTTCCAGCTCTGTTTCCAACCAAGTTTTTGATTTTGTTTATGGTTCTGGGTCTAACCTAGTTCTCTGTCCAGTCTCGAAGTCTGTCTCGAAGTCTGTCTCCAAGTCTGTCTCCAAGTCTGTCTCGAAGTCTGTTTCCAAGTCTGTCTCTGATCCAGGTGCCAAAGCTGTCCCTGATCCAGGTGCCAAAGCTGACTCCGATCCAGGTGCTAGAGCTGACTCCGATCCTGGTTCCAGGCCAAGCTTCAAGCTAAGCTCCAGGTCAAGCTTCAGGCCATGCACCAGGTCATGCGCAGCTCCGAGATCCAGGCCAAGCACCAGGTCATGCGCAGCTCCGAGATCCAGGCCAAGCACCAGGTCATGCGCAGCTCCGAGATCCAGGCCAAGCACCAGGTCATGCGCAGCTCCGAGATCCAGACCAGGCATCGGTTCAAGCACCACTCCAAGTTCGCATCCAAGTTCTCGTCCAAGCTCTCATCCAGGGCTCAAGGGAAAACCCAAGACGCTCTGCTCTGGTTTCGGGACACTGGACATAACCAGCCTCAGGTCCTGGAGGGCAGAGGTCAGGATCCTGCCCAGGGGCCCAGGTCCACCAAAATGGATGGAACTTGCGGCGCTTCGGGAGCCGCGCCTTGGGGGGGGGCTCTGTTAGGTTCCCGCTCCCTCGCTCTCGATAGCTAGCGAGTGACATACTTCCGCATTCCACTGAGTACGTTCCAGCGCTATTCATAAGAACCCTCTGGACTGTCATTCATGAACTCACGTTTTGTTTACCTCTGCCGTGTGCATATGTTTTGGTTTGTGTCATGTCTCCGCCTCCCGTGTTCTACCATGTGCTCATGTTTTGGTTCGTGTCATGTCTCCGCCTCCTTATTTCGTATTGGTTCATGTTCGTCTGATTCATTCTGTGTTGGTTTGGTTTCAGGTGTCATTTATTGTGCATTTGATTTCTGTGTGTTTAAATACGCCGCTCCGTTTCCGCTTCGGGGCAGAGTATTAGTTTAGTTTAGTTTAGTGTTAACCTAGAGATAAGAGTAGCTTTTTGTCAGTGGTTCCCAAACCACCTCCTTGCCTGTGTTTTATCTCGTCGCTCAGTGTTTGTGGTTCCCAAACCACCTCCTTGCCTCGCGTATTTTTCCTTGTGTTTTTTGGATTACTACCTTTTTGGATTACTGCCTCTTCGGCTAAGTAAACTCTCTTTTTGGATTATTGTTACCCTTTTTGTGGATGGATTATGTTTGATGGTGTTTTGTGTGTCTCTTTACTTTTGAACTTCCTGTTCCCAGTAAACTGACATTTCCCCTGCGCATGCATCCTGACTCCCTCGTCCTACTACACACCACGTGTCGTAACACCATCTGCCTCATGGTTCAGCATGTTGTGCATTCTGAGATGCTTTTCTGCTCATCATGGTTGTAAAGAGTGATTATTTGAGTTACCATAGCCTTTATGTCAACTCAAACCAGTCTGGTTACAGTTAATACTAAAAATGTGTAATATCAACTGTAAGACAAATCTGGGCTTACAGTAACTGACAGCCTTACAGTAACTTCTATGTTCAAAAAACTTTGACTGCTAGTGTATATTTTATATACAGTATATTTCATATTAAATTATGTTGAACTTACCCTTTGTGAGAACACTACATAGTAGCCTGTGCCTTTGGCCCTACAGGTTAACTTGCACACGTCCTTTGTCAGCACACCAGCATACTTGGGCACCCACTCGACAAAGGTCTTCACTCCTTTAGGGTCTGTCTGAGGCCCATTCCTCGCCTCACACTGTTCCTGCCTGAAATTCTTATCTAATTCAAAACAAAAAGCCACATTAGAGAGCGAGTGTGTGTGTACAAGGATAGGAGTATATGAGAGTTTTGACTAGACTTTGATTAGCTTTTATTTAAAAAACATAAAAGAGCCAAAAGGTTTCTTTTTGGTTACTGAGGGTAAGGTTAGATTTAGATTTAGGTGTTTATTATTAGTGCATCTAATTTAGGCGTAATTAGCTGCATTAATAATTGGCAATGGATGTTCCTCAAAAAAAAATTTGGAAAACGAACATGTGTATAATTGGGTGGTAGAGCGACTTACAGTTGCAATCAAAATTATTCAACCCCCATTGCAAATCAAGTTTACTGTCAAAATGTACAGACTTTCAGCTGTTTACAATGAACAAATCAAACAAAAGCAATTGAAATAGTTCAACACAACGAATGCTTCAAGTGGTTTCCCCAAATTCAACTGAAAATGCAACTTATAATGACTCCTCCAGTCTCAAAATTATTCAACCCCTTCATGGCAAGCATCTTTAGTACTTAGTAGAGCACCCTTTTGCTGTTATGACCTGCTGCAAATGAGATGCATAGCCAGACACCAGCTTCTGGCAGCGTTCCTGAGGAATCTTAGCCCATTCCTCATGAGCAGTGGCCTCCAGTTCAGTAATATTCTTGGGTTTGCATGCTGCAACGGACTTCTTCAAATCAAAAAGTCAGGTGACTGTTATGGCCCTGTAGAATCTTCCAGGACTTCTTCTGCAACCAAGCCTTGGTGGAATTTGAGGTATGCTTGGGATCATTGTCCTGTTGGAAGGTCCAATGACTCCCAAGCTTCAGCTTCTTCACAGCATGATGTTTCCTCCTAGGATTTCCTGATACTTCAATGAATCCATCTTGCCTTCCACACGCTGCAGGTTTCCAGTGCCAGAGGATGCAAAGCAGCCCCAGTGAATCACCGAGCCACCACCATGCTTGACTGTAGACAGAGTGTTCTTTCTTCATTCTTCTTTCTCCAGACATACCGCTGATCCATTCTGCCAAAAAGTTCCAGTTTTGTTTCATCGCACCACAGAACAGAATCCCAAAACTTCTGTGGCTTATTTATATGATTTTGAGCCGAATTTTCTTGTGCTTTTGGGTCAGTAGTGGTGTACGTCTTGGAGGTCTGGCATGGAAACCTTCTGCGTTTAGTACGTGCCTTACTGTGCTCACTGAAACCTCAGTGCCTGTTGCCACCAAGTCTTGCTGCAGGTCTTTTGCAGTCACTCGAGGGTTTTTCACAACCTGCCTTCTCAGAAATCTGGTTGCAGCCGTTAATAGCTTCCTTTTTCTACCCCGTCCAGGTATTTCATGTATTTTCTGCCCCTAGCCAGTTCAGGTATTTCATGTGTTCCAGCTCAAGCACACCTGGTGCAACTAATGAAGCCCTTGATTAGTTGCATCAAGTGTGCTTGAGACAACATCTGTTTTGCATATTTGTGCTATTGTGAGGGATTCTATTCGGGGTTGAATAATTTGAATTCATAAGTTGCATTTTCAGTTGAATTTGGGGAAACCACTTGAAGTATTCGTTTGTGTTGAACTATTTCAATTGCTTTTGTTTGATTTGTTCATTGCAAACAGCTGAAAGTCTGTAAATTTTGACAATAAACCTGATTTGCAGTGGGGGTTGAATAATTTTGATTGCAACTGTATATACAGTGCCCTCCACTAATATTGGCACCCTTGGAAAATATGAGCAAAGAAGGCTGTGAAAAATTGTCTTTACTGTTTAAACCTTTGATATATTGTTACAAAAATTCACAAAAATTCTCTGCTCTCATGGATATCAAACATTTGCAAACAAAACACACGTTTATCAAAAAAAATAAAAAATCTTTGTTAAATATACAGTACTGTGCAAAAGTTTTAGGCACATGCCAAGAATTCTGTAGAGCAAAGATGCCTTCAAAATAATGAAATGAAATGTTTCTACATTTAAAAAATCATACCATAAAGAGCAGTAAACAGTAGTAAATGAAACAAAGTCAATATTTGGTGTGACAAAAAAATAAAAATAAAAATAGTAGTCTCCAGTACAATTTGTGCAGTTTTATAAGGAAATTAGCTGGAAAGATTTATTGAGCATCTTGCAGAACCAGACACAGTTCTGGAGACTTTGACTTTCACACTTGCTTCTTATTTTTGCAGAAAAACCCAGCAGCCTTCATTGTGTTTTTTGTCTGAAAAGTGGTCTCTTACATAATATGCTGCTTTCTTTAATGACATACAAAATTTTTCTGTAACATTTAATTTTGTGCTTGAAAACTAATGTTTGGGAATCTAAAATGTTTTTTGTACTGACTTGATAGAACTTTTGCCCATGGTTAAATATGGTGGTGGATCTTTAATGTTTTGGGGCTGTTTTTCTGCCAGAACATCTGGACACTTTGTTAGTATACATGACATCATTGACTCTTATCAAATATCAACAGATATTAAATGAAAACCTGACTGCCTCTGCCAGAAAGCTTAAAATGGGCCGTGACTGGATCTTCCAGCAGGACATTGATCCAAAACATACATCAAAATCAACACAAAAATGGTTTACTGACCACAAAATTGAGGTCCTGCCATGGCCATCCCAGTCTCCTGACTTGAAACCCATAGAAAACCTGTGGGTGAACTGAAGAGGAGAGTCCACCAGAATGGACCTCGAAATTTGAAGTATCTGGACAGATTCTGTATGAAGGGATGGTCTCAGATCCCTTGCCATGTATTCTCAAACCTCATCAGGCATTATAGGAGAAGACTCAGAGCTGTTATCTTGGCAAAGGGAGGTAGCACAAAGTAGTGACTAAAAGGCCAATAATTGTTGCACACCTATATTTAACAAAAAAATTTTTTTTTGGATAATCCTGTGTTTTGTTTGCAATTGTTTGATATCCAGGAGAGCAGAGTATTTTTGTGAATTTTTTTAACAAAAGATCACAAGGTTAAACAATATAGAAAATTTTTGCTCATATTTACCAAGGGTGCCAATATTAGTGGAGGGCACTGTACTTCTACTGCATATGGCAACACTTAGTTTATGTGTCATTGCATGTATTCATGAACCATCTTGGAGTAATATGCTTCAGACATGTGTACTGTATATATGTGTGTATGTAAGGGTTGGCTCTCACTTTGCGTAGGGCATGGAGTGATGTTACAGGACCTGTAGATGGCTCTCTTTCCTGTGCAATAGCGTCCATTGTTGCGAGGAGGGGGGTTGTTGCACAGACGCTGTGTGAACTGCACTCCGCCTCCGCATGTCCGAGAGCATGCACCCCACAGCCCCCAGGAGCTCCAGCTACCGTGGTTAGAGGCCTAAGAGGAGATAAAAACGGAAGGAAAGTGAGTTATTAAGAAAATATGGGCAATTGTAGCAGAAAGTTAAGACCTAAGAGGTTAAGTTTTTTGTGGCAGAAGTTCTTTGTTAGTGACCATAAGGATGCCAGTTAAAATCCCAGCATGAGAGTGCAAATACAAATGGGGAAAGCCCAAATAGACCTCTTCATGTGGTGACCATAAACCACACATGAAATCCTGACACCGAATCCAGTTTATAGCAAATTTGTCCAAGATACTTCATTGAGATAATTCTTTAAGTCCTTGAAAGTCATCTGAAACTTTGGAGAACTGATTTTATTGCCAATGATTGGGAAATGCAAAACTAAATTGTACTATGACATAACATTTTTGTTTGCTGCCATTATGGAAGGGAAAGTATAAGTACACCCCATGGAAATTGTTGGCTTTTTTGACATATTTGGACAAGCAAACATTTAAAACAGTGAAACAATTAATAAAGTTGATATACTTGAACAAAACAACAGGAAAAATAGCTTTTTCAATCATTTATTCAACAGAAATATCAATAGATATGATATTCTTCTGTGGAAAAAGTAAGTACACCCTTGGCCTCTGAAGCTAGTATTACCCCCTTTAGCAGAAACAACTTCTTGTAGGCGTTTTACATAATTGTCCACCAGTCTCTGACATCGGCTTGCTGGAATTTTTGACAACTCTTCCATGCAATATTCTTTCAGTTGCAAGATGTTTGAGGGTTTTCTTGCATGTACTGCCCGTTTCAAATCCCCCCACAACATTTCAATGGGATTCAAATCCGGGCTTTGTCTAGGCCATTCCATAACCCTCCATTTCTTCTTTTTGAGCCATTCCTTGGTGGATTTGCTAGTGTGCTCATGATCATTATCCTGTTGAAAGGTCCACTTTCAGTTCAACTTCAACTTTCAGATAGATGGCCTCATATTATCTTCAAGCACTCTTTGATATGATGTAGAATTCATATTTGAATCAATGAATGCAAACTGTCCAGTCCCTGAGGCAGCGAAGCAACCCCAAACCATAACATTTCCACCACTGTGCTTCACAGTTGGTATGAGGTGCTTCTCCTGAAAGGCTGTCCTAGGTCTGTGCCAAACATGTCTGCTGTTACTGTGGCCATACAACTCTATCTTTGATTTGTCCGTCCAGAGCACATTATTCCAAAAGGCCTGGTCTTTGCCTGTAGTCTTGCTCTAATGTTCTTTTTAGACAGTAAAGGCTTTTTCCTGGCATGCCTCCCATGCAGGTCAAATTTGTGCAATCTCTTTCTGATTGTAGAAGCATGCACTTTGACACCAACAGTTGCAACACTTACTAGCAGATCATGTGCTGAAATTTTGGAGAATTCTTTTTGCATTAGACAGTCTGCTTTTGGGCTGAATTTGCTGGGACGGCCAGTTCTGGACAAATTGGCAGTCATTTGAAATCTTCGCCACTTGTAGATGATTTTCCTTATAGTGAAATGAGGTATTTCAAATAATTTGGAGATCTTTTTAAATCCCTTGCCAGACTCATATGCATCCACAACCTTTTTTCTGAAGGCTTTACAGAACTCTTTAGATCTTGGCATAATGACACCACACACCTCAATAACAAAGGGAACACCAGACACTAGATATGAGAGGGGTATAAATAAGACAGGTTCCACCTGCATTCCCTAAGCAGGTTCTAATCACTGGCACCCAATCTTGAACACCATATTCAAATGATATGGATTTAAAGGTGTGATAAATGTAGGGGTGTACTTACTTTTTCCATGTGACTGATCTGTTTTTTTGATCAATTAAATTGTCATTTGATCACCTTTATTAATAGGAACAAAAGAGGATCAAATGCTTCTTTGTGTGTGTGTGTGTATATATATATATATATATATATATATATATATATATATATATATATATATATATATATATATATATATATAAACAACTAACAAATGCTTCAAGGCATCTCTCGATCTGCAGCACTTAAGAGACACTGAAGTACATTTTTCTTGAAATTGCTTAATGTCAAAAGAATTCAGCTGCAGCAATAAGTAAGTTAAGAGTCTCAGAGAGATGTTTTATGTAAGAATGTGTGTACACCCATTCCCATTACTAATAAACAAACATGAAGCCAACAATGGCTCAAAAACTGTCTTAATTGAGAGATGGCACACTACAAACACTAGACACTGTGAAGAAGCAATGTAAATTGAAGACAAATTTACCAGAGGAAAAGAGGGGAAGTATGCATGTGTGAGTCTTAATGGAACACACCAAAGCCACATTTTCCTGATTCCTTAGCACAAACAAATAGACATGAAGAAATACTCTCAAAGGGACATTCTTCTTTTAAAGAAAATGAGTCTCTGTGACACTTAATAACCTACTAGACAAAAATACCCAAGTAGCCTGGAGAAGGGCAGACAGTACATAAAATTCCTCAAATTCTGCAGGATTAATCTGCTTGATATTATCCTGGCTACCTTAGGCTAGAAAAATGCCTTATGACTACATCACTCCAGAGTTATGCACAATAACCGAGGGACATAAAGTATGGGTAGTCATTTGGTACTCGTAACTTACTAAACAAACTTCTTTGACCCCATTCATTTTCTGTTATTTTATGTCTCTGGAAGAATCTCTTCTCTTATCTCTGTCTTCCGTCATAACAGCAAACTACTGCGTTAGAGAATACCCTATCTTGCCAAGTCAAAAACATTTGGCACTTCCAGCTTCAACCTCCTTCTCATGTTCTTGCTTCTCATATATTATGTTCCGGCTTCTCACATATACATGGTGAGAAAGCTCACACACCTTCATGGATCATCTGACCTGCTTTCCTGCTTACACATTTCTTAATGACATCTCCAGTTCATCTGTCTTCAGCTTTTTGTCACTAGTTCCACCCCGTCTTTCCTCACTTTGAATTCCTCCCTGTATTTGACCATGCAGTGTCTCTCTTAGGGTGTACTTTATTTCAGCAAGCCTGTTTCACTTTCCGTCTGACACGCTGTCTGTCTCTTTCTCACATTCCAGCCCAAGTTCATGCTGGGGAAACCTCTCTATCCACCCAGTGCCTCTTGGAGAGCTGTGCCAAATTTTTTTTACACATCTAACCATATATTTTTCTCTAGTGCTCTTCCACTCTGTGATCACAGTATATCATGCTTAGCCTCTCAACATAGGATTCCTAAAACAACCATATGCCTTATATGAACTCTGCTGTTTTTAAACACTGGTAATTTTATAGGGTATCAAAAACTGTCTTGCCCAGTATACCATACTCTACCCCAAACCCACCGAATAGTGCCTCTTGCGTGTCTTGTCCACACACTTCCCATGCAGGCATATCCTGCCCTTGCCACACTGCGTGCCCTCTGCCGCTGGCAACTTCTTGGTCAGACACACCATCTGGCCCTTCCTGATTATAGCGCACCACAGACGAGCACACACATCCATGCCTGGGCACACCGTGTACTCAGGCCCGAAGGCTAGCTGGCACTGCCGCACTGCGTCATAGCTCTGACCAGGAAGTTCCTCAGGACCAAGCAAAGGATTATGTGGCATGTCCAGCAAACACTCCGCTGCAGTGGAAGACAGAAGCATTAGGCAGTCAGCAAAATGATGCTCTAGTTTAAAGTGCATACATTTTTTTTCTGTTTCAGATCACACTGAACACAACAAGCTTTGGTTATGTCTGAATGTTTTCAGTCATCCAGCTAATTTCTTTTAAATGTTTTATAAGCCCTTAAAAGAGTGGTGAGATGTATTTAAGATTATACAAAAGACACAGTCTCTTGATTTAGACAAGCCTCAGTTTATGCATGTTGCATTTAGGAGAACAATATGTCCCTTAAAAAAATAATGAAAACATTGCTTTATGTTTATATGTTTTTAATTTATATGTCTATCAATAGAACTGTGATGAAGAGTCACACCATTTCCATCATCAAAGAAGTCAGTGATGGTGGCCGAGGTGCAGCGGCTCCAGGGTTTGGAGGAATCGATAGAGGTCAGGATTGAAGACATAAGTCTCTTGTCCTCTGTGGAGCCAAACCTCTCCTCACAGAACTTTGAGTCATCATGAGACAAGCCTAGAAGGTGCCCTGAAAACACGCATATACATTAGATTGTTAGAGAGTGACTTGTGAGTAATTTGTGAGTTAGAGCATTGATATCAAAATTCAAAAATGTAAAAAATGAATAAATATCCAGGAAATAAGGATATGTTTAAGTTAATAGTATAAAGTTAAATACAATAAAGAATTAACAAGTCCTCAGAGTCATCACAGTTGAATAGAAAGAGACCTATTTATTTGAGCTCTGGAGAGATGTTATGATCACAATTATGAAGCGTCATCATGTCAACTAATTTGGATTTGGATAAATCATCTTACCCAGTCCATGAATTTGCTACGAAAACAGAGTGAACACATAAACAGATTTTAACTGCTGTGTTCTTTCCCTCCTCAGCTGTAATCATGTCTACAACAAGGTTCTGTAGTTCAACTAAACAGTTTAGTCTTGTTTCTACTTTGACGTAATTAAATGAATTATCTAGTTATCAAGACCCATGTTTGTTGGACCTTTAGTTTTAGAACAGGGAAAATATTATTATACTGTGCAGTGCTGTTTCTGAACATGCATATACAGTGGGTATAGAAAAGAATCATCCCCCTTTAAAATAATCACATTTTGTTGCTTTTCAGCCTGAAATGAAGACAGACACAGTTTTTGTTTTATCCAGCTGTATTTACTTAATGCAACTTATAACATCCAAGTGTCAGAAATAAATAAATAAGAAAAAAAAAAAAAAAGAATCACTGAGTTGGAAAAATGTTCACCCCTTGCTTTAATTTGCCTTAATTTTTTTAAATTACAGCCTTTAGTCTGTTGGGATATGTCTCTACTAACTTTGCACATCTAGACTTTGCAATATTTGCTCACTCTTCTTTGCAGAACTGCTCAAGTTCAGTTAAATTTGATGGTGACCGTTTGTGGACTACAGTCTTCAAGTCATTCAGCAGATTTTCAATGGGGTTTAAGTCTGGGCTCTGACTAGGCCATGCAAGGACATTCACCTTTTTCTCCTTCAACCACTGTGTGGTCAGTTTTGCTGTGTGCTTTGGGTCATTGTCATGTTGGAAGGTAAACCTTCTTCCCATTGACAACTTTCTGGCAGAGGGCAGAGGATTTTCCTGAAGAATTTGACGGTATTTTGCCCCATCCATTTTCCTTCTATCCTGACAAGTGATCCAGTCCCTGCTGCAGAGAAACACCCACATAACAGGATGTTACCACCTCCATGCTTTACTGTAGGAATGGTGTTATTTGGATGGTGAGCTGTATTGGATTTCCACCAGACATATCGTTTGGTGTTGAGGCCAAATAATTCAATTTTAGTCTCATCTGACCATAACACCTTTTTCCATGTGGCCTCAGAATCTTCAAGGTGCGTTTTGGCAAAGCTCAGTCGTGGATGGCTTTTTTTCTTGCAACCCTCCCATACAAGCCACATTTGTGGAGAATTTGTGATATTGTGCCATTGAGAAGGTGATTAGCTACACCTGATTGAGTTTACAAGTCATTTTTAGGAGGGGGGTGATCCTTTTTCCAACTCAGTGATTCTGTTTTTTTTTTTTTTTTTAATTTTCTGACATGTTGGTGTTATATCTTTCACTTGGATGTTATAAGTTGCACTGAGTAAATACAGCTGGATAAAACAAAAACTGTGTCCGTCTTCATTTCAGGCTGAAAAGCAACAAAATGTGATTATTTTAAAGGGGGTGATTCTTTTCTATACCCACTGTAGAAGTGCTTTATGGCATTTCCATCCATCCATTTTCTATACCGTTTATCCCACACAGGGTCACAGGGAGCCTGGAGCATATCCCAGGGAACTCGGGACACAAGGTGGGGGACACCCTGGGCAGGGTGCCAATCCATCGCAGGGCACAATCACACACACACACACACACACACACACACACACACACACACACACACACACACACTCATACACCCATTTACACACTACGGACAATTTAGAGATGCCAATGGACTGGGGGAGGAAACCGGAGTACCTGGAGGAAACCCCCAAAGCATGGGGAGAACATGCAAACTCCGCGCACACAGGGCAGAGGTGGAAATCGAACCCCCAACCCTGGTGGTGCGAGGCAAATGTGCTAGCTTTATGGTGTTTGGTTCATACCAATTTCATGTGCGACAGTGAAGGCAGCGTGCAGGCCATCATCTTCTATCACAGCGCAGCTCCTCTCTGGAGAACACACCGTGCCCACATCAGCCATGCCCAGTGTATCACACGAGTGATGTCCGCACAGGTCCTAAAGAGAGCATACACATGCATGACTCAAGTTCAGCTGAGAACTTCACTGGGCATTATACTGTCAAACACTAATGAGCACACACACACACACACACACACACACACACACACACACACACACACACACTGTATTGCAGTTGTACACATTGATAACCCTTTTAATGAAAAGCTCTGAGCTGCAATTAATAGCATGAAATTCGTCTGCTTCAGTGATAAGAGGCGGTTAAGTTGGTGCCTATCCATGCTTGCACATTACTTCTTATTCACACTGATCTATCCACCCGTGTATTTTGTTCTGGTAGCTGATTGAGGTATTGATCTATCTTCTCTTCCTTTCTCACATGCAATTACACCTTTAGGGCTGATTATTATTCAGCAAGGGAGATATCAATTAAGTGATCAACCCTATATGCTCTCCAATTCATCTCTATATGAATACACACCTACAAACGCATGTGGCTGCCAATAGGACTTCATAGCTCCTCTAGAACTATACCATGCATCCAGACAAAGTAGGCCATAATACTGAAGTGGGGAAATTCAATATATTTTGAAACATATTTACAAAAAAACCCACAAACAAACCTGTAAATGTCATGATTACATAAGCAGTCACTCCTTGTATATACAGTGTGAAGTGTAGCTTTTCCCCCTTAGGCATTCATTACTCCTGTAGCAACAACTAGCAATGCAAACAGAAATATTATTAATGTTATGTCTTGCCACCTGAAGGGAGAATCCTTCATTTTTATGGTACAAAGGTGTTTAGTGGTTTGCCTGGTGTACAGTTGATTGCCTCTCTTGCCAGAGAAACTGCTGTAGTGATGCACAAAGAGTGATGAGTGCAAATAAAAAAAAACTAATGCTTTAGGTAGAATCCTGAATGGGTTACATGCAAGACTGTATTTATCTATTAGAGACATTTGCAGGTCTTTGATGTTTTTTTCCCTGTCTGTAATAAATTAGTATAAGTTCCCTAAATAGCAGTCTCAGGATTGTCCCGGAGGATTGTTTTTTAAGTATAATTTCCGCCATTGTTTTATTAGTAGGATGATAAGTGAGCTCATACCAGTAGATAGTGAGCTCATAGCGATGTTTATAGCTCAATGCATCCTTTCTCTTAATAGTGAAAAACAGAGTGAACATCTCAACATTCATCATTTATGCACAACTACACTGCAGTTACTCCCTGGAACTATCTATACTTTAGGTGACCCTGCCCACTGCTCCATGGGTCCAATGGAAGATAATGCATTTGAATTCAGAGAATTTTCCATGAATAATGTGAAAGATATTTTACTATGAAAACCTCACCCAGCCCTGTGTTTTTTGCAAACATACATCAGCTTCTATAAGTTGTATATGATAGAAATCCATCATGGAGAAGAAAAACTGCATACCCAAATTCTCTAATAACAGATTAATTATTCCAAGAAGCTTGCTGAGCCTCTCTGAGTGTATTTTTACCCATTTAATCATGCTGAAAGAAGACAACCCACACTTTGTTTCAGCATTTCACACACAAGTTTATGTAAACACATACACACACAAACAAGTCACTTCCCCCCACACCCAAACCACATTAGAGAAAGGTGCTTTTAAATGCCAAGTTCTTTGAAGACCAAGTACGTTTACTAGACCATTTGAGTCAAAATCCTGATGGGCAAGGTTTCAGTGATTACATCAGTGGACTGCATGTGTGTTGTGTATTTTGCAGAGGCCAGTGTGAGGACAGTGTTGCTTGCCCTAAAGGCTAGGTCTGGGTGTTACATTGCACTGTGTGGTATCACATTTTGTATGATCTCTGAGATGGCATGTCCCTGCACTACTGCATAACTGTGAACTGGATACAATAGTAGTTCTATACTAGAATATATATATATATATATATATATATATATATATATATATATATATATATATATATATATATATATATATATATATATATATATATATATATACACACACACACACTAGTATAGCTATATATAAAAAGGTTCACATGGTTAACTATGCCACATTAGTTAATCCTAATATTGTTATTCCTAATATAAGTGATTAAAAGGACTAATCTTTATGCTATTCCACATTTTCTTTTCCTCCCTTCTCATGGGCTCCTTCATCCAATATCTATCTAACCCTTGTTTTTTTAAATTTTTTTTTACCCTTTTCCTGACACACCCTCTCTCATATATCCATTTTCTTTTCTTTCTCTTTTTCACATAACTTATTCTCAAGTCTTTATCCCCTGCAACTGACCCCTTTACTGCCGTTTTGTTGATTTTGAACATGGATCTTTCACAGACCCATGCAAGAAGGGCACAGACAGACAAACAGAGATGGAGACAGAGAGAGACATGGCACAAGATGGAGATGAAAATATGGGCAGAAAGAGGCAAATACACAGACAGTTATTTGAGGAATTCTCCTGGCTGCATACCAAGGCAAAAAGAGGCCAAAAGGAAATGAAAGTTTCTGAAATATTCAGGGAAAACAATATTGGCAGCGACAACAGAGAGGAATATATGTGAGGCAACAATCAAAACAGAAGCTGGGGATTGGGATTGTGGTCCAGGACCATTTCAGAGTTAGACTAACTAGCCATGACAGTCTGGCCAATCAAAGATTAAACCATGACAGTGATGGCCTGTCAGTTACAGAAGCTGCATACTGGTGCAAGCCTGAAATGCCAATCAAAGTAGGATTCAAGACAAAAATGGATGATGGATAGGAATTATAGTGACAACAACAGTTTACAGTTGGGTTTGGAATATTTGGTGAGACAGAGAGAAAGATGTCTCTCTCTTTCTCACAAATGCACTACCACAACTTCACTCCGACAACTTACAGCACCATTGCAAGCACGGTCAGCCCTCACATTTGGCATTCATTCAGAGCAAACATGTTGAGGAGAGTCAGAAAGAGTGGTATTTAGGTGGAGAGAACTCTGGATATTTGATGCTAGGTGTGACCACACCACAAGATTCTGTCAGCTGTTTCTGATTTGTTGTTCTTCTAAGGACGGGTGAAAACAGCTCTGCTTCCTCTTTGCTTAGTTCCATACTCAGCTGTTTTGGTCCTTACAAGCATGTATTTGATATTTTTGTCCCATTTGTAGGAGGTGACTGGAGGATCTCTCATCTTCATTATCATCATTAAAAAAAACTGCAGACCAGCAGCTGGGGCTTCATACTGTATGTTCCCAATGAACATGGTTACTATGTATATATTCAATGATGAATAAAGTTATCTTCAAATGAATAAACAAAAAGGCCCCCTCCCATAATGTCAACAAAAATTTATGAGCAACTCCAGATCCACAGTGGTCAAAGACAAACTTCTTGCAGAGTTTCTCAAAATTTGCCGGAACGAGTCCAGCAGCGTTGCTTCCTGACTCTGGCACGCAGCCCAAAGCTTTTTGCCAGGCCGCCAGCATCATGGTTCAACATAGTCCATCCCAAATTTGTGTGAGGTTTTCAGCATGTTGTCAACTTCTAGTACAGGGAGAGAAATATAGGATGTGTGAAATACCAAACCCTGATACAAACATATGCATAGAAACTCAGGAAAATATGCCTCCCATTTGGTCAGTGTTATACATCTACACAAACAACTAATGCTTGCGCTGTACAATGAGAGAAATCTTATCTTCTGACTGCTGGTCACACTCCATTACTCTCGATGCCACTGTGAAAATCATATCGCAAAGGTGCTCACTGGACAATACTTCACGACACTGTGTGCACTCTGCAATATTGTCCAAAGTAAAATGATGATGCCATTAGTCACCTCATTGTGACAATGTTAACAAGCAGGTAGTGCTCACTTTGCACAGTTTTATGTGCTGAAACTTCAAAAGGAAAGAAGTGGTCCAAAGCACGAACACACAGAAGATGCCATTGCCACTTTTCAATTACTGCTGCTTCCATTACCTGGGATGATCGTTTATGAATTTTTTCTCTCTAAGTACTAGCTTGCTGGTGGATTTAAACTTGGGAAACAAGCCAGTTACTTTCTGTGTGCAGCCTACATTACATAAATATGGTTACTGATCAACCACACAATGCCGACGATAGCAAAAACTTAACTGACGGTTTCTAAGTAGGCTTCTGATACATATAGCGGATTGTCACACTGTCCACACTACACAGTAGGCTTTTAAGATATAGATTTTTTTTCCCCCGTTCACGATTTACCTTGCAATAAACTGTTTGATCATCCAGAACTGATAGTCTAAATGAGCATTTCCACCATTTCAGGTTTAAGAAGAGTACAGAAAGGCATAATGATATACATTTTGCAGTCAGAAATGGCAATCACAAAACCTCTGCTGGATAGTGTATTTTTAAGTGTTTCTGCAGTAACACACAGTAAACAAAACATTTTTGATATAATTATTTTGACAAATCTGTTGTCTAATGTCCACAAGGCTGACATTTTAACTGTTTTATGCTGCTTCTCTCTGTTTTTTTTTTTTTTTTTTTGTCTGAAAACAGTGTATTTATTCAATGTCTAATTATCATCACCATTACCATAACTTGTAAACACTTTATACACATTACATGCCTATTTAGTCTTTAGTCTTTTTGGTAAAAATATTAATCTTTTTTTTCTATTTTAGTCGAAAACCAAAAGCGTTGTTGTTGACCATTTTTGACCAAAAATTGTCTGTAGCATCCCTAATACATACAGTATATTTAAGTCATGTTAAATATATACTTGTCTAACGTTAGCTAAGTCAAACATACTTTGATGTAATTCACAGTGTAATATCATGTAGAGGTGATTAAATCTTTAGCCTTCTACATGATGTCTGTTTTGTTTTTTACTGACATCAGAAATTTATAATAACCTCTGACAGGCCAGTGGAATACATTTATCTACCGTTGTTTACCCTCTCACACGGTGTGTGTCTCATGATTTAGCATCCAATTCACACACAATTCAGCCAAAATTTAAAAATTTTGTCAGCGACAGCAAAATCATGCAATGTAAGTCTAGCTTAAGTGAAGAGACTAATAAAAGTGTACTGCACAAACACACTATACATGTACACTCTCCTACTTCATATTTCATAACTCTAATCAGAGGGTGGGAAGAGTTAGTGGCTTGTACATGTGCAAAAATAATTCCTGAACTCCCTTCACAGTACTGACTGTGGGGCAGTTATATGTGATTAGGTTACTTAAATGTTTCTGTAAAATTATAGATAGTTCTGTCTCATTGAGTTTTGATCACTCAGGGTTTTGATTAAGTCAGTGAGTGTATCTAGCTTATTTCCATAAGATGTCATTTCAAAATAATAACTAAGACAGATTTATATCAGCTTTTATTTACTATATCTGATTTTCAGTGCATCAAAAGTTTACATAGACTTTGATAGTATTTGGTGGCACTGCCTGTTAATTGCTTAACTTGAACAATTGGGTAGCCTTTCACAAGCTTCTGACAATACTTTGCCAGAAATTTTTGACTATTCCTCCTAACAGAACTGGTGTAACTCAGGTTTGTGGGCCTCCCAGAGCAATGGCTCAGTGGTTAAAGGCTCTTGGCTACTGATCAGGGCCCTTGAGTGAGGCCCTTAACCTTGCGCTCTGACCCCAACTCCTAACAAGCTGAGATATGCGAAGAAAGAATTTTACTGTACAGTAATGTGTAGTATATGTGAAAGATAAAGGCTTCTTCTTCTTCCTTGCTTGGACACACTTTTTCAGTTCAGTCCACAAATTTTCCATGGTGATCACCTGCAGACTTCACTCTGGCTTTTCCATGCTGGCCTTGGACTAGGGGTGTATTCCTTGCGTAGCAGCCTTTCAGGCCCAATGAAGCATGTACATATTTTGGTACCTGAGGCTTCCAACTCCTTCACGAGTAGCTTTGTTGTTGTTCTGGGATTCAGTTTAACCTTTCAGACCAAAGTTTGTTCATCCCTGGGCATTAATTTGTGCCTCCTTTCTGACCACAATGTGGTCCCATGATTTTTATATTTGCATGCAATAGTTTGTATAGATGCTTGTGGTACATTCAGTTGTTTGGAAATTGCTCCTAAGAGGGAACCTTACTTGTGGAGGTCCACAAATTTTTTTTTTCTGAGGTATTGGCTGATTTGCTTGAATTTTTCAATTATATCAAGAGCTAAAATCTTAAATACAGCCACAGTTGCACTCCCAATTAACTTCTAATTATAATAATTGGCCGAGCAGAAGATTCTAAATGTTATTACCTCAATTTCTGGAATCTTCCATAATGTTTATAGGGACAGCCAGCTTGGTGTATGTAAACCTTTGACCTTACTGGAGTTCTGGAGATATAGAACTCTCTAATCGATTGTTTAAAAATTGCTTCTGTACACAAAGTAGGGTTGCACTGTATACCAGTACTACAGTACTATCGCGATACTAAAGCTTCAAAATACCACCGATGCCACTGTATTTTTTAAACGGTAGTATCATCAATATGGTAGTACCATAAGTAATATTGTATGTGTGGCAGTTAATACTATTTTCGCTAAAACAACACATCTCACTGCTTTTGCAGAATACACAAAGGTTAGTGACACTTCATTTAACCTAAATATCTTTAGTACTGCCCCGCGAGTGTGAGGCCCTGCTGTCCCCCTGGAGACACACCTCTCTCTGTGGCTACTCTGCTCAGTGAATGGCAGAGAGGAGCAACACATTCATTCACTTCTAACTTTCTCTCTGTGTGTTCATTTTACATATAGCTGAAATCACAGCACAGCTGTTGTCTTTAACTTATGTGTTTGGTGGTTTTGTCAGAGGACGTCATGGTTACACTGTAAAATCAGGATTTTAGCAGTGGATTTTTTTCCATTTATATTTATGTATTTCTGTACATTTGGTTCATTTTGTAGATTTGAATTATGAATTAACACAATATTGCATGGTTTAGTGATACTATTTGGTATCATGATACTTCAGCTGGTATAGTATTGTAAGATATGTTTATGGTATCGTTACAACCCTAAAACAAAGTAGATGCCCTAACTGACTTGCCAAAAGAAATGTATGGTAACATGCAATGTATGGCGTTGTGAAAATCTTCAGTTTGAATGTCTTTTGCCTAGATTTATGTAAATGTGTGGCCTAAGTTGTAGATGTTATGTAATAGAGGATAACTAGCCAGTAGGTGGGAATTAACAAATGACTAAATTTGGAGAAAATGGGGTTTAAAAAAACTTATTTGTATGCACAGTTGATAGATGAGACCCCAGTACATTTTCAGTTTCTCCTTGACACCAGGCTTGAAACTGAATCTGAATCAAATGATATTCAAGTTGACTCAGAGCCTACTTTGTTGAGGGACACAACTGAATACCAAATATTTTCTGGTACACAGTCCCTCAGAAGCTGCTCTTTGCATCCCATTCTTGTTCAGTCCCTCGACAGTCGAGGCATTGTCCTCTCTCTCTCTCCTGCAGTGTCAGAACACTCATGCATTCGTCTCCTGCATTACATAATATCTCATAATGCCTCTCAATGTGCCTCTTGTTCTGGCCTCCTCTGTCATCCTTGCATGCTTGAACTCACACTGGAGCTGAAAGAGGGGGAAAGAGATTCTGAGAACTGTGTGTTGGTGTGTGCAGGGGCTTCTTTTGTTGTTCTGCCTACTCTTTATGTACCAAAACATGACTCAAAAATCCAGTGCCAAACTCGCTTACTAAAATTAATGATGTAGTGCGGACAGTTAGAAAATGGAATGCATTTTGTGAAGTGCATGCTGGTAAGATCTGTGCCAATGGTTTCATGTCCACACTGGATTCTTTATGAGCGTTTGTTCTGCTCTTCACTATGCACTGTATTGAGCTTTGAGATACGATGGCTGATTTTTTTTTAATGTAATGATTTTTTTTTACTTTTGGCTTTGGATCTTTTATAATTCTTGAAAACTATAGCGTGAAGCCATCAATTTGTTGAGTGGCAAGTTTTTCGAATATTTAGCGAAGCACCAATCCCACTTTATTTTAATGATACCAAGCTCTGACTATTGGGTGATACTGATCTGAAACTGACATTCTTTTAATAACTAAGCTAGCTGTGCATGAGAGGTGTGACCACGACATGCTTTAAGTCAGGTTGTCCTATGTTCACATGCATGATCTGTGGTGTCAGTAGCTGTTCATCGCCGATGATAGATGAACAGATGACACTGAACATAAGAACAAATTCCTTATAATATATACACATCTCTCATCGTTTTGTTGACTTTTGATTTTATTGTACTGGTTTTATCAGTGGATCAGCTCATAAAATATGTGAAACGTGAGCTGATACCCATCCAGTGTTTCAGGCCAGTAACAATCAGTATCTGCCGATACTCACTGTTAGATTGGTTCATCACAACTTGATACGTTGATTGGGGCATTTTGGTGAAAAAAGCTAATGGTGCATATTTCTTTTTAGATTTAGTCATTGTAAACTTTACATTTATTAATTTAGCAGATGCTTTGATCTAACATGGAGAGAGCCCAACACCGCCAGTTGGGTAGGCCAGGATTTGAACTCAACCTTGTAATCAGTAGCCCAGAGCCTTAACCGTCTCACAGATTAAGTGTCTCACACTCTACCAAGTGAGTCAGCCATGCTTTATTTGCTTTAGTGATTACAGTCACTGCATATGCACTTGGGCACTGTGCAAACTGAGGACATGAAGGGTAATGATTCTCTGAGTCCATTTCACACAGTCAGCACTGTGGGTTGGTAGCTCCTCTCCTTGGATATTTGCATGCTCTTTTTTGCCTTTTGTACTCTGTTGACAAGGCAGAGACAACCACAATAACCACACCCACAGACGCTGCTCCACCAGGTGTGTAAGCAGCACTCAGACAGAGAAATGCACTGGCACCGATTTGCTCTACACCAGTTCAGCACCGTGTGGCACTGCCAAGAGAAAGCAGGCTGTCAGTGGAATATGGCATTAGTGAGTGCTGCCAAGGGGAAGCAACATTAACCTAGTGCCAAGTGAAAGCACCTCAGAGCAGATTCCATTGAGAATCCCAATGCCAAGAGTATCATAACTAAGCATGAGATCTGTTCCCTACTGAAGAGGACCTCACATGAGTCACATATGCTGAGAGTTTGGTTATGCAAAGGACACAGCACTTGCAAGCAGGGATGAAAGCTTACCACATGAGAGGGGGTGATAGAGGCACAAACCATTGTACTTTGCTGTGGGTTTGGTTCAAAGAGGGGGGAAATTTAGACAAGGGTGATCTCTGAGAGCTCAAAATCCATAAGGAAGACAGAAGGCATGAGAGGTATTTGAAGTTAAGAAATATTTTCACATATTTACACACAATTTCTCTCAGTGCAGCTTATGAAGTAAAATTTAGCGATTTTCATGGTATAATTTCCCCAAGATTAGTATATTCTATGTGAACTACATGGTTTTGGTGAAAATGAACTTGGCACGGTTCTTTCAAATGTGTGTGTGTGTGTGTGTGTGTGTGTGTGTGTGTGTGTGTGTGTGTGTGATTCCAAGTGAGATGAGAGATGCTTGTATGTAGACCTTGTAGGCTGATGATGTTTCATTTACCAACAACAATCATCCCTTGGTCTTAGAAATCACAAACAGACCCAAAGTATGCTTTCTGTCATCACAAAGATGAGGCTGTAAGCTTTCTAATGATCAAAATCATGTATAACGGTGTGTTCCAAACATCAAGAATTACACAGACTATATAATTACTAATGATGTTTTGTCTATCACATTAACAGAGTTGTGGAGAGAGCTACGGGTCTTTGAATGACTGGTAAGCATAATGAAACAAAGGCTCATAAGAACAAGCACAGAGTTTTTAACTGATGAAATGTCTGTTTTCTTCTTAATGCTATTGAGTCCACTCATCATGGAAAAAATCAAGCATTCCATGGTAGTTTGTATGAAATGAAATGAAGCATGTTTCAACTTTGGAAAGCAAAAGTATTTCCTGGATCTGTACAAACATGACTGAATCAAAACATTTGCACGTGAACTTTTTGTGTCTGTACTCCCACACACCCACACACGCACGCGCAACCCCCCCCCCCCCCACACACACACACTTACTTTTCCTTGAGTTACTGATTCTAACCATGGTCACAGATGTATTTTTCTTTTTACCTGCCTGGTGAAGAGAATGGCCGCGTCGTGATGATGCTGATGGTCATCGTCCAGTGGGTTCTGCTGGTTCTGCCACTTGCAGAAACTCTTGAGCGTTGCAGCAGCGTTCTTGGACACATCGAGACCTTTCTCGTTCTCTGTCAACACCGTGACCTTCACCACAGAGAGACGGATAGGGTTCTCGATACTGGCGTGGCCGTACAGCCGCGACGCGATAGACGCCAGTGTCAGCAGGTAGTGTTGTAAATCGTTGCCATACTTCTTAGCCATGGACGCGTCTGCCACCAGTAACAGCTCCACGTGCCGCGCGCGTGACACCGATCTTTTGCTACGCATCTTTGCATTTTGTGATTGCGCGAAATTCACCCAGAACCTCCTGCCGTGCACATCGTAATCGTCACGCATTAAATCCCCCTTCGCTTTACCTGTCCTTCGGCGCGTCCGCAAACTACCATCGCGCCTTCTCCGTTCGCGCGTTCCGCAGCTTTCGTGTTCCGTCACGGCCTCGAAGCTAAAGCTCTCCCAGGTGTAATAGTGCAGTGTGCGCTCTGCGTCGTTCTCGTGCTCTCTGGCGTGCGCGATGGCTCTGATTTTGTAGCGGTCATGGTTCACGGCAAAAAATCCACTTAGTCCTCCCTTGCACATGTTGAAAACCGCTAACGATTCCGGATTGGAGTCCACAGTTCCTCGATACAAGCAGCCGCGCCGCAGAAGTCCCGCGTCACGTAGGGTCGCACTGTACGGCGAACCAAAGTGAGGCGACAGCACCGATTCGTCCCGCTCCAGGTCAAGCTGAAACCGCTGATCGTCCAAATACAGGAGATAGCCCACTCTCCCGCCTCCGTGATAGAGCCGGTCGATGGCGCGCACGAAGCCGCTGGTCTTCCGTACAGGTGCGAAGCCCGACCCATTGACAGGTGGCGAGAGACTCGCGGAGCCCGGAAGAGCATCGGCCACGCGCGGCAACGAGAAGCACAGCAAAACAATCTTCAGCGACGCGACGCCGCCGGGGATAGAGCAAAGTGCGACAGTCATCGTCTCTCAGAAAGAGCACAGCTCACATCCACACACAAATACACATAAACAGGCTTAACTTGACTTAAGGATGGAATTTAGGAAAATGTAAACAAATGCTCCGTGATGTGGATGCGCATCTTTTTCATGCATCCGCACAAAAGTAGAAAAAGGCGAAAAAAGAGCAAGCCATAGAAAAGCTGAACGCAAAACAGAGCCGGGACGGAGAGTGCGCGAGAAGTGAAGCTAAACATGAACAACCGTAAAGTTTTCCTCTTTAAAAGCGCACGCACACACACACGCACGCACGCACACACACAGAGAGAGAGAGAGAGAGAGAGAGAGAGAGTCCTGCCCCCTTAGCGCTGAGCTCTCCAGTACACCTCCCTCCTCACAGTGCTCTTTTTGACATCGTCCAAAATACACACACTATCCTACTAAATAGTATGATAAATACCATGTCTAGTATGTCTGGTTCGACATACAATTTAGTTCGCCACTAAGCAGTTTCGCACGCAGCCGTTCTCTCTCGACTCGCGCTCTAGTGTCTCCTGGAATCAAAGTCAAGTGCTAACTGTCTGGACCAAGTCTGTCTGGCGCCGAGACACAAACAGCAGGAGGTTAATGTTCACGCAGAGACCAATAATTGGTGCTAGAAGACCTGAAAAAGTTAAGCTGAAAAGTTGCGCGTGTCCACTATCGTGTTTGGCCTGAGCTAAAACGAAAACGAAAACGAAATGCTGTTTTGGCAAACACATCGTATTTTGCGGTCAGTTTAACAGAAGTGCATTCAAATCCAGAAACAGAATATCAAATACTCCAGAGGACCAGGTGCCAGATTGTTCCTTCCCAATTTTGACTTTAATAATAAACTTGAATAATAACCAACTTGAACTATAATTTTGCCAAATTACAGCTAATACAAAGTAATTTTTACAGCTCAGTTTGAATAAAGATTGTACTTTGCTTAGGGGTGAAAAGCCTTCTGCTCGTGAGAGGGGCATTTTATATTTGGGTATGAGGCTGTAAATTCAGTATCACAAATATTTGTGAACAATATTACCCAAAACAAGCACACAACAGAAGAAAAAACTTGGTTTACTTGCAGTATTGAGCAGGACACAAATGAGAATGGGAAAAATTAATTAAACACAGTAAGTGTTAATACCATTAACACTGCCCAGCCCCTTTATGTGTACAAATAGTTACTTTTTTAAACCCAATCTTCTCCCAATTTAGTCATTTGCAAATTCCAACCTACTGGCTGCACACAAAACACACACTCATATACACATATTTAGTGCTTTGTGATGAAACATGTAAGAGGGGCTGAATGCTTGTTTAGAGTACCTCAAGCTACCACCACTGCAAGCCTTTTGTACCAGAGCCAAGTGGCGTAGTCCGCTCTCCACAAGTGCCTCTCCTTTGTCAAAGTGGAAGCTCCCACTTCAGCTCAGTACTCTACAATTATTACAGTGTATCTGCTGACAATAACGATTTCTCAGGCAATGCCGCCTGAGGACTCGAAGGTCACACACATGCAACAGTGGTTTCCGGCCTTACCCTTTACACAATGAAATTTCTCCGGATTCCCTGAATCTTTTCAGAATATTATGCACTGTAGATGGTGAAAGACCTAAATTCTTTGCAATCTTGCATTGAGCAATGCTCTTTTTGATCTGACTGACAATTCTCTCATGAAATTTGGCACAAAGTGGTGAGCCATGAACCATACTTGTTTGCAAAGACTGAGCTTTTGATGGATGCTCATTTTATGCCCAATCCTGATACCCTCCCCTGTTACCAAATAACCTGATCCTCCAAAATGGTGTTACTTGAATATTCTATACGTTTTTGAGTGTATTGAAGGCATCAAATTCTAAATTTTTTTATATTTATATTCATAAAATATATTTAGAATTTATTATATATTATATATAATATATATAATATATTTATAAAATACAAAAAAGTTAAGTCCGTCAATGAAAACATTGGATATCTTTTCTTTGTACTTTTGTCAGTTAATTAAACTTCCAAGAGACTTGACAAATCACAGATTTTTGTTTTTATTGCATTTTAGGAAAAATCCCAACTTTTATGGAAATGGGGTTAGTATAATCCAGATCCTATGAGAGAAAGACAAAAGGGAGCCATATGGACATTGTCCAGTCTCTGTCTCTCTCTCTCTCTCTCTCTCTCTCTCTCTCTCTCTTTCACACACACACACACACACACACACACACACACACACACACACACACACACACACACACACACACACACACACACACACTCTATTACAGCCCACTCTAAATATAGTGCACTATAGTGCATTATAAAAAACGTGCATATGGACATGCATGCTAGGACACGTGCCAAAAGAGCACACATGCTGTATGCACACACTTACTGTGAGTACATCCAATAGCACTAACCATGTGTGGAGCAAATTACATAACTGGAGAGTTGATCCACAAAGCTAATGCTCACCGAGTGCATCCTTACAGCTGCATGACCATCACACACACACACACACACACACACACACACACACACACACACACACACACACACACACACACACACACATAGTTTAAAAGCTACAGAATATTAGTGACAACAAATTATTTGTACATGTTTGACTCTCACCTTTTTGCTGATATATTGTCTTCCATCATTCTATTTCTGTCTCTCACACTCAGCCTCATACAATGTGTTTAAAAGTGACTGAATGTCTTTTATTTCTCATCTGTTGCTACACTTTATGGCCTAAAGTATGTGGACACCTAACCATTACACCCATAAACTAGATGGTCAAAGCTGTGTGGACACCTGATCAACACACCCATATATTGGCCTTCCCCAAACTGTTGTTTTTCAAGCACACAAATGTCTAGAAGTTCTTTGTATGTTGTAGCTTTAAGATTTCCCTTCAGTGGAACTAAGAGGCCCAAACCTGCATGACAATGCCCAATGCCCACAAAGATAGGCAGCTGCATTTGTGATGTCTATCACAAAGCCTGTAGTGCTCTAGGTTCATGTTGTGTTTCCTCCAAATACCAAACAAGATAAACTGAAAAATTAATGCCCTTACCACTAAACTTAAAACTGTAGCATGAGATTTCAATGATGGCATAATTATGAATGGTGTGTGATCTAATAGTTCCATCTCTGCAGTACAGTTCCAGACACTTGCAGTCAATGCAAATACATTAAACCTGGTCTAGCAGCACCTTACTACGACACTGTTGTTGTTGCACAATGTTTGTTTTATTTGTTATGTATATTTTATATATATTTTATATTTTTTATCTGTATATAGGCATGCTGTTTTTACATACTGCTACAGTATGATATGGGAAATAAAGAGAAAGAGAGTGTTTGTGAGTGTTATGTCAAGTCAACTCAGGAATCAACAACAAACTCCATTTCCCAGAATGCACCTCGGCCTACAAGGAAGTGTAGTCCGCCCAGGTGCTCTGTGTTTTGATATTCTGGTTTTGACCTTGCCTTGGAAAATGGCTTTTGGATTTTTTGGATTTGCCCTAGTATTGTTGTTTGCTGATCACCTGCATGCCAATGAGATATGAATCAACAAAAACATAGAAACTGCCAAACCTGATTGAAGGAGCCGTAATTGCAAATATTTGTAAGTCTTCAGGGCAAGTTGGAAGATGTGGCAACCAGCCGAGTTAATGCTCTCTGTCTCTGTTTTTCTAACGCACTGGAAGTTCTTAAAGGAGGCATGGTAGGAGGGACAGAAGAAGTGTGTGAAAGGCAATAGTAGATGTATGATGAAAGAAAAATAGGTATTTTGTCAGAGGGATGCAGCATGAGATGGACTACCACACAGATCATGATAGAGGACAAATGAGGCAATACAACTCCAAACCCAAATGGCCCCAGGATCAGAAGACAATGAGGCAGCTAGTCTTAGAATTGGCTATGATATTTGTAAATGTATGTGAAAACTTGGCTTGGGACATGGAATGGAAAGCTGAAAATATATATTAATTTAGTAGGAGGTGAAGATTTAGGTGTGGTCTTTTTCCCAGACTTCAGTTACATATTAGATTGATGGCATCCAGATGTTAAACTGACACTGATAATGAGTAATATACAAATGCTTTACACATGAGAGGTGACTTGTGAGCCTTGGTGAGAGACCATGTCCTCAGGTAAACCGCACAAATGAAACACATGATGAAATGGTGCTTCCGCTGTTTCCAAAATGTTGGGTAATTCTGGAAGGGGAAGGAGTCTGCATGCCTTGGAAAAATATATTAGAAGAATAAAAATCTCTAGAGCACTGGTTGTTAGGTCAGCAACTTCCATAACATCATGTTTTTTTTTGTTTTTTTTTTTACTGTGGAATGCTGTGGCACTGGGCTAACATAAGATATTTACATGTTTCCCAGAAGACGTGTGTGTATATGCATGTCTTGTGAGCTCTTCCAGCTATACTGCACTCCCTGTCTCTTGCTCTCATTGGTTACAGGAGTCACTGAAAGCACAAAGAGACACAAATAAGTAAACTAGTGGCAATAAGACACAGGCGAGAATCATCACGTATTACCTGCCAATTTGATCCGCCTCCTCTCTGTCCACAGCTGATGCTCGACCACGCCCCCGCTTCCACATACCCCCAGCGCCTGATTCAGGGTGGGTAGCCATCCGGCCTGCCGCTGACTGTCTCCTGGGACAAAATGGCCCCCAGCCCTCTGTCTGATGCTTCAGTCTGCAGAACAAAAGGGAGAGAAAAGTCAAAAGAACGCAATAGCAGGCCCCCACACAAAAACACTTTTACCTGGCAGAAAACCCACTCGCACGGCTCTGCCCACTGGACCAGATCTGGCTGAAAAATTAGGTACAAACCTTCAATAATAGCCAGCCAGCCCCAGGAACTGCCTCACTAGATTTTTGGTCTTGGGTCATTGGCAGGCCGCAATCACTGCTGTCTTATCAATTTGGGGATGCACTAGCCTATAGCCCAAGTGGAGGCCCAGATACTGCACTACCACCAATTGCACACTTCTTTGGGTTTGTGAACCCTCTCTTGTGAATCTCCATAGGCGACCGGGGTGAATTGGGCCATACTTTTTAGACTTACCTCTGGTCCCAGCTCCTCCCTCTTGGGAACCACCTTTGCCAGAGCCATAGGAACAGCCTCTCTCCATGGTTTTAGGAGATTGAGGTGGTATATTTGATGTCCTTGCCACTTTGCAAGTAATTTAGAGCTTGACGTGGGTAGTAAAACAAGCACCTTATCTCCCGGTGCAAATTTGCGAGGCTCCTGTGTGAGGGCTTCGAAGCACAGCTGCTGCTTGTTGCGCAGGTTGAGGAGTGCTTGGTGTTGGGGTTTGGTGGAGGATGGTGAGGGCCTTGACAATCTCGCCAAGTGGGGAGGGTTCCATTGCGACATCAGAGTCTTCCACGATCCTGGGTTTCAGCACCACTGTAGAATCCCGGTGTGTGAGAGTGTGGAGAAAGACTCAGGAGACAGGTGGAATTTTAGCTGAGCTCCAGGCTTGCATTTTTTTGTCTGTGCTTTTCAGCGCACTTTTACAAACTCAACAAAATGAAATCAACTCTGAAATGGGTCCAACCTGGACTTGCAGCTTTCACGATCAAGTTCACGCTGTGTGGAATGTGTGGGTGTGTGTATGCATGTCTCGCAAGCTCTGCCAGCTATATTGCACTCTCTTGCTCTTGCTGGTTATGGGAGTCACTGAAAACACAAAGAGACACAAATAAGTAAACTGATGGTAATAAGATAGAGGTGAGAATCATCACACATTACCTGGCAGTTTGACCTCCTTTCCATCCACAACTGATGCACAAACACCCCCCCCCCCCCGCCACACCCACCAGTGCCATTTTACTTTACTAACAATAGAGCAGTTCATCTACCAGTAATACAGTAATACAGTTCAAATATCAATAGACAACAACAGGAACAGAAACATGTTAATACATGTTAATATAACATACACAGTTAGAGTGTACAGTTCAAATAAATCTATGAAATAGATAAACATCTCTACCTTTCTAGGTTGGTTAATTTAGTGAATGTATTCTCTAGTTATGTAAAACTTTTACTCATTCAACATGTTTATATTTTAAAAGCTAGTGCAAATGTGTGTTGATTACAAAGGAAGAACGCATTTACTTTTTTGCTAACTAAGTTTCCAACTCCAAACTTTTTGTGACAGTGGGGGCATGATTGAGCATCAGCTGTGGATGGAGAGGAGGTGGGTTGAATTGGCAGGTAACACGTGATGATTCTCACCTGTGTCTTGTATTGCTGGTCTACTTATTTGTGTTTCTTTGTGCTTTCAGGTATGGCTGTAATCAGAGAGAGAGTGAGTGATCACTCACACACACACACACACACACACACACACACACACACACACACACACACACACACACGTTGAGGAGTGTGAACTTGAACTTGAACAGAACGAAAGCCGCAAGTTCATGATGGACCCTTTTCAGTTGTTTTTTTTTTTTTTGAAAGTGTGCTGAAAAGCGGGGTGTGAATAAATGCAAGCCCAGAGCTCTGCTAGAATTCTGTCTGCCTCCCGAGTCTTCCTCCGCATCCTCACACACCAGGTTCTACAGTGCTGCTGAAACCTGGGATTTTAGAAGCCTCAGATGCCGCCCTGGAAGCCTCCTAAAGTCCTTCACTATCCTCCACCAAACCCAACACCAAGCGCTTCTTGACCTGCACAACAAGCAGCAGTGGCGCTACGAAGTCCCCTTGCAGGAGCAAGCTGAGAGCCGTGGAACACTCCAGAAGCTGCTGCAGCCCACCAGTTCTCCAGTTGTGTCCCAATTCCTGGAGCTGGTGGTACTGGAGCAATTCATTGCACGACTCCCGACAGGAATGGCAAAGTGGGTCCAGTGTCACCGGCCTGCATCCCTGGATGAAGCCATTTAGATGGCGGAGGATCACTTGGTGGTGGCATCACTCTCTTCCCTCGTTCTCTCTCTCCTCTCCATACTCCTCCCCCAGTAACAATTCCCTGTAACCGAGGTGCCAGGGACCCGAAGCTGGCTCCCAGAACCTTCTTCCCACTTTTCCAGTTCTCCTCCTTCTCTGATGTGTCCCCCAGCTCCCTCACTCACTACACAGGTATAAACTTCCATGCTCACCATGACTGCGGCAAAGCCTGGGAAGGTTGGCTGGTGCAGGCATTTCCAGGATCAGCGTCCCCTCATGGAAGTGGGAACACTGATTCAGATCCCTGACATGCCGCAGGCCTCCCCTGATTGAACAGGAACATAATGCGTGTCAGTGAGCATGTCCATCAAAATCTGATTCAATGCAGGGCATTGGAAATGCACAATTTGTGAAGGTGAGGTATGTGCACAGGGATGTTCATGAGAACCCTCTGGCATCAGTTATTAAATTCCAGGGGCAAAAGCATAAAGCGGAGGCAGCAGTTAGTCCTCACCTCACCCATCCACTAATTTTTGGGACAAATTGGCCAGGTTTTCTGACCAATTGTTTTACTGACTGACCTCCTGAGTCTTCCTCCACACCGTCACACACACGGTTCTACACTTTTGTAAAGTATGAATCATATATGGAGTAGAATGTAAGGGGCTGAGAACATATAGCAGAAGTTTATGGGCAGAGAATGAAACTTTATGATCCTTTTTGCAGGCTTAATAGACAGGAGAAAAGAAACAGTGAAAGCAGATATTTCTGTTGAGTTCCTTGGGATAATGGGAAAAAGTCTGAATAGGTTTTGTAAATCCTTCTTAAACAATGAAATAATGTAAAACCATTCTACTCTGTGAAAAGCTTTTTCAGCATCAAAGAAAAAAAAAATACTACTTCTTATACTGTAAGATTATTTTGAATTAATTTAATAGTCTGCATAATTTTGACTAAGGGCGTCATCCTTTAACAACTGTCTGTTCCTCTGATTTAACAGTGGGGAGGATATTTTTTAACAAACACTTTTGCTTGAATTTTAATATTTACACAGCAAGATATTGTATTTTATTTATAGTCTTGGGAATGCTTTGTTAACTTATATGCCCAGATTTTAGTACAGTGTGTGTGTGTGTGTGTGTGTGTGTGTGTGTGTGTGTGTGTGTGTGTGTGTGTGTGTGTGTGTGTGTGTGTGTGTATGTGTGCTATTTTGTGTATTGCTACTAAATAGTGTGTACAACACTTATGTTAAAGCATTGCCTATTGGTCTATGCCAAAGTTCGAAGTCTAGTACTTTTTAGTGTATATTGGATTCTAGGATGTAAGCTCTTCGTGCTTTCTAGCATGCCAGTCACACCCTTTCTAATTCTAGCTATCATAGCTTTTGCAGCAATATCTATATCTAGTACAATATAATTATGGAACTGAGAAAATGAGCCATGTTTCTATGGACACTTGTGCCAGTGTTTTCACATGTCACAAACTTGACCCATGTACTTAGACATTGTACATGCAGATGTCATGTAATTGAGGGTGAGACGGATGCAAATGCACATAAGAATTTAATGAAAAATAAACAAACTAAGAAGTGTTATAGACTAGACACAGAACAAGAACTATGAATTCGAGGCAGAAATACAATGACTACAGAACATAACAGAACATATGACAAAAATATAAGACTACAGACTACAGAACATATGACAAAAATATAAGACAAAAGCAAGACAAAAGTGTGGCACAAGACGTAACTTAAATACTAGTGTGCATTAACAAAAATGTCAAACAGGTTCAGGTGGTCATGTGACGAGCTCCAGTGGGGTGCAGTGGCTGATGGGAAATGTATTCAAGAGCCTTCTCCGGTATTTCCATGACAGATCCCCACGTAATAAGCCTGGGAGGGGGTCCTGGACACCCTGACCAGATGTCCCTAAGCACTACACAGTCTCTATGAGTGTCATCTCTTGTGGGGCCGGAAAGGGTACGCTTGACGTCTTCTGTGTGATACCGATGCGAGGCAGTCTCTTCCGCACTGCCAAGAGATGACGCGATATCCCTGACCTGGCTTGAGCGTGAAGCGATGGCTACTGCGCAGCCAGCGGGGGAGTGAAGCTCAAGGTGGAGCCCGAGGGGGGAGTGACATTCTCCATGAAGCTAGAGGGGGGAGCGACATTCTCCATGAAGCAGGAGGGGGGGCGACATTCTCTGCGAAGCAGGAGGGTGAAACGATGTTAGCAAATGCAGATAAGAATTTAATGAAAAATAAACAAACTAAGAAAACATAATAGACTAGACACAGAACAAGAACTTTGAATTTGAGGCAGAAATACAATGACTACAGAACATAGCCATATGACAACAACATAAGACAAAAGCAAGACAAAAGTGTGGTGCAAGACTTGACTTAAATACTAGTGCTCATTAACAGAAAATGTGATATATGATGTGCTCCAGTGGGGTGCAGTGGCTGATGGGAAATGTAGTCAAGTACCTTCTCCGGTATTTCCATGACAGCAGACACATGCAAATTTATGACATAAGTATAGCTGCAAAGTCAGAGAGGATTTCCTCGCACTCATGTATTTTTCTTATTTTTCAGTTTCTTTCTTACCTTTTTGCTGTATTTTTCCCCTAACACAGCAGAATGTTACATTTGTAATGGTGATTATACTGAGTTAGGGAAGTTTCCTTCTGAGCTAGTGATGTGTTCCCATTTGTTTGTTTCTTTGCTGAACACTAATAACAAAGTCGACTTGTGACCTTGTGTGAAAAATATAAAAGGCTCTTCTGGTCATTCTTGTCAACGTTAGTGACCTAGGTGGCCCTGGCGGCCCGCCACTCAGTCACAGAACCACAGTTACATTATATGGACAAAAGTATGTGGGCCTTCCCTAAACTTTTGCCACAAAGTTGGAGGCACATGATTGTGTAGAATGTCTTTGTATGCTGTAGCATTATGATTTCCCTTCACTGGAACTAAAAGGCCCAAACGTATGCCAGCCTGACAATGCCCCTGAACACAAAGTGAGATCCTTGAAGACATGGTTTGACAAGGCTGGTGTGGAAGAACTTTAGTGGCCTGCACAGAGCCCTGATCTCAGCCCCACTGAACACCTTTTGGATTAATTGGAATGCAGCCTGCATGCCAGGCTTTCTCGCCTGACATCACTGCCCAACCTCACTAATGCTCTTGTAGCTGAATTAGCACATCCCCCAGTCACGTTCCAAAATATAGTAGAAAGCCTTCCCAGAAGAGAGGCTGTTATGGCTGCAAAGGGTAAACCAACACCATAGTAATACCCATGCTTTTGGAATGAGTTGTTCAACAAGCTCATATGGATGTGATGGTCAGTTGTCCACATACATTGTCCATGTAACCTCTCATATAACCTCTTATTCTACTTCCTTTCATTCCAGACCAGCAGAGTGGTTTCATTCAGAACTAGTGGAGGCTATCAATATTCAGCATGAGGATTTGTAACATGTGGTGCATCTTGCCAAACAATAATATACAGGAAGTGAAAATAACATGCCTTATTAGTACGGCTTCTTATTGCTAATGAGAATCACTCATTGTGCTGATTTATATTCTTTTGAGATAAGAATCTGTCAGCAAGTTCTAGCACTAAACCTGTAAGTGATTAGTGCACTTACAGACACAAATGTCAACAAGTGAAACTCCTCTTAGTGCCACCCAGGAAGTAGCCGTAGTGCGGATCAAATAGCAGTTAAAGAGAGCACCTCTAGACCTGTGTCTATTCTGTCTCATCATTTTGAAAATACTCTTGCGTGCATACAATCAGCACACAGATGGAACATGCACAGTTCCTGTAGTGTGTCTGACCCCTTGTTAACATTCCAGTATGCTGAGGTCACTCCCAGCATTCATTACCCATAATTCCAAGATGTGTGATGTGCTGTGCCACAGTGAACTGTTCATCTGGGCCTATAGGTCTGGTCTGATGTGTACTGGATATGGAGGGCCTGTCAGTAACATCAACAAATTTTAAATTCAAATTCGAATTTTATTGGTCATATACACAACCATACACAGTAGAACATGAAATGCTTTTTTTCAACTGTCTGTTACATAAAAATAGAATGAACAAAAACCAGAATTCACTTCTATACAGGTAGGAAAGGAAAACTATAAAAATATAAATATATGATTGGAGGGATACAAAGATCGGTGGCAGAAACAGTACAACTGTAACTATACCTAGGCTGAGGTAGTGGGTGTTGCGAAAATAAGTCCAAGCGCTTGTCCTATGTGTTGTCCTGGTTGAGGGCCCAAATGGCCTGTGGGAAGAAGCTCCTCCTCATTCTCTCTGTGTTGGCCTTCAGGGATTGGAAGCACTTCTCTGACCACAACAGAGAGAAAAGTTCACTGTTTGGATAGCTGAGGTCCTTCACTATCTTCCTGGCCTTGGTCCAACACTGCTTTCTGTGGATAGATTGCAGGTTAGGGAGCTCAGTGTGGATTATATGCTCAGCTGATCGCACCACCCTCTGGAGAGCCTGCCTATTAATGTGACAGGACCAGGACAGGTCCTGCGTGATGTGAACACCAATGTATTTGAAAATATCCAATCTCTCCACTGGGGCCCATTGATCTTTAGGGGGGGTGGTAGCTCCTCTTCTGTTTTGTGCTGAAGTCCACTATCAACTCCTTTGTCTTGCTGACATTCAGGAGGAGGTTGTTCTCCTGGCACCAGTTCTCCAGGCTTTTAATCTCTTCTATGTAGGCCTTCTCGTTGTTATTAGATATCAGGCCCATCACAACAGTGTTGTCAGCAAACTTGACAATGGTGGTAGAGTTTGAAGCGGCCAAACAGTCTTAAGTGTACAGTGAGTACAGCAGAGAGCTCAGGACACCAGTCCTGAGAGAGAGGGAGGGTGAGACATGTCTGCCCACCCATACTGCTTGTGGTCTGTCTCTCAGGAAGTTTCCCTTCCTGATGTCCAGATGGCTCAGGCTGTGTGTAGGAGGTGTGATGGCGTCCTCGGTAGAGCAATTGGGATAGTATGCAAATTGTAATGGGTCCAGGGTGTCAGGTAACCAAGGGGTGGTGAATTCTCTGACCAGCCTTTCAAAGCACTTCTCACACTTATCTCAACTGAGGTCTGGGCTACTAGGCGATAGACATTAAGGCAGGCAGGCTGGG
This sequence comes from Cranoglanis bouderius, assembly GCA_023630585.1. NCBI lineage: Eukaryota > Metazoa > Chordata > Actinopteri > Siluriformes > Cranoglanididae > Cranoglanis > Cranoglanis bouderius. Next base: position 14,723,718 of record CM042552.1, read on the forward strand.
GTTTCTTTGGGACAGGAATGATAATGGACTGTTTGAAGCATGTGGGGATTAGTGACTGTGGCAGGTTGAATATCTCAGTGAGGCTCTAGGGACCTGACCTGAGATGCCATCTGGTCCTGCTGCCTTCCTGATGTTCACGCTCGTGAAAGCCTTCCTCATGTTGTGAAATGCTTGTTTCAGCCTTTGTTTGTATTATGGAATGAGGAAGATGGTGGCATGGTCCCAAACAGTTGTTGAGACTGTGCCTTGTAGCCATTTTTGAACAGAGTGTACCAATGGTCCAGTATGCTGGGGCCAGTGATGTGTTGGTGGAAGTTTGGCATGGCACATTTGAGGTTGGCACTGTTAACATCCCCTGCCACATTAAGTGCAGCGTCTTGGTGATGAGTCTGGTGTTGAGTGAGAGCCTTGTGTAGTTCACATAAGGCAGTGTCTGCCTGAGGTGGGATATAAACAGCACTGAATATGACCAAGGTAAATTGCAGAGGAAGGTAGAAATGGCAACATTTAATGGTCAGGAGCTCCAAGTTGGATGTGCAGGAGCATGTGAGATGAACAATGCTTGTGAATATGGTTCAGCCATGTCTCGGTGAAGCAGAGGAGGTTGCAGTCCCGAATGTCCCTCTGGAACTTAACCCTGGCCCTGAGGTTGTCAAGCTTGTTCTCCAGAGACTGGATGTTGGCTATCAGGGTGCTAGGCAGGGGAGCATGGTGTGCACGAGCCTTCAGCCAGTTCCTGATGCCAGCTCGTTTCACTCGGGACCACTGCTTCTGGTCGCATCCTTTGTTCCTCCTCAGGATCTCGCTTGGGTAGCATGAATCCAGTGCTAACAATGGCAATAAGTGAGTGGAATGTAAACCAATAGAAATAAGAGAGTTTCTATCATATCTGATGATAGCTGTGGTGAAAAGAGATGAAAATAAGGAAAAGTCCAAAAAATTTACAAAAACAGATGAAGTATGGTCAGAGCAGTCGTGATGGCAGCCAATCTCACTGGTGTCATCTTGAAAACAAGAAGTGGAACCATGGTCTGTTCAGCCAGAATGGGGCAACACTAGTTGTATAGTCTGTTGAATGTGCTGCAGCAGTATCCACAACAGTAACAGTAGTGGGAAGCCATTGCAGCCATTAATTTGGCCAGTCATGTGGCAATGCATCCTCTCCCAAAGCATCTGTCACTACCTTGTGCATGACTTACATTGGTCATTGAATTGTCTGTCAGTTCACAAACTTTTCTATGGATGTTCCAAATTAACTGAACCATCTTCTTTGCCAATCCCTGTGTTTAGATTGCATCACCATGGTCGTGTCAGTCTGCACTCTGCTTAATGGAGGAATCATCTAAGCTTTACAGCAATTGGAATGTGGAAATATTCATCCCTTAGGTCTATGGTTATGAATCAGTCATGTTTGTTCAGTACTCATATCACATCTATTATAGTACGTAGCATATGGAACAGCATTTTTTTGAGAAGGTATTTAAATAGAACTTTTAAAATAGACATCGTCACAAAGCAGCTTTACAGAAATCCAGAAGTAGATGTAGACCCCTATGCCACAGGCAACACTGGCAAGGAAAAACTCCCTAGAACGACATGAGAAAGAAACCTTGAGGAACCAGAATCAAAAAGGAATCCATACTCTTCTGGGTGACACCAGATAGTGTGATTATAAGTCACTACTCTTTCACAGTTGCATAATACGTATATAGTCAAACAGTACTGAGCATGTTGAAGGGATGTTCGATATAAGCATCAAGGTCTTTTATTTTTACGGTACATAAGTTCTTAGGTAAGCCTACATTATCGAGGTGAAATGATCCAGTGTAGAGCAGATTGGGCATAAAATGTTTTATGGTACCTACAATCCTTTGGAAAGTGAAAAACCCAATCAAGCTTTCTGGTCAGTGTACTATTTCTATGGCCTACTTTTCTGTTAGTGACTGCAATTCTGCAGTCAGTATAGTCATGTTGCTTGGGGGTGCACCCCTGTTTTTGGTGGTAGCTGATAGTGAAACTGCAAACAGTGTGCTCAGTAGCCACCAGTCTGTTGTTATCGAGCTTCAATACTCTGGTTGTAGAGGGGAGAACCAACACACTGCTGACTAAATCAGATTACAACCATTTAATATCAACCAACTGAGTTTATAAATTCCATTTAATTCTATTTATAGTGAATTTGAGGACAACAAAGTTGACAGTATCGCAGCAGCATAGATACTTTTGTGATTTGAAATGCAGTTCAATATCATTATACTGGGAAAATACACCAGTGAATTTATCTGTTGTTTGTGGGATTGTAGGACCATAGTCTGTGCTACCATTAAAAAAAAACAAAAAAAAACAAAACAAAAAAAACAACATATATATATATATATATATATATATATATATATATATATATATATATATATATATATATATATATATATATATATATATATATATATATATATATATACACACACACACACACAGAATTAGTGAGAGAGGCAGATACATTAGGTATGAATGACATGATTTATTTGTTTTGTTTTTAATGTTTATACTGTTTTTTTTTCTTGCATGAATGGTTTTGTATAATCAAGGAATTTGAATTTCCCAATTAATAAGGGAGACACAGAAATACTTTAGTATGGCTTTAGGTAGTGTTCTGTTTTTCTTTTTCCTTTTCAGAAAAAGCAGTATCAGTACACAGTAGCGGTTATCAATTATACACACCTGGGTTTTAACAAGACTAAAAACACTACTCTATATAGAGTGTATATAATTTAGAGATGATGAGAGGGGGATGAGGCTACATACTATCACATTTATGTATTATTATAGTGAATGTCATAATGTGAAGCATAACGTTTTTTTTTTTTTTTTTTTTTTTTTTTTTTTAATGAAAGAATTAAAACCTGTGAGGAAACAAATATTAATTTCTTAATCCAATGAACACAACATTGGCAGTCAGCTCTTTAGTCAACTTCAGAGTCAAACTTTCCACTACTTTCAAAATGAATGTTTTCAGCCAGGTGAGGCCAAGAAAGTAGGGAGAAAAACAGGACAGGTGAACATACAGAGGAAAGAATTTACTTCTATATTGGACCATTTGATGTTTTTGTAAGTCAGTCTTGTTTTGGAAAACCATTTCTGGGTTCATAGTTTCCTACTCCTCACCCTTACTTGAGTGGGGAAGAATTTGTGAAAGTGGGTGGGCAGAAGTTGCAGTCTGGCTTGCAGAGCAACAATCTTTATCCTCATTTGAAATATGCGTTGATATATTTTTGAATAATATAAGGTGCAGTAACATTTAACACTCAGAACAATGGCACATTCTAAAGCAAATGATGATATGAAACCTTCATTGCAGTATGTAAGAGTTTTTGTTATTTTAGATGTATGTGTCAGCGCATTAGAATAGAAATGACAGACCATGCCAGCACATTAGAATAGAAATGACAGACAGGTTAAGGTGTAGCATGTCAGCTTTAATTGGATTAATCTTATACGAATAACAGCATTCTTTCCCTTATTTTATAGGACTATAAGTATAACAAATTCAATTAAGGCTTTCAAATGTCATAATCGACAGCCTGAACCCTAGATACATTCTTAAAGGGGTTCATCCCAGGTGATTCACTTGGCCATTTGGCACTGAAAAACTTCATGGTTGTTTTTGCAGCATTTTTTTTTTGAGTAATTGCCAACCGCTGAGTTTTTAGCCATTTGGTTTGATCTGAACAGTCAATATTCTTTTACCATCGTCTGTTACATTTTTAATAAGGACAAGTGACTCAGCCACACATGCACATGACAGTATATATCACAGGAGGTATACTTTGAAATATGAGCAGTTAATGTTTTTTTTCTTTCCTTATAATATCTCTTTGGTACAAGCTAACATTCACAATTCTTGGCCAGGCACTCTATATGATTTTTTAATATACAACTTCAAAAAACTGTAACTGAGTCTTTCTATAGCAATTTCCAGCAGTTTGTACCTCGTGGTTTCTGAAATATTTGAGGTCATGCTGGTGTGTTTTCCTTTCCATGATTGCCATTGAAGCATCTATGCCTATATTCCAAGAACTGTGTAACATATTTTAAATTGCAGGGTGTCCCAAAAGTGTCCATACATAGGGGAAATTAATTAGCAAAATGGCTTCCAAAATTTTTCATACTTAAGTTTAAATTTTATATATATATATCTATATATATATATATATATATATATATATATATATATATATATATATATATATATATATATATATATATATATATATATATATATATATAGTCTCTTATGTAATATGCTGCATAAAGTGGTCTCTTATGTAATATGCTGCATTCTTTAATGACATACAAACATTTTTCTGTAACATTTAATTTTGTAAAATGTGGGAATCTAAAATGTTTTTTGTACTGACTTGATAATGTAGAAGTCATAAAATATAAAATCTATAACGAAGTTTGTACTAAAAAAATAGGGTGCCTAAAACTTTTGCACAGTACTGTATATATACTGTATATTTTCAGATAGCCTTTAAGAATGCTTTTGACAAAAGAAGAACATATTGAAGTCATTCTCATGGCTGGATCGGGAAGCTGCCGCAAGGTTGCGATGGACTTTAACAGGAAACATGGCAAGCACATCACACATAACACTGTTGCCAAACTTATTAACAAGTTCAAAAAGACTGGAAGTGTTGCAGACCAACCGAGAAGTGGACGTCCACAACTGACGTGGTGCTGGCATACATAGTCCCCTATGTATGGAGACTTTTAGGATACCTGTATTCTGTATAAGTAATCTGCTATTGTGGTTTTCTGTGGTCTGCCATTTTCTTTGCTATTGCTGAGCTCATCATCAATACCTTACAATAAAATGTCTATGTATAAAAAAGAATGTAATTCCTTAATGTTTTCTCAGGATATGGATGTATCTATACGTTTGTATTTATAGTAATTGCTTCAAATCAAATGTAGTGGATACAGTGCCTAGCTGTGTCCAATTGCTTTGTCAGTTCAAATAACTTTTCAATCAGTTCAGTCAGTTCTGTTGTCACTGGCATTACTGGCAAACATTGACAGGGATTGCTATCTAGTCAAACAGAATCACTCTAATGTTCAACAGAAAAAAGAAAAACAACATCTGGGTTTCCATCTTGGAAGCCATTCAAGCATCACATTTCAGGAATTTCCCCATTGTCGAACCGCAAAGCGAACTAACATGTACACTTTACTCCATCCATTTTGGACTGACCCATTTAACTCCCGTTGACTTTAAATTTCATTAATACAGCAGTTCTAGTCACCCCAGTCCTCACTTTTATAAAAATGCACAAGCAAATATGAAGCTGTTTTTCATATTTGCTCATGCACTGGTGTTGGGCACCTAAAGAGCACATTTTTCATATATTGTTACTCCATGATTATGGTTTTTGTGTCATATTTCAACAGTGTCTCATACTCTTTATGCTTAATCAGCGAGCACAGTTTTGGAAATAATTTTGAACTATAACACATTTTACATGTGGATAGACAAAAGGAGTCTATAAATTAGAGTTTGAAAGGTTTATTGGTGGACATATTCTGGAAAAAACAGAGCAACACTTTGTTCTGTCTCTTTGGACAATCTTTTTTTGAAATGACACAATTGAATAGTTTTGACATGGTTGTGCTGATTGGTATTATTCCCTATCTGTTTGTGGGATACAGCATTGGTGTCTTTAGAGCAGTGGTTCAACATTTTGACTGGCACATATTATATTTCACATTTTTTTTAATGTGTTTTGGCTAGACTTATAATAAACATCAATGCAAAACAAAAATGTGCAGACTCCACTCCCAATTTCAATCCAATAAGCAAATCAGTAAAATTTAAATATTTTTACAAAGTGCTTTACAGACGAAATATACATACAAACATTTTACATATTTTCACATGAAAATAAAATCAGTAGTAAGAAATAAAATTAAGTAAAAGAAATAAAAGACAATAAGCAAATAAAATACAGGGTGTCCCAAAAGTCTCCATACATAGGGCACCATGCCAGCACCATGTTGGTTGTGCCTTCATCAGTGGATGTTCGTGGACGCCCACTTCTTGGTTGGTCCGCAACACTTCCAGTCTTTTTGAATTTGTTAATAAGTTTCGCAAGCAACAGTGTGGGGTGCTTGATATGTTTCCTGTTAAAATCCATTACAACCTTGTGACAGTTTCCTGATCCAGCGATGATTATATATATATATATATATATACAGTTGCAATCAATATTATTCAACCACCATTGCAAATCAGGTTTATTGTAAAAATTTACAGACTTTCAGCTGTTTGCAATGAACAAATCAAACAAAATCAATTGAAACAGTTCAACACAACGAATACTTCAAGTGGTTTCCCCAAATTCAACTGAAAATGCAACTTATAATGACTTCTCCAGTCTCAAAATTATTCAACCCCCTGAATAGAATCCCTCACAACAGCACAAATATGCAAACCCCCCGAGTGACTGCAAAAGACTTGCAGCAAGACTATGTGTGTGAAAATTTTTGGAAAGCATTTTGCTAATAAGTGTTAATTTCCCCTATGTATAGAGACTTTTGGGACACCCTGTAGAAATAAAAGTATACAAATAAGTATGGAAATTAAATGGCTTAAGGAAAGGCCCCAGTGAACAAATACACTTTGAGATTTTTAAAAGTGCTAACTGAATCAACTGCACATAGGTGGTCAGGGAGAGAGTTCCACAGTTTTGGCCCATAGTGACTAAAGGCTGACTCCCCACTTTTCAGCTGTTTTTTTGGGTACAACTAGCAGGTTGCAGTTGGATGACCTAAGTGATCTAGCAGGAGTATATTTAGTGATCATATTACAAAGGTATGCAGTAACAGAAGTATGATCCTTTCGATATGAGTGTAGTGTGTACCCACACTGCTTCTTCTTCTTACCTGATCCTGACCTCTGGCATGCCTCCAATCTGTCGGATGTGATCACCTCCGTTGGGAAAGCCTCCTAAAACAAACTCAACACATTCCTGTGGCTGGCCTCTCCATGTCAAGCTCACTCTTAGAAATGCATTACAAGGGCATTCCCCTGATGTCTGCCTTTAAGATAGCTCTCCTGAGAGTACCTTAGAGGGCTGTATTTATTGTGAGTCTCACTAGCATGCTAATAATCCATTCTAGTGAGTTTATATGTGTGCTTAAACAGGAAATGGAAGAAAATGTGTTGATCCCCCACCACTACCAAATATCCACCAACAAATTAACTCTTACAATGGGCCTTATTATTCTAAGGTTAACATAGCGCCTAGTGACTTCTTGGACACAAATTCTCTGCTACCTTAGTTGATAACAAGCCGGCATTTTGTTTCCTGTTACTAAACAAGGATATAATAGCAGTTAGAAAAGACCTAGAGGTCAGATAGTTTAATGAGTCAAAAGTTAATTTAAACCAGAACTGTGGTAAATGTTGTGTTTCCTAATTAACCCAGATTATAGAGCACATATTTAGTGTGAGAAAGTGCTTTAGCGAGAATCAGACAGTTTAAGTAACAGAGTTGATTTATATGAAATGAGACTGAAAATGAGGTTTAGTAGAAACACAGTACAGATGTTCTTTATATAGTCTGTGTATTGACAGTGAAGAAACAAGACCACCAATTTGTCTTGAAATGTAATAAATGTAAAACTTAGGCATTATGCTCAAACTCCTATTGTATCTCATTAAAACATGAGTATGTATACATGTATAGTAAGTCTTGTGTTGTCAAAGCTAAGTTTGAAATCTTTTAAAACAAAACAGGAATTCTATAACTAACATTTCACCAAAGTATGTAACTGTCATGTACACAGACTGTATTGGCTTAAACAATGGATTGCAAAATGTTCTGAACCATTTCTACATGTTGATGTCTGGTATAAGTGTGTAGTGTTGAGAAGATATACTCTGACAGCTGTTAGATTGTTCTCCTTGTGTCCTACATGGATATTTAAATAAGGTATATCTCTTTGAACCTGTATTTGCCACAAATCTTGATTTCACCATTCGTATAGTAAACTAATGTTTTTGATTTCACTTTTTTTTCTGAAAGAAAGACTATTTATGTTTCCTTGTCTAACAAATATTTGAACGAAAGGTCATAACAACCATTGATTCCTGTGGTCTCAGGTATCCCAATATAACTTCCTTGAGGTATTTGGGCATTACCTAAATAAACAACTGCAGCTGTAATGCTGAAAGTCTTAAATAATTTGAAGGCTTCTTTAAGAGGTTTTGGAGACTGAAGCCACCACAGTTAGTCTTTACCTCAACTATCAGGCTGTCAATCCTGTCTCTGAGGTTCAGATTTTCAGAATTTTCTATATTTCTACATAAATATGACCTAAAACATTATCAGATTAACACACAAGTCCTAAAAGTAGACAAAGAGAACCCAATTAAACAAACGATACAAAAATATTATGCTTGGTCATTTATTTATTGAGGAAAATTATCTAATATTTCATATCTGTGAGTGGCAAAAGTATGTGAAACTTTCCTTTCAGTATCTGGTGTGACCCCCTTGTGCAGCAATAACTGCAACTAAACGTTTCCTGTAACTGTTGATCAGTCCTGCACATCGGCTTGGAGGAATTTTAGTCCTTTCCTCAGTACAGTACAGCTTCAACTCTGGGATGTTGGTGGGTTTCTACAACATTTCTATTGGATTAAGGCCAGAACTTTGACTTGGTTTTGTCTTCCAAAACATTAACTTTATTCTTCTTCAACCATTCTTTGTAGAACAACTTGTGTGCTTAGGGTCGTTGTCTTGCTGCATGACCCACTTTTATCTTGGGACAAACTTTCAAGCACCACTGTATGTACCATAGGGGAATGCTGAATGACAGATTATTTAGCTGTTCTAAAATAAAAAAGGTGATTTTCCTCATGTGAAATTGGGGAAGAAAACATATGTGCAAACATTCAGGTGACTGCATACTACATGCAGTTCACACTTTCTACATATTAATGAATTGGCAAATTAAAATGAGAAATCTAATTACATAATTGCTTAGGCTGACACACATAGGCCATCTTGCTTTCTTAAGGGCTGTATTAGTTCTGCAGAATTTAGATTCACATTCCTCGTATGACCTATTCATCTTCGTCTTCATGCCAGAACCTAAATTGAGGTTAAGCACCTTGGTCAAAGACTCCTTAGCAGTGACCCCTGAAGGATTTAGAGAACACCTGGTCTGCATGGTCAGCACTGAAACAATAACATACATTGTTTTTTTGTTGTTGTTGGTTTTTTTGGTCAAAAGGTTAGACTAGACAAGAGTAAACTCTATCTTCCCTATCACACAGCAAGACACAGCAAAATCCCCAAATGTTAATATTAGCACAAGAATTGTGTTGTGTTCTAAACAACCTGCAAAAGAACAAGACTAGCAGACATGGAAAGAGGCTCTCGGAAGATTTAGAACAGTATGATTACCAGATAAAAGCAACTACTCTTAATGGGTTGTGATAGGGAGATACCAAAATGTACAACCAAAAGGACCAGATCAATTGTTACAACTGAAGAATTCCAGTGGTTGTCCTATGACTCCATGATATATGCACCCATGGAAGGGCAGCATCTTTGAAAGGTCTGTTTTATGGTGTTCATTGGCAATGTGGAATATTTGAGGCCAGATTCAAGCTGAATTGGCAATTCAGCTACAAACTAAAAAGAAGCTGAACTTATCCAAACCAAACAACTGCGGTTGCCTTTGGCTTGGATTTCTCCGTCAAGAGCACTACAAAAGAAACATGTGCTGAAATGGGGATTACATCAACAGATGGCAACCTAGAAGGGCCAAGCTCCCAGAGTGAATCAACCGCACTGAGTAAACGGCATGGCTAATATAAATGCAAGCTGTACTGTAATTGTCCATGTGGAATCCTCATACAATAAAGGGCATAGTTTGGGGCATATGCACAAGTTTATGGGGCACTGATGTGGCTCATTACCTTTCAATGAGTTACAACTATGCTGAACATGATATTCTAAACCAATCACTGCCTACTATTATTCTATAAGAAAGCTGTTAATATTTTGTTTAGGAGAGCAAGGAATGAGTGAAAATCACTCTGTGAATCAAATCTGTCACTGAACAAACACCCTATGTCTATTACAGTGTAGTAAAATAAGCCATAATATCAAATAAAAGTTTGAGAAATCATGGTAACTGTAAGACCTGTGATTTCAGAAGCCAGTTCCTTGGGTTCTTCTGGTAAATACCCTTTACAAAATATCTATTAGTCATCTAAGACTAGATTAGTTAAGTGAACTGCTACCCCTTGATGGGTTTGTGTTTATAAATTTACTAAAATCCCTTGCTTTTTTAAGTCCATGTTTTTTCATATTGTTTCATATTGCTTGGAGTATAAGGACAGTTAATAGCTTGGATGCATCAGCAAGCTAGTAAAATATACCATGTCTTCAATCAGCTTAAAACCACCAAATCTGCAGCCCATATGATAGTCAAACAAGTTCAATGGCATAAAGAACACTTAGAAAGAAGGTCATTTGAGTCTTATACATATAAGGCATCTGCAAAATAAGCTTATCAAAATTACATCAAAGGCTAGCTAAGAACTCTAAATGAAAAGTGCCTCAGCAGTCACATTAGATTAATTATTGTGTATGATCTGCATGTGTGTCCTCAAAATGACCTTTCCCCAAAGAAAACAGAGGAAAGTAGAGACAAAAATTCTGTCTGTAAATAACATGGTAGAAAAACTCCCTGAGACTACATGAGGAAGAAACATTGAGAGGAACCAGACTCAAAAGGGAACCTATCCTCATCTGGGTGACACCAAAGAGTGTGATTATAAATAATTTCTCTTCTATAATTATAAACTGTATAGTCAAAAAACTATTTTTTTTTTAACAGGAACTTTATTATAGTTTTAATGTTGAGTCTACCGTATCAAACTGAAGTTATCAACTGTTCAGTGATGGAGACTAGAGTGCAAACTGTTCTTAGCAATTGCGGTCCTAAGGCTGTCCAAGGAAGAACATCCACAGGCATCTTTATGGGTTGTATGTGGTACCATAGACAGTAATCTCACGGTGATCTTCAGGCTATCCATACAGGGCCATCCTTAGCAGCAGTGAATGATTTTCAGGTGATGAAAGCTCCAAGCAGTGGTGGGGCATCAGAATGGATCAGGCAGGTCTGGAGAGAGCAGAAGAAGTCACAATCACTGTTAACTATCCACAATTTAGTAATATTGTAATGCTGTTGTTTTCATCAAAATATATAAATGCTTCATCAAACTTATTTCACCATTTTGTATAATAGTAGAGGTACACCATAATCTAGCCACAGGAGGTCACAAGCCAGTGTACTTTTTGTGCCGGTCCCAAGAGCGGATAAATAGAGAGGGTTGTGTCAGGAAGGGCATCCGACATAAAACTTTTGCCAAATTCAATATGTGAATTACGAACATGACTTCCATACCGGATCGGTTGGGGCCCGGGTTAACAACGACCGCCATCGGTGCCGTTGACCTACAGGGCACTGGTGGAAATTGGGCTACTGTTGGTCAAAGAAGGAGAGGAGGAAGGTGTGTTAGAGGAGGAAGGCGTGTCCGTAGGCAGAGAGAGAAGAGGAAAGGCAGGAGTTTAGGACTGAAAGTAGGGACTTTGAATGTTGGTACGATGACAGGTAAAGGCAGAGAGCTGGTAGATATGATGCAGAGGAGGAAAGTCGACATTCTGTGTGTCCAGGAGACCAGGTGGAAAGGGAGCAAGGCTAGAAGCATTGGAGCAGGGTTTAAACTGATTTATCATGGGGTGGACAGGAAGAGAAATGGAGTAGGAGTGATCCTGAAGGAGGAGTTTGTGAAGAATGTTCTGGAGGTAAAGAAAGTGTCAGATAGGTTGATGAGTCTGAAGCTGGAAATTGAAGGTGTGATGTTGAATGTTGTTAGTGCTTACGCTCCACAAGTAGGTTGTGAGCAAGAGGAGAAAGACAGATTCTGGAGCGAGCTTGAGGAAGTGATGCAGAGTGTTCCCAGATGTGAGAGAGTGGTGTTAGGGGCAGACTTTAATGGACATGTTGGTGAAGGGAATAGTGGGGATGAGGAAGTGATGGGCAGGTTTGGTCTTCAGGTAAGGAACCCAGAAGGACAGAGGTTGGTAGACTTTGCTAAAAGTATGGAGATGGCTGTGGTGAACACGTACTTTCAGAAGAGGCAGGAGCACACAGGTGGACTATATCTTATGTAGACACTGTAATCTGATGGAGATTAGCGATTGCAAAGTAGTGGCAGGAGAGTGTAGCTAGACAGCATAGGATGGTGGTGTGTAAGATGACTCTGGTGGTGAGGAAGATGAAGAGAGCAAAGGCAGAGCAGAAGACAAAGTGGTGGAAGTTGGAAAAGGAAGAGTGCTGTGCGGTTTTCAGGGAGGAGTTGAGACAGGCTTTAGGCGGTCAGGAGGTGCTTCCATATGACTGGACTACTACAGCCAAAGTGATCAGGGAGACAGGTAGGAAGGTGCTAGGTGTGTCATCTGGAAGGAGGAAAGAAGACAAGGAGACTTGGTGGTGGAATGAGGAAGTTCAGGAGAGTATCCAGAAGAAGAGGTTAGCTAGGAAGAAGTGGGACAGTGAGAGGATGGAGGAAAGTAGACAGGAATATAGGGAGATGCAGCGTGAGGTTAAGATAGAGGTGGCAAAGGCCAGAGGGATTTGTATCGGTTGGCGAGGCAGAGGGATAGAGATGGTAAGGATGTGAAGCAGGTTAGAGTGATTAAAGATAGAGATGGAAATGTGTTGACAGGTGACAGGAGGGTGAGGGAAAGATGGAAGGAGTACTTTGAGGAACTGATGAATGAGGAAAATGACAGAGAGCGAAGAGTAGTAGAGGCAAATATTGTTGAGCAGGAAGTAGAAAGGATTAGCAAGGGTGAAGTTAGGAGAGCTTTGAAGAGGATGCAGAGAGGAAAGGCAGTTGGTCCTGATGACATACCAGTGGAGGTATGGAAGTGTCTAGGAGAGATGGCAGTAGAGTTTTTAACTAGGTTGTTCAACGAGGTCTTAGAGAGTGAGAGGATGCCTGAGGAATGGAGGAGAAGTGTTTTGATGCCGATTTTTAAGAACAAGGGAGATGTGCAGAGTTGTGGAAACTACAGAGGTATTAAGCTGATGAGCCATACAATGAAGTTGTGGGAAAGAGTAGTGGAAGCAAGGCTAAGGGGAGAAGTGAGCATTTGTGAGCAGCAGTATGGTTTCATGCCAAGAAAGAGCACTACAGATGCAATATTTGCTTTGAGAATGTTGATGGAGAAGTACAGAGAGGGTCAGAAAGAGCTGCATTGTGTCTTTGTAGATTTAGAGGAAGCATATGACAGGGTGCCAAGAGAAGACCTGTGGTATTGTATGAGGAGGTCTGGAGTGGCAGAGAAGTATGTTAGAGTGGTGCAGGTTATGTATGAGAGCAGTAGGACAATGGTAAGGTGTGCGGTAGGTGTGACAGAGGAGTTCACGGTGAAGGTGGGACTGCATCGAGGATTGGCTCTGAGCCCCTTCTTGTTTGCGGTGGTGATGGACAGGCTGACAGATGAGGTCAGACAGGAATCTCCATGGACTATGATGTTTGCGGATGACATTGTGATCTGTAGTGAGAGCAGGGAGCAGGTGGAGGAAACTCTAGAGAGGTGGAGGTTTGCTCTGGAGAGAAGAGGAATGAAGGTTAGTCGCAGCAAGACAGAATACATGTGTGTGAATGAGAGGGATCCAAGTGGAACAGTGAAGTTACAGGGAGAAGAGATAAAGAAGGTGCAGGATTTTAAGTACTTAGGGTCAACAGTCAAGAGCAATGGGGAGTGTGAAAAAGAGGTGAAGAAGCGTGTGCAGGCAGGTTGGAATGGGTAGAGAAAAGTGTCAGGTCTGTTGTGTGATAAAAGAGTACCAGCAAGAATGAAAGAAAAGGTGTACAGGACAGTAGTGAGACCAACGATGTTGTATGGTTTGGAGACAGTTGCACTGAGGAAAAGACAGGAGGAAGAGTTAGAGGTAGCAGAGCTGAAGATGTTGAGGTTCTCTTTGGGAGTGACGAGGATGGATAGGATCAGGAATGAGTACATCAGGGGGACAGCACATGTGAGATGTTTTGGAGACAAAGTTAGAGAGGCCAGGTTGAGATGGTTTGGACATGTTCAGAGGAGGGAGAGTGAATATATCGGTAAAAGGATGCTGAGGTTAGAGCTGCCAGGCAGGAGGCCGAGAGGAAGACCAAAGAGGAGGTTTATGGATGTAGTGAAGGAGGACATGAAGGTAGTCGGTCTGAGAGAAGAGGATGCAGGGGATAGGGCTAGATGGAGGCAGATGATTCACTGTGGTGACCCCTGAAGGGAACAGCCGAAAGGAAAAGAAGAAGAAGAAGTAGAGGTACACCATGTTTACATTGACACACAACCAGTAAATAATGTATATATTTAAATATAAATAGCTCACTCTCTGGCCCTTTTATAAAACAAAGTACATAATGAATATAAATCAGCTTCTTATGAATCTGATTTTAATTTCTCCTGCTATTGACAGATACCTGTGGTATTCAGCTTATATAATGGTCAAACCTGTGGTAGATTAATTTTCATGTCTAGTTACTAGCAGCAGTTTTAGTGTGCTCTTAAATAATGACCTACTCACAACGTCTCTCCAACCTCTAAATCAGAATGCTCCCTTTACATTTTCACAATGTTCCCTTTCTGTATTTTTTTGTACTTGTGTTATACTGCATTTGACCTTTAGAAACATTACCTTATTAATGTGAGCAGATTATGCACCTTTGACCTTACACTTGTTATGTCACCAGAAGAAGGCTGGACACAGTTGCGGTCAAAAACTTCGTCACTTTATTCAGCACACATGTAGAAAGGACACAGGATAACACAAAAGCTTTAAGAAGGCTTCGAGACTTCGCAGGTTATCGTGGCAAAGTTTATACACTCTCTCAAATCGTTAGCGCTAGCAGTAAAAACACACAATTAGCAACGGAAAGGAAAAACGGAAAATCAGCACCCAGAACCCTTAACATAAATTGTACATAAAGTGTGCTAACTACACAGCGCTAACAGAAATCAGACACAAGTGCACGTTAAACTATCACCGAGATGTATAAACAGAAAGAGGGCTTTAGAGGAAATCGGAATCCAAGGTACTTAGCTTAAAGGTCAATGCCGTGAGAATCAGTCCAGAATTCAATTGCTCAGTAAGGTAAGATTCGGGAAAACAAACAATACTTCGCGTCCAACCTGTAACACAAAAGTCCTTAAATAAAGTGCTTGTGAGATTGAAGACAGGTGTGCGGGATTAGAAGGAAGGTGATTGTGACCGTGGTAGTGTGTGGGTGCTTTGGGTGTTGTAGTCCCTGGCGGCCATGTTTGTAGGCCGCCGAGCTTGCTGGGAAATGTAGTGTGGAGTGTGTGAATGAGAGTTCTGGTAATTGAAGTCACGCTTTTTGCGCGACCTAACAGAGCCCCCCCCCAAAGGGCTCACTCCGGGAGCCTCTCCTTGCCTGGGTCGACCTCTGGGTCTAGGTTTTGGGTATTCTGGATGGATGCGGTGAAATTCGTCCACCATTTCAGGGTCCAGCATGTCCTTAGCCGCCACCCAGCTCTGTTCCTCGGGCCCATACCCCTCCCAGTCAATGAGGTACTGAAGTTTTCCTTGACGTCGCCGGGATTTTAGAATCTGACGAATCTGATAGGCCGGTTGTCCGTCAACTTCCTGTGGGGGAGGTGGATTAGAAGGGTTTTGAGAGGTGAGGATGCCTGTGTGGAAGGGTTTCAGAAGAGAAACGTGAAACGATGGGGCAATGCGCCAATGTTTGGGGATGGCTAGTCTGTAGGTTACCTCATTGATGGGCCTGATGATTTTGAAAGGGCCGAGATAACGAGGACAGAGCTTCTGGCAGGGATGTCTGAGGTGCAAGCTTTGGGTGGAGAGCCATACCCGTTCACCGGGTTGGTAGCGTGGTGGTACCTGTCGGTGGCGATCCGCCTGGGTTTTTGACTTGGAGGCTGCTTGTCTTAGTCTTCTATGGGTGCTTGCCCAGACCTGTTCACTGCGGTCAAACCATTCGTTTACGGCTGGTGCGTCCGTGGCTGTGGCGTCCCACGGAAACAAAGGGGGCTGTTATCCTAGCACGCATTGGAATGGGGTCAGGTTAGTGGCAGAATGGCGGAGTGAGTTCTGGGCGTATTCCACCCATGGCAGGAAGCGGGCCCAATCAGAGGGATTTTTGTGACAAAACGAACAAAGCATCCTCCCGACTTCTTGGTTTACCCGTTCCACTTGCCCGTTAGATTCAGGGTGGTATCCCGATGTAAGACTCACATTTACTCCCAATTTACCCATAAAACCAGACCATACGCGAGATATAAACTGCGGTCCCCGATCGCTAACTATGTCTTCGGGGATCCCAAAATAACGGAAGACGTGTGTGAATATCAGTTCTGCTGTGTGGAAAGCTGATGGTAGATTGGGCAAGGAAACTAGACGGAGGGATTTGGAGAACCGATCTAAAATAACAAAAATGGTGGTGTGACCCAGAGAATTGGGGAGGTCAGTGATGAAATCTACTGCGAGATGTGACCAGGGTCGTTGAGGAGTGGGTAGTGGCATGAGTTGGCCGGCAGGGAAGGTTCTGGGTACCTTAGTTTGGGCGCAGATGTCACAAGACTTGACCGCCTGTTGTATTTCTCGGGCCATATTGGGCCACCAGTACTTGGGGGACAAAAGGTGGTAGGTGCGTAGGGAACCGGGGTGAGCGGTACCGGGAACCGTGTGAGCCCATTTTATTAACCGGGTCCTATAGGTAGGAGGGACAAACAATTTTGTGGGAGGACAAGCCGAAGGTACGTACTTACGTGGGAATTTGTGAAGTAAGTTGTCGAGTTCCCAGTGCACATTACCGACAAAACAGGAGAGAGGTAGGATGTGGTCGGGTTTTGAAGGTTGTGAATCCCTAGTGTGGAGACGGGAAAGGGCGTCCGCCTTGTGGTTCTTTGACCCGGGGCGGTAAGAAAGGGTAAACTGAAACCGTGCAAAGAATAGAGACCAACGTGCTTGGCGAGGGTTTAGTCATTTGGCGGTGTGCAGATATTCTAAATTCTTGTGATCTGTGAAAACGGTAAACGGGTGTTCTGCCCCCTCTAGCCAGTGTCGCCACTCCTCCAAAGCTAATTTTATCGCTAGCAGTTCACGATCTCCCACGTCATAATTCTGCTCTGCCGGCGATAATTTTTTCGAAAAGAAGGCGACGGGGTGAAGTTTTGGTTTTTCCCCTAGACGTTGGGATAATACGGCCCCCACCCCTGCCTCAGAGGCATCTACTTCTACTACGAAGGGACGAGAAGGATCTGGATGCTTGAGGATTGGAGCCGTGGTGAAAGCCGTTTTGAGTCTGGAAAATGCCCGCTCGGCCTCATGGTTCCAAACCAGACGGCGAGGACCGCCCCGCAACAGAGCAGTAAGGGGTAGGGCAATAGAACTAAAACCCCGGATAAAGCGTCTGTAAAAGTTGGCAAAACCCAAGAAACTTTGGAGCTCCTTGATGGTAGTAGGAGTGGGCCATTGTGTTACCGCCATGACCTTACTCTTGTCCATGGCCACTCCTTCGGGGCTAATGACGTAACCCAGGAAGGTCGTAGTGTTCGTGTGGAACTCACACTTTTCTGCCTTTACATAGAGTCCATTTTCCAGTAGGCGTGTGAGAACCTGGCGTACCTGAGACACGTGGGTTTTGTAGTTGGGGGAGTAAATCAAAATGTCGTCAATATAGGCCACCACGAATTTTCCTAACATGTCCCTCAGCACGTCACTAATTAGGCATTGGAATACTGAGGGCGCGTTAGTCAGCCCATACAGCATTACGAGGTATTCGTAGTGACCTGTTGTTGTACTGAAAGCGGTTTTCCACTCATCCCCTTCCCGGATACGCACCAAGTTGTACGCGCTACGTAGGTCCAACTTGGTGAAATATCGGGCTTCACGCAGTTGTTCTAAGGCAGAAGGGACGAGTGGAAGGGGGTAGGGATACTTCACCGCGGCGCGGTTGAGCCCTCGGTAATCAATGCATGGACGAAGGCCCCCTCCCTTCTTGGCCACGAAAAAGAAGCTGGCTGCTGCCGGGGAAGTGGAGTGATGAATATATCCCTGTTGGAGAGCCTCCTGAATGTATTCGGACATGGCTTTATGTTCTGCTTGGGACAAGGGATATATATGTCCACGTGGCGGAGTCATACCCGGCAGGAGGTCTATGGAACAGTCATATGAACGATGGGGTGGAAGACCGCTAGCCCTGAGTTTACTAAATACCTCCTTTAGGTCGCTATATTCGTCGGGTATACAGACGGTGGGTGCGTTTTCAGGGCTTTCAACGGATGTGGTTGCCACAGTGAGTGATAGGGTGTTTAGGCATTGTTGATGACAGAAGGGTGACCAGCTGAGTATTTGCTGGTTTGTCCAAGAGATGTGAGGGTTATGCTTTCTCATCCACGGTAAGCCCAAGACCACGGGGTATCGGGTAGACTTGGTAACCCAGAAGGATATTTCTTCGTGGTGGAGCGCGCTGACACGAAGCCCCAGGGTGTGTGTGTAGCGGGTGATGTTTCCGATGGGCGTACCGTCGATGGCCTGAATTTTAAACGGTTGTGGTAGGGGACGAGTGTCTAGGTCAAGCTGACACACTATCTCCTCATCGATGAAGTTGCCCGCTGCTCCGGAGTCGAGCATGGCTGTAACAAGAGTGCAGACACCTGAATGTTCAAGGTAGACGGGTAGAGTAAAAGAACATGAAACAACATCAGGAATCTGACTCACCGGGGTTGAACGGGTGCGTTGTCCGCCCCTCGTTGAAGTTATGCTTGTGGGGCGGACAGGGCAGGAATGAAGAAGGTGATCAGCTTGGCCACAGTAGAGACATAGATTCTCTCGGCGTCTCCTTTCTTTCTCGTCGGGGTTCAGTTTTACATGACCGATCTGCATGGGTTCGTCGCTAGCGGGGAGTCGGGTTGATTCGGGGTGCTGAGATGAATGCTTACGGCTGTAAAGAAGTTGATCGAGGCGAATGGCGAGATCAATCAACGAATCTAGGTTAAGAGGCTCATCGCGGCAGGCCATCTCAGTGACGATGGTGGGATTGAGGCCCTGACGGAAGACAGCTTTTAACGCCACGTCATTCCAGCCGCTACCCGCAGCGATAGTCCGGAATTCTAAAGCGTAATCCGCCACTCGAAGTGAGCCTTGCCTCAGTGTTAGGAGCCGTTCCCCGACTTCCTGGTGATCGGGGGCGTGGTCAAACACCCGCCAGAACATGGAGACAAAGGTGTCATAGGAAGCAACCATTTCTCCCCCTCGTTCCCGTACTGCCGCCGCCCACTTTAATGCCTTGCCTGTTAATAAGGAGATGAATCGCGCCACTTTCTCATGATCCCCCATTTCCCCACAACAGTCAAAGTATAAGGAGCATTGTAAGATGAAACCCTTACATAATCCAGTGTCACCGTTGTACTTATCGGGTACGGGCATAGGCAGCCGAGGTGTGGAAAAGGAGGTGGGCGCGGCGCGCTGTGTTGCTGTAGACGTGACTTGAGAGAGAAGTTGAAGATTCTGATCCATTTCTCCCAAGCGTTGTTGTTGCGCGTTGATAATTTGACCGTGCGCTGCGATTGCTTGACGAATTTCCTCCGCTGCGTCCATGTCGTGGCGAAGTATTCTGTTATGTCACCAGAAGTAGGCTGGACACAGTTGCGGTCAAAAACTTCGTCACTTTATTCAGCACACATGTAGAAAGGACACAGGATAACACAAAAGCTTTAAGAAGGCTTCGAGACTTCGCAGGTTATCGTGGCAAAGTTTATACACTCTCTCAAATCGTTAGCGCTAGCAGTAAAAACACACAATTAGCAACGGAAAGGAAAAACGGAAAATCAGCACCCAGAACCCTTAACATAAATTGTACATAAAGTGTGCTAACTACACAGCGCTAACAGAAATCAGACACAAGTGCACGTTAAACTATCACCGAGATGTATAAACAGAAAGAGGGCTTTAGAGGAAATCGGAATCCAAGGTACTTAGCTTAAAGGTCAATGCCGTGAGAATCAGTCCAGAATTCAATTGCTCAGTAAGGTAAGATTCGGGAAAACAAACAATACTTCGCGTCCAACCTGTAACACAAAAGTCCTTAAATAAAGTGCTTGTGAGATTGAAGACAGGTGTGCGGGATTAGAAGGAAGGTGATTGTGACTGTGGTAGTGTGTGGGTGCTTTGGGTGTTGTAGTCCCTGGCGGCCATGTTTGTAGGCCGCCGAGCTTGCTGGGAAATGTAGTGTGGAGTGTGTGAATGAGAGTTCTGGTAATTGAAGTCGCGCTTTTTGCGCGACCTAACAACACTAACCTTTAGACTTATTTTCAGTATCATCTGTGTCTCTATTATGCTATAATATACGTTAGCTTATTGTGACAACATCAAACAAACAAAATAAAATGCTGTTTAGGTGCTAGAATATGGTTCTTGGCACAGTAATAATGGGCCACAACAGCCTGATTATAGGAAAACAGCTTCTAGTTCTCATCATCCTGCATTGCATCTAGATATCTGACCAGGAATTCTGGTGTAGTATAATAACATAACTAATGTCACTATTTATGGAAAACGTAGTCAAGAATGGTCAATTTTGCAAGAGTCAGATTTGCAAGCCTTACAAGTGTCTGCCATTTTGGTCAACACCACTGCATCCATAATTAGTAGAATTCCCCATGCCTTTGATTAAAAATAGCTATAAACACATGTTTTCTGAAACAAAACAATTGAACAAAACAATGATGACATTATTATCATTCCACTATTAAAATTAGATGATTATAATTCATGCCAAATGCAGGTCAAGTGTATCTGTCATACTGTATACTAAACCAAAAGAGGTCACAGTTCATTCCTCTTGTGCATACTGTCAGGTGGCAGAGACGGATGCAGTTGCAAAGATATGCTTTATGAAAAGCAGACAAGTGAACAAATCCAAAATGTGAAGCAGAGTCAAAAAACAGGCAGTGTCAGGTGATCAACAAACAGAGTATATGAGGCAGAACTAGAATCGGTAAAACAGGAGACTAGGAACAAGCTCATGAACCAGAAATCAAACACGAGAATAAATACTTGGCATGCACCCAACATCTCTCTTCTGGGCCATACCCTTCCCAGTCAGTGAGATATTGGAGCTTACCATTCTTGCAACATGAGTTCAGGATTTTGTTGACAATGTATGTTGATTGTCCCCCAATGTCAAAAGGTGCCGGGGTGTTTTGGAAGGGACGTGTTCGGCCAGGGGACGTGGAATGATAGGTTTCAGATGAGACACATGGAATGACAGAGCTAGGTTGTAGTGGCATGGCAGATCCAGCTTATAAGTTGCCTCATTGATTCATTGTAAGGTCTTGTAGGGGTTAATGTATTGGTTTGCGAGTTTCCTGCAACCTTGTGTGACACAAGTATCTCTAGTGGAGAGCCAGACTTGTGTCTCCTCTATGTTTGTAAGCAAACTCCTTGTTAATCCACCTACTCTAGCCATTGGTGGGTGGTCTCCCATACTTGTTCACTCCTTCTGAAACACTCATCAACTGCAGGTGAGTCTGTGGGGTTAACATACAATGGGAACAAAGGTAGTTGGTGTCTGAGTATACACTGGAATAGGGTGAGCTGGTTGAGAGAATGTTTGACTGAATTCTGTGCATTTTCGGAAGGAAGAAACCATGACCAATCCTGATTTGTTACCACAAACGGTTCTTAAAAACCTGCCAATTTCCTGGTTCACTCATTCGACTTCACCATTAGACTGTGGGTGGTAGCCTGATGTGAGGCTGACTGACACCCCCAACTTCTCCATGAAGCTACTCCAAACACATGACGTAAACTGAGTGCCTCTGTTACTTATTATGTCTTCTGGGATACCAAATTCTCTGAACACATGTTGGAAAAGATATTCAGCAGTCTCAAATGTGGATCGCAATTTCTGCAGATGAATAAAGCACAGTGAATTTGAGAATTAATTGATAGTGACCATTATGACCTTGTTGGGGGAGTTGGGGACGTCTGTGATGAAGTCTATGGCGAGGTAACGGCATTAGTTACCCAGCTGGTAGAGTTCTGGGATCCTTGGCTGGGCACATGATGAACATGAGGAAACAATCTTATTAATGTTCATGAGTGTGTTTGGCCACCAGTACTTTGTTTGGAGGAGCTGCAGTGATTGTCATTTCAGAGCTGTTCAAGGGCAGAAGGGACTAATGGCAGGGGGTAATGATACTTGTCATTTGGTTCAGTCCTTTATAGTCTATGTATGGTCTGAGACCTCCTTTCTTCTCCAAAAAGAAGAATCCTGCTTGAATACCTCTTTTATATATATTCCTCCATGGCTTGATTCTTTGTGGCTGTTAGGGGGTAAATACACAGTAATAAAGTCTGGGAGGGGCCAAACCACTAGCTTTTGCCTTTCTGAATACCTCCCTAACCTCATATACTGTAGATGGAGGAAATTCCACTTTGGTGGTTATGTCAGGGCTCTCCATGGAGGTCGATGCAGCTAGGAACTGAAGTGCTTGGAGGCATGATGTGTAATAGTGAGGGGACTAGTGTGAGATTTCTCATTCTGCCAATGAGATTTGTGGACTGTGAATCTGCAGGTTGGTGAACTGTGATATTTTGTGATGCTCTGCATCTCCTTCTTGAGAACAGAAGTAGATGGTACACTACAACTGGAAACTCTTACACGGGGCTGTCAGATGGCAGAGGTGGACATATCCAAAACATGAAGCAGAGGCAGAGTCAAAACTAGAATCGGTGAACTAGGAGACAATAAACAAGATTATGAATCAGAAATCAAACATGAGAACAAAGGCGTTTGACTGCTCAGCGTGAATATACGCTGAGCAGCCATATGAGGGAGTTGGATGCTGATTGCTGATTCCAGCATTAACATTATATTTCATGACTGATATGATATTTATTAATGTTGCAACTGTATTATTGGATATTTTTAATGATTCTGTGAACTTATCTTAAAATTATTTGTCATCTAGAAACAGGCTTCACACACAATTCAAATCAAGCTCCATAGCTGTGTTATGTAAACTGGAGGAAGGGGAGTCCGGATGCATGCGCAGGGGAAGCATCAGTTTATTAGAAACACTGTCATTCAAAAATAAAGGAACAAAAACAACAAACCATAATCCATTCAACGAAAGAGCGGTAATCCAAAATGAGACAGTCCTTCACAAATGAAGCAGTAATCCACATGCAAAAAGGGAGAAAAATACTTGAATGATGAAACGAAAACAAAAGGGAGCCAACATACGAGGCTAGGCTGTGGTATGGGAACCACGAACAACGAGCAAAGGATAACAAACTACGAACATCTAAATATGGTCTGGGAACCATGAACTAGGGACGAGAGAAAACAGGAAAGAAGTCGGCTTAACGCACATTTTTTTTTTTATTAAACAAAGTTCATCCTCAAAACAATATACACAATTAAAAATTATTCAAACGTCTTAAACAAAACATATATGAATCATAATCCCCCCATTTAACTTAAACACAAAAATCTCAAAATCCCCTTAATCAGAACTCACAGTCCATTTTTTCCCCCTTTTTTTTCACTCCACCAAGTCCATGCAGTTCATCACACCATTTATGCAAAAACAGTGGCTTAACGCACATACTCATTCTAAATCTATTCCAAACTAATACTCCTCAAGGAAGCGGAAACAAAGGGTTTTTTATTTATATACAAACACATTAGGGGCAAATGAAGTGAAACTCAAAACACCTGAGACTAATGATGAACCAATGAGCAAACGGGGGCAGAGACATGACGCAAACCAAGGAACCAGTAAACATAAAGGAGGTGGAGACATAACACAAACCAAAACACAAGCACATGGTAAAACACAGGAGGCGGAGACTTGACACAAAGCAAAACACGAGCACATGGAAATACACACAGAGAGAGGATCTATATATGAAAAGTCCAGCGGATCTTTAATAATAATGCTCGCGCTACTCTCCTCTGTAACGCGGAGTGTGGAATGCGGAAGTGCGCTACTCCGCTAGCCTCTGCTAGCAGCGTAGCGAGAGAGAGATACTCTAACAGAGCCCCCCCCCAAGGTGCGGCTCCCGAAGCACTGCAAGTTCTAGCCGCTTTGGCGGACCTGGGCCCCTGGGCAGGATCCTAACATCTGCCCCACAGGACCTGAGGCTGGCGATGTCCAGTGTCCCGAGACTACAGCAGAGCATATCGGGTTGTCCTTTTGGCCCTGGTCAAGAACTTGATCGAGAACTTGGTCGAGAACTTGGTCGAGAACTTGGTCTGGAGCTTGGAGTGATGCTTGACCTGGTGCGCGACTTGGAGCTTGGGGTGGTGCTTGACCTGGTGCTTGACTTGGAGCTTGGGGTGGTGCTTGACCTGGTGCTTGACTTGGAGCTTGGGGTGGTGCTTGACCTGGTGCTTGACTTGGAGCTTGGGGTGATGCTTGACCTGGTGCGTGACTTGGAGCTTGTAGTGATGCTTGACCTGGTGCATGACTTGGAGCTTGTAGCTGTGCTTGCCCTGAAGCT
This sequence comes from Cranoglanis bouderius, assembly GCA_023630585.1. NCBI lineage: Eukaryota > Metazoa > Chordata > Actinopteri > Siluriformes > Cranoglanididae > Cranoglanis > Cranoglanis bouderius. Next base: position 14,748,369 of record CM042552.1, read on the forward strand.
TGACTTGGTGCCTAGCTTGAAGCTTGGCCTGGAACCAGGACTGGAGTCAGTTTTGACACCTGGATTGGAGGCAGACTTTGAGACAGACTTGGAGACAGATTTGGCACCTGGATTGGAGGCAGACTTGGAGACAGACTTGGAGACAGATTTGAAAACAGACTTGGAGACAGATTGGAAAACAGACTTGGAGACAGATTGGAAAACAGACTTCGAGACAGATTGGAAAACAGACTTTGAGACAGATTGGAAAACAGACTTCAAGACAGACTTCGAGACAGATTGGAAAACAGACTTCGAGACAGACTTCAAGACAGATTGGAAAACAGACTTCAAGACAGATTGGAAGACAGACTTCGAGACAGACTTTGAGACAGGACAGAGAACTGGACTGGAAACTAGACTAGACACAGAACCATAAACAAAATCAAAAATCTGGCTGGAAACAGAGCTGGAAACAGAGCTGTAAATTAAATTGGAGACAGGGCTGGAGACAGAGCTGGAGACAGAATTGAAAACTGGAGTGGAAACTGAGATAGAAATGGGACTAGAAACCAGACAGGAGACAGAGGTGGAGACAGAGATGGAGAGAGAGGTGGAGAGAGAGGTGGAGGGAACAGGACAGGGAACAGGATCATGTATAGGACTGGAAACCTGGCTAGAAACAGAACAGTCAACAAAATCTAAAATCTGACTGGAAACGGAGCTAGAAACGGAGCTGGTGACAGAGTTGGGAACAGAGTTGGGAACAGAGTTGGGAACTGGGTTTGTAAACAAGACTAGGAACAGGGTTGGAAACAGGGTTGGAAACGGGAAGGGAACGGGACCGGGAGCAGGATTGGAAACAGGACCAGGAACGGGACTGGGAACAGGACCGGGAACGGGACCGGGAACAGGACTGGGAATGGGACCGGGAACAGGACTGGGAGCAGGATTGGAAACAGGACCAGGAACAGGACTGGGAACAGGACTGGGAACAGGACTGGGAACTGGCTTTGGGCATAGGCTGAGGCATGGACTGGGATCAGGACTGGGAACAGGACTGGGAACAGGCCTTGGAAAAGCACCGGAAACTGGACTGGGAACTGGATTTGTAATTGGCCTTGGATTAGGGCAGAAACCTGGACATGGAGTTGGACATGGAGTTGGACATGGACTAGGAATAGGGCAGGAACCTGGACATGGACTTGGACATGGACTAGGACTTAATTTTGCGCTGAAACATGGGCTAGAACTTGGAAAGGAGGTCATCCCATGGACCTCAGACATGGACTTGACTTGAGCAGAGGTCATCCCGTGGACCTCTCACATAGACTTGGCTTGAGAAGAGGTCATCCCATGGACCTCTGACATGGACTTGGCTTGAGAAGAGGTCATCCCGTGGACCTCTGACATGAGCAGGACAGGTGAGGAGGTTTCCTCGTGAACCTCTGGCGGGAACGTGGCTTGGGCGGAGGTCTCCTCGTGGACGTCCAGTGTGAACAGGACTGGAGCGGAGCACCCCACTTGGGTCTCCGACAGTAGCAGGACAGGAGAGGAGGTTTCTTCTTGAACCTCTGGCAGGAACATGGCTTGGGCGGAGGTCTCCTCATGGACCTCTGGTATAAGCAGGACAGGAGAGGAGCACCCCACTTGGGTCTCCGACAGGAACTGGGCTGGAACGGAGCACCCCACTTGGGTCTCTGACAGGAACTGGGCTGGAACGGAGCACCCCACTTGGGTCTCCGACAGGAACTGGGCTGGAACGGAGCACCCCACTTGGGTCTCTGACAGGAACTGGGCTGGAACGGAGCACCCCACTTGGGTCTCCGACAGGAACTGGGCTGGAACGGAGCACCCCACTTGGGTCTCTGACAGGAACTGGGCTGGAACGGAGCACCCCACTTGGGTCTCCGACAGGAACTGGGCTGGAATGGAGCACCCCACTTGGGTCTCCAACTGGAGCTCAGGGCTGGAGGTCGCCACGTTAACCTCCAGGGGCAGCTCCGCTGTGGAGACCTCCTGCTGGGCCTCTGGCTGGAGCTCTGGGGTAGCCCGCCTGTGGAGCTGTTTGTGCACCCGCCAGCTGCCCTTAAAACAGGCTTGTGAGCAGAAGTAGCTGCTTCTTCCTCCCTGTTTCCTGCAGGTGGGGCACTGTAGGATGGCTGGTCGGGTGCATCCCTTGGTGGCGCACTTCTGGGACAGGAGTTGAGAGGTGCAGGCTGCCCTGTTGGCCCGCTCCCTCTCATAGTGTTCGAGGAACCACTGGCCCGGATCCCCGGGCAGGTGCACCGAGTTCAGTAGGGCATTGAGGTCGGACTCAGATTCTGGGCTCCCATATTCCTGCATCAGGAGCTCCACGAAACCTGGAACTGTCGTCAGTTCGGTGTATCCGCTGGCGAAGTGGGTCTCCGCCCACCAGCGGGCTGAGCCAGCCAAACGGGAAAGGAGGAACCGTGCCCATAGTTCCTCACTGGGTTTTGGACCCTCTAATCCAACAAACAATCCCTGGGCCTGTAGCAAAAAATAACGGGGGTGCCATGAGACGCCGTCATAGGCGGTAGGAGGCGGAAGACAGGTTGAAAAGAAATAAAATCCAGGGGGGGAACAAAAAGTGGGGCACGGTTATACATAAGTTTCCCCGCTGCATCCATGTTTGGGCGGAGTATTCTGTTACGTAAACTGGAGGAAGGGGAGTCAGGATGCATGCGCAGGGGAAACGTCAGTTTATTAGAAACACTGTCATTCAAAAATAAAGGAACAAAAACAACAAACCATAATCCATTCAACGAAAGAGCGGTAATCCAAAATGAGACATCATCATCATCATTAATCCTCTTTCTCCTCATGGGAGCACAGGGCCTCAGCAACACTCCTCCAGCGGACTCTATTGGGGGCGGTTCTCTTCAGCTGAGCCCATGTCCACCCTGCTGTCTTCATTTCCCCCTCTGTGCATCTTCTCCAGGTTTGTTTTGGTCTTCCAACCCTCCTCTTGCCTTGTGGGTTCCATTGCAAGGCTTGTCTTGTGATGTTTTCTGGGTCTTTCCGGAGGGTGTGGCCTATCCAACCCCATTTTCTTTTCTGGATTTCTTGGTCGATGGGGGGTCTGCTTTGTTCTTTCCCACAGTCTGACATTGGATATCTTTTCAGGCCACCTGATGCGTAAGATGTTCCTGAGACATCTGTTGACAAAGGTCTGGAGCTTGTTTACTGCTGTCTTGGTAAGTCTCCATGTTTCCGAGCCATACAGAAGGACTGCTTTGACGTTGGTGTTAAAGATTCGGACTTTGGTCTGCTGTGCAAAAGCTGTAGAGCTCCAGACAGGACGTAAGGTGTTAAAGGCGTGCCTGGCTTTGTTGATGTGGCTCTTGATGTCCTCGTCTGCTCCCCTGTCCTTGCTGACGACGCTTCCTAGGTATACAAACTTTTCCACGTCGTTGATGTTGGCACCTTGTAGTTGGATCGGGTCTTCCTTCTTGTTGTTGATCCTCATGGCTTCGGTTTTCTTAACATTTATTTTCAGTCCCGTTTTTGCTGCTTCCTCTGAGAGCTTGTTGAGTTTCTGCTGTGCATCCTGCTGCCTGTGTGACAGAAGGCTGATGTCGTCCGCAAAATCGAGGTCTTCCAGCAGTTTGTTGAATGTCCAGCGGATTCCTGTGTTGGCATTTTCTGTAGACTTCTTCATGATCCAGTCCACTACCAACAGGAAGATGGTAGGTGACAACATGCAGCCCTGTCGCACTCCGGTGCGTACCTCAAAAGGCTCAGTCAATTTTCCCTTCCCAATTTTCCACTTGACATGAGGAGTTGCTGTATAGTTGTTGGAAGATAGTGATGAATTTGGGTGGTATCCCGTAGTGTGTCATAAGCTTCCAGACGACCTCTCTGTCCACACTGTCAAAGGCCTTCTCAAAGTCCACAAAGACTGCGTAGAGTGGAGACTGCCATTCCAGGGACTGCTCGATGATGATGCGTAGAGTGGCAATGTGGTCAGTGCATGACTTGTATTGCCTAAAGCCCGCCTGCTCGTCTCTCAGTCTTTTGTCCAGCGCCTCTTTCAGTCTGTGCAACATAATGCGTGTCAGTATCTTGCTGGGGACAGACAGGAGCATGATGCCTCTCCAATTGCTGCAGCTGGATAGGTCGCCTTTCTTGGGGAGTTTTACTAGGTGTCCTTTCCTCCACTCATCTGGAACCTGTTCTTGCTCCCAGACTTTCTGAAGCAGAGGGAAGAGCATGTCAGTTGTTGTTGTAATACTAGCCTTCAAGGCCTCTGGTGGTATACCATCAGGGCCAGCAGCTTTGCCGGCCTTTATCTCTTTGACTGCCTTGGTGATCTCGGCTCTGGTGGGTACATCAGTGTTTATATCTAGTAGGCTGTCTGCTGGTGGGATAGATGGCAGTTGTTCTAGTGGAGGTCTGTTTAGGGTTTCTTCGAAGTGTTCAGCCCATCTTGCTCTTTCTTGACTTTCGTTTGTGATGGTTTGTCCTTCCCTGTTCTTGACAGAACATGTTGGTTGGTTGTTCTTGCCTGCAAGAGTCCGGGTGATTTCATACAGTCTCTTCATGTTTCTCTGCTCTGCTGCTGCTTCTGCATCCACTGTAAGATCATGGATGAATTTCCTCTTGTCTGTTCTGGCGCTCTTTTTGACTTTCTTGTTGGTATCCTGGTATTGAGTTTGTAGTTTTGTTTTTTCGTGGCGGTCTTGGCAGTGGTTGATCTTTTGTTTCAATTCTTTCCTTTCATTTACAAGGTTCAATGTGTCAACTGTGAGCCACTCCTTGTGTTGTTTTTCTCTCTTCCCCATGACTTCTAGGCAGGTGTCCGTCCAAGCTTTCTTTAGACTCTGCCAGTGGTCCTCAACCGTCTCCTCCATCAGGTTGGCTAACGCCTCAAAGCGGTTTTTCAGGCTGCACTGGTACTCTGTTGCTTTCCGGGCATCTTTCAGGTGTTGGACATTGTACTTGAAGGCCGGCCTCTGTGCCTGGTCCCTGTGTGCCCTCAGTTTCAGCTTCAGCATTGCCAGGACTAGGTGGTGGTCTGACGCAGCATCTGCCCCTCTCTTTACTCTGACATCTAGCAGACTTCTTCTCCATTTCCGGCCAATGGTAAAGTGGTCGATTTGGTTTTCTGTCTTACCGTCAGGAGAGGTCCATGTCTTCTTGTGGATGTCCTTGTGTGGGAAGATAGTGCCTCCAATGACAAGGTCGTTGAAAGCACAGAAGTCTGTGAAGAGTTCCCCATTCTCATTAATGTCTCCCACTCCGTGCTTGCCCATGATAAGTTCCTTGTTGGCATTGTCACTTCCTACCTTGGCATTCAGGTCTCCCATGAGGATCTTCAGGTCTCTTCTGTGGGTCTTGTCAATGGCTGCTTGTAAAGTGCTGTAGAATTCTTCTTTCTCTTCCTCCTCTGCAGCGTTGGTTGGCGCGTAGCAGTGGATGACAGTGATATTTCTTCCTTTGTATTTGAATCTTGCGGTTAGAATCCTTGGTGTAACTGGTTCCCAGTCTAACAGTGCCCTGGTTGCTGCTGGTGGCATGAGCAGTCCAATTCCATGCATGTGATCTTCCGGGCCGGAGTAGATGATGGTTTCTCCGCTCGCCAGTCTTTTCTGACCGTTTCCAGTCCATCTCGTCTCGCACAGTCCCAGTACCTTGATGTTATAGTGCTTCATTTCCTTCACAACTTGGGCTGTCTTCCCGCTCTCGTAGAATGTGCGGACGTTCCATGTTCCGATCTTGATTTTGGTGTTGGCTGAGAGAAGATTTGTTGGCGCACTGGTTTCCTGAAGGATTTCACCAGCTCGCGTCATAAGCTCTTCTGAAGAGGAATCGCTCCCAGTCAGGTTGCTTTCTGGTTGTGTTGCTATGGTTTCTGTAACAGTAGCTTTTTTACAGGAATGGGTTGTTGACCCATAGCCCAACCCCCAACCTGGAGGACCAGGGTCCACGCTTCGTCTGGCCTCTCTCCTTCAACCTGTCTGGCATGGGAGACCCTACCAGGAGCACGAAGCTCCAGCCAGCATAGCTATCCGGGTCACTGAGGCACGCAAGCCCCCAAACCCCGACAAGGTGGTGGTCCTTTTGGGAGAAATGCGGATGCATGGGAGAAATGTGGATTGCAGTAATCCACATGCAAAAAGGGAGAAAAATACTTGAATGATGAAACGAAAACAAAAGGGAGCCAACATACGAGGCTAGGCTGTGGTATGGGAACCACGAACAACGAGCAAAGGATAACAAACTACGAACATCTAAATATGGTCTGGGAACCATGAACTATGGATGAGAGAAAACAGGAAAGAAGTCGGCTTAACGCACATACTCATTCTAAATCTATTCTAAACTAATACTCCGCAAGGAAGCGGAAACAAAGGTTGTTTTTTTTTATATACAAACACATTAGGGGCAAATGAAGTGAAACTCAAAACACCTGAGACTAATGATGAACCAATGAGCGAACGGGGGCAGAGACATGACGCAAACCAAGGAACCATTAAACATAAAGGAGGCGGAGACATAACACAAACCAAAACACAAGCACATGGTAAAACACAGGAGGCAGAGACATGACACAAACCAAGGAATCAGTAAACATAAAGGAGGCGGAGACATAACACAAACCAAAACACGAGCACATGGAAATACACACAGAGAGAGGATCTATATATGAAAAGTCCAGCGGGTCTTTAATAATAATGCTCGCGCTACTCTTCTCGGTAACGCGGAGCATGGAATGCATAAGTGCGCTACTCCGCTAGCCTCTGCTAGCAGCGTAGCGAGAGAGAGAGACTCTAACAAGTTGATTTGAAAGATTAGAACAATATTTTCACAGGAATAATGAGTATAACCTAATCAGGTATGAACACTGATATAACATCAGTTGATGTTATAGAATTGTATTATAGAATCTTATTTCAGGGAATGTTTTACAGTATGTGACTTAATTAAAGATAAGCAGTGCTTAACATAATTGTTTTAGTACTTTATTACTCACTCATTTATTACTTACTTATTACTGTAAGTAAACATTAAATAACATTTCATGTATCACATATTCTGAAGTGTTTCTGACAGTACTTCCTAAATAAAATATATTTGAGATATAAATCTGTTGATGTTTGTTATTACTGACAGTAAAAATATTATCTTTTGCTCTGATCTGAACACAGAAATGCATTTCACAGCTCAAGTTTGTCGATAGTATTCATCAACCTTTTTTTTTTTGCTCATTTATATCATCTTTTGCCTGTCAAATCAGCACTCATGAAGCTGTGTATGGGCCCAGATGTCCCTACTTATGTACTTTGCTTTAGGGTGTTCACTTGGCATGGACAAGGTCTTCTGGCTGAGCCTGTCCCCTTGAGGCTTCTGTGAAGTGAAATATTCATCTTTAATTTGCCTAAGTAGGTTGAAAGGTTATAGCAAGTGTATGTGTCACAAACATGCCCAGCATTTAGGACCATGACAAACAGCTGGTAATAAGTTTCATAATACATAGGCTTATAGCGTGTTTGTGTATAAGACTGTTGCTGCCAATAATTCCCACAAAAGACACATAAATGACAAAATGTTGCCTGAAGAACTATACAATATGCACAGGGAGGTACAAAAATACATGTTGGAATGTGCGATGACCAGGTGGTATGTACTTGATTCACTTGAGTGATACTCACACCACATTATGACTCCATTAAAGTTTACCATATTCTTAACACCCATTACATCAGCTCCCCAGAACTCTACCACATGATGCCAAATGATTCAACATAATGCAACAAATCATCCAAAAATATTAGCTCAAGCTCAAGCACAGCTTGAGTTCATGTTGAGTTCATAATGAATACCTAAACAACTATATAAACAATTTCCTTGAATTTTGTTCAATCATACTTACAGTCCCCTCTGAATGTATTAGAACAGCAAAGCCAATTCTTTTGTTTTTGCTATACACTGAAGACATTTGGATGAGAGCAAAAGATGAATATGAGAGGATAAATCTGAATTTCAGCTTTCATTTCCTGTTATTAACATCTAGATGTGTTAAACAACTTAGAACATGGCACCTTTTGTTTGAACCCACCAATTTTTAAGTGATCAAAAATATTGGAACACATGACTGACAGGTGTTCCTTGCTGCCCAGATGTACCCTGTTAGATTGACTGTTTAAATACTTAATAGATCTGAATGTCTACTCTTAGTTTGAGCCCTGAGTTTCACCTGTGAAGACTGGATTTGTAGTTAAAAAGGATAAATCAACATGAAGACCAGAGAGCTGTCTATGGGAGAAAAGCAAACCATTTTGAAGCTGAGAAAGGAGGGAAAATCAAACCATTGCCCAAGCATTGGACATGGCCAATACAAAATGTCTTGGAAAAAAAAGAAACCACTGGTACTAACATCCAGATATTGAACGGCCAAGGAAAACAACAGCAGATGATGGTGTCACCACTGGAGTATTAGAGCATCAAGAGGGTGGTCCTTGGTTCCCTGGACTAGGTTCCTACCTTGCTTTTCCTCCCCTGCCTCTCTAACATCTCCCCATGCTCTGTCTCTCGTTCCAAAGGGGAACATCTTGAGCCCACCTGAGCTGGGGCAAAGCCCAAGCAGGTGTGTTGGTGCTGCAGAAACCATTTCCTAGATCAGTGTTCCCGCATGGAGGTGGGAACTCTGATCTGGATCCCCGACGTGCCTCGTCGTGCCTACCCTGTTGAGCAGGAATGTACCACATACCGGTGCGTATACATGGGAGTACACATCAGGTCTTGGTGTATTCAGTACGAGGCTTTGGGAAGGGCACATTTGGTTAAGGTGAGGTGTGTGCATGGGTATATTCACGAATATCCGCTGGTGCCTGTATTAATAAATTTCCGGGTCAAAACGCACAGTGTGGAGGTTCCTGCCTCACCCGTCTACTTATTTTGGAAACAAATTGGCCAGGTTTTAAGAAAAAACTAGAAATTATGAGGGTGGATAACTCGTGCTGCGGTGTAGCGGAGGTGTGGGGTGTGTGCAGCTCTGGCCAGGGAGGCGGTGCCGGGGCCGTCAACGTCTGTGCCGTGTCATGATGACTCCACCCCCCCAAATGCCTCCATGGGGTTTCCCTTTGGGGAACCGACAGACGGGTGACGAGTCTCTTTGCCATGCCTTTGACAAAGTGATAGTAATCAATGGTCAAATAATCCAACTTCCCCTCACCTACCCCTACTTTTCAGTTATTAAAAATAGATTAGTGATGCAGGACACTCAAACTAATGAAGAAATGACCCAATTGTTGGTACCGAAGAGCTGTCAGGAAATGGTATTCCAGGTGGCTCATTATAATCCCATGTTGGGGCATCTAGGACAGGGAACAAACTAATTCTATTCTATACTCATTTTATGGGAGGGAACAAACTCATTCTATGCTTGATAATATGAGTTTGCCATCAACAACCAACACACAAGCACCAATGCAGCTCCAATCTCGAAACATGCATGCAAAGTCTCTCTCTTTCACACACACACACACACACACACACACACACACACACACACACACACACACACACACACACACACACACACACACTGCACCGTGCACATCATTAGAGCATTGGTGAAAATGAAAATAAGCTATAGACTACATACTCTATGCTTACCGAATAAATTCAGACATACCCAAATAGTCATTCAATATTATACATAATAATCAAGAAAACCAGGGCTGGCATCAAAGTAAATTACATTGGCTTACATTTAAAATAGTTGCAGGTGACGAGTGCTGGTACTGATCCTCCTAAGAATGGTGTCCTTTGACTCTATTGTGCATTTTTCCATTAAGTCCTTCTCAAATGCTAACTGAACCAAATGGGTCTTTCTTTTGTGGGGCATTGTGCGTCAAAGGTCCGAAATTACGTTTCTCAGCATGGAGAATGAATTCTCGCATATTGCTGTGGAGGCACCAAATGGTGTAAGTTAGCCGAGAGTCCGTGACAGACCCTATTTCTGTTGATTTGTTCTCATGTTTTGGTGAGTTTTTGAAAGTGTGCTGATAATAAATATTAAACGCAAGCCTGGAGCTCGGTTAAAATTATAGGCCTGTCTACCAATTTACAGAGCAACCAATCTAACTTGGGAGGAACTTCATCATGCAGCAAGACAGTAGCCCAAAACACACTGCCAACACAACAAAATACCTCTTCAGGGTAAAAAGTGGAAGGTTTTAGACTGGCCAAGTTCACCAGACCTTAACCCAATTGAGCATTTATTTCACATTCTGAAGAGGGGTGTTATTTACTTTAATTTACTTTACTTCTATCTGTTCCAGTACTTTTGCTCACTTAAGCAATAGGTGGTTTGACACCAAAGGTGCCATGTTCTAAGTTGTTTAAAACATCTAGATGTAAATATCAGGAAATGAAAGCTGAAATTCTGATCTCATTCATCCAAATATCTTCAGTGTATAGCAAAAACAAAGAATTGGCCTTGCTGTTCCAATACTTTCATAGGGAACAGTATGTTAGATGTTAAATTTAACATATTTAACAAATAAAGTTACAAAATGACATGTTTCAACTTCATACAACATCTTCATACAACTTGACTGAAAAACCTTAGGGACCAACTGTGCCCCCATTCTAGCTTTAAAAAAATATATATATATATATATTTTTTTTATTCAATGTCTGTATCTTCATGTGAGTCAGATTGTGAAACCATGATGCTTCAGCAGGTTAAATCTGAATCTGTAGACATTTTAGATACTAGTTCTAGTTCCATCTTAAGTCACTCATCTTCTCAAAGCTGAGAATTGTACTGAGATTTTGGCAGCAAAGCATAGCAAGTGCATGGTGGAAATCACTTGAGCAAACTTGCTGGTACCTACCTTTTACATGCCTTGATTAATCAAAAAGTGTCAATAATACATTTGCATGACAGTGGGATGGTTGCGCTTGGATAGAAGATGCGAGGTGGTCCAATCGTGGCTGAGGAAAAGACACAAACTATCTACAACCATGAGTCTAGCTCTACACTTGTTCTTCAGGTACACCGGAGCTGGAAAAACAGCCTCACAGAGATCGATCAATGCGATGAGTTTTTTTTCTATGCCATGTCACTCAGTTCTTGGTATTTGGCGTGCACGGATATCTAGAAATCCGCCAGTGGCTTCTCTGTGAACCTCTGTGTACAATCATTTGAAATAAAAATTTCCCCCCTGCTACCGATTTGCGACCCCCAGGTTAAGAAGCGGTGTCATAAAGAATTAGGTGATTTGAAGTAAAAACAAAGAAACAAACAAGCAAACAAAAAACAACCTCTTACTATTAGTAACAATTTGAAAGAGTGTGTGTAAATTTGTGAATTGTTATGATGCTGCATTTGAGAAATAGATACATCATTTCTCCACTTCTACATTTTTGTAGCAACTACAGAAATGACTTAGAACGTCTTTTGGAAATTTAGAAAAAGCATGTCAGAAATTCATCAACCATTAAAATGAAATCACACAGAGAGGGTGGGAGAATGGGGGGATTCCAAAGGTTGTGGCTCAGAAAATGCTCTTTGCTAACATGCAAGACTCTATAAGACTCTATTAAACTAAGTAACATTACTAGCATAACCTGTAACCCACAGTTTGACATCTCATTTATCACAGTTCTGATTCTGATGATCTTATATATGTGTGTGTGTGTGTGTGTGTGTGTGTGTGAGAGAGAGAGAGAGAGAGAGAGAGAGAGAGAGAGAGAGAGAGAGAGAGAGAGAGAGAGAGAGAGAGAGAGAATGATGGGTGATGAATGCCCAGATGTCATTACTCTTTCTGGTGCACTGATGGTTGTCCCACCCTGTGACCACATGTGGCAATGACTTTATGTGGGTGTGTTGTACTTGTGGTGACAAGTAAATGCAGATATTTATTATTATTATTATTATTATTATTATTATTATTATTATTATTATTAATATTATTATTATTGTTGTTGTTGTTGTTGTTGTTGTTGTTATTATTATTACATTTTAGGTACTCCAGTTTCCTCCCCCAGTCCAAAGTCATGTAGACTGATTTGGCATTTCCAAATTGTCCGTAGTGTGTGAATGTGTGTGTGATTGTGCCCTGCGATGGGTTGGCACCTGAGTTCCCTGGGATAGGATCCAGGCTCCCTGCGACCCTGTGTAGGATAAGCGGCATGGACAATGAATGGATGGATGGATTATGTCCAGGTTCTGCTGGACCTATTGTCTTTCAAAGGCACTAACTGTTATTAAGCTGTGTGGGTGTTGTAACTTGTAAGTTCATGATACAAAGTGTGATGTGTAACATACAAAGTATTCTACCAACTGGGTGATAATGTTCAGCAGCTATCAAACAAGAGTCATTTGAAGAGTGACGGACTGTTCAATGGAATGACTCACAGGACTTGTGTGCTCTTCTAGGATGACTTCATGGATGAGGATGAGGTCATAACATTGCAAATGGCCACACATCACCCATATGTAGACTTTCTATAGCTGCGTCCAAAATCATGTACTATGACAGTACATACTGCATTCGATTCAGTACCTACTGCTCAGCCCTTGATACAGTATGTACTGATCAGTAAAAGTGGTAAGCATGAATACATTCCGGATGTACTACATCCACCATGTTGCCACTGTCATGGGACCTACAACTTCAAAAGAGTTGACGTGCCATTTTTGATTCTGACAATTCTTCCGTGCCAGTCCTATTGCCTTATAGGATAGCGCAGTATCCACAGTCTGGATTGCTTCCATACTGCAGAATCTCGGCAGAAGCAGTAGGTCATCTGGCTATATCTCACCTACTGTTTTATGAATAGTGAGAATTCGAACATACTACTCCTTTGGCGTGCTGCTTTTTGCCTACTGCGTAGTAGAGTAGCAGGGATATTTGGATGCAGCCTACAGTACTGTGCAAAAGTTTTAGGCACACTATTTTTTTAGTACAAACTTTGTTACAGATTTTTTATTTTATGACTTCTCCATTATCAAGTCAGTACAAAAAACATTTTAGATTCCCAAACATTAGTTTTCTAGCACAAAATTAAATGTTACCGAAAAATGTTTGTATGTCATTAAAGAAAACAGCATATTATGTAAGAGACCACTTTTCAGACAAAAAACACAATGAAGGCTGCTGTGTTTTGCTGCAAAAAATAAGAAGAAAGTGCGAAATTCAAAGTCTCCAGAAGAACTGTGGCTGGTTCTACAAGATGCTCAATAAAACTTACCAACTGATTTCCTTATAAAACTTCACAAATTGTACCAGAGACTACTATTTTTAATTTAATTTTTATTTTTTTGTCAAAGCAAATATTGACTTTGTTTCATTTACTACTGTTTACTGCTCTTTACGGTATTTTTGTTTATGTAGAAACATTTAATTTCATTATTTTGAAGGCATCTTTGCTCTACAGCATTTCTTTGCATGTGCCTAAAACCTTTGCACAGTACTGTATGTCTAGGTGTGTGCTATTTTTTGCAACTCTATTAATGAAAACTAGGAATGTTGCACTGCAGACCATAGTTAAGGATATCTACATTTCTATAAGGCTTCTATGGGAGACTTTATCGGAACCAGAAACACTTTTTCACACTTTGTCTACATTGAACATTTATAGATACGTACTTAACATGATTTACATCAGGGCCTGTTTGATAATAATAATATCTTTCAATATTAATATATTAAACTTCATTGGCTGTGCAAGCAAAGTGCTTCTGAGGCTGCTGAGGTGAATGCATCTGACCTCAAATATCAACTGGCTTTACGTTCTTAACATTCTTGAGAAGCATTTGTTCACACAGCTGATGAAGGACATTTCTCAATAATGTCTTGTTTCTCTGCAAACTTTGGGCAGTATATACTAATATATAATGAGAAGATGGCAAGCATTTAAGTAAATCTCATAGAAGGCTCATATTTCTTATTTCTTATCTAATTATCACAGTAATAACTGCAAATTTGGTTTAATTTAATAATACAGGTTCCGCCCACATTATTCGGAAGCTTATGAAAAGCACTTCTTTGAGCATTATATTATTTTTTATATCGCGCACCAACAGTTAGGTTACTAGTGCTCACAACCTAATAAAGACACTAAATGAAGGTTATGAAATAATAATTTATGTGTGGGATATAATACACTCTATCAGACATTAAATGATCAATTTTTATTTGTTGAATGAATTAAATATTGTCAGAATATTTATTAATTCAATGTGCTGATGGTTTGAAGAATAAGCAGCACTCATCTGTTACACCCTCATTACTCAAGTTACTTCATCACTTCACCAATTCACAAATTGAGATAAGCAGTGCCTCAGCTGTCTCAGTGGATTTTCAATGGACAATACAACAGTAGTAATTAATAACTAGAATCATATTTATGTGTTTAATGTGGCATTCCATAGTATTTTTGAATGTACAGTATTTACAACCCAAAACCTACATTTCAGCATTATAAGCCAGTAACACAGGACTTAATACTTCTCCTCACTTGAGCCAACATCATAAAAGAATTATGGGCTTAAGTTCAAATTCAGAATTGCAAGTGACTGAGACACGCCTCTGCACAACTCTTGCATAGCTTTTTGGCAATTTTGGTATAAAAATCCTTGCTGCCTTGAGTTGTCACTCAGGTTCCACCATATTGAGACTGTGTCAGTTCCAAGGGCTAAAAAAATTTAGAAATACTAAGAAAGTTTATTTTAGTAACCTAATTAACATTAAATTAGATCATACTGAATGCATAGCCAGCACCTTCAATCTGAAGCTAGGACTGTTGAATATTAGATCTCTTACATCTAAAGCTCTTATTTTAAATGAAACTATTACTGATCAGGAGTTTAATGTACTTTGTTTAAAATGTGGATTAAACCAAATGAGTACAGTAGGTAACATTAAATGAAGCTAGACCCCTCCCCCCGATATACATCGCCCTCATATATAGAGGAGGTAGAGGAGGAGGTGTCCACAAAAACCTGGACATGAATTCAATGCAATTGAAATTCTTTATATTAACATAACATACGTAAGTCTACCTATTCGATTCCACTAATTATTATTTACAGGCTGTATTCTCAATTTCTTTAATACTCATCTAAAACCTGGTTGTTTCAGTAGATAAAACAGTAATTGTTGGAGACATAAATATTCATTTTGATAATAGACAAGACCATCTGAAAACAGTGCTTGTGTCCATTCAAGATTCCGTAGGGGTTATTCAGAATGTGTAGTAATAGCTCCCACCCTTAATGATAGTCATATTCTTGATTTAATACTAACATTCAGAGTAAATATAGAAAATATAGTCACACTTCCACAGTCTGAAGCTATCTCAGATCATTACCTCATCTCATTTAAAATGTGTCTTAATCATTAATATATGCACTTCACCATGCTACCACGTCAAACCTACATACGCATCAGCTACAGTACTGCACACAATTTTATCAACCTTGATTGGATCACTGTCTGATCCCACAGAATTTGAGGTGACTGAATGCTTAGAGTAAACCTTACGCTACACTTTAGATGATGTAGCTCCATTTAAAAGAAAAATGATTAGAGAGAAAAAAATGTTTGGTACAATGATCACATCTGAACCTTAAAACAGACCACTCAAAAATTAGAACATAAATGTTGTCAAACTAAATTGGTAGTCTGTTAGAGTCTCTCTCTTGCTATGCTGCTAGCAGAGGCTAGCGAGTAGCGCATTTCCGCATTCCATGCTCCGTGTTACCTAGAAGATTAGCGCAAGCATTATTATTAAAAACCCGCTAGACTTTTCATGTATAGATCCTCTCTGTGGGTATTACCATGTGCTTGTGTTTTGGTTTGTGTCATGTCCCCGCCTCCTGTGTATTACCATGTGCTTGTATTTTGGTTTGCGTCATGTCTCCGCCTCCTTTATGTTTATTGGTTGCTCGGCTTGTGTCATGTCTCTGCCCCCGTTCTGTCATTGGTTTTCTGTTTATAGATTTATCATTAATCTCAGGTGTTATGTGTTTCACTTTGTTTGCCCCTAATGTGTCTGTGTATAAATACCCCCTTTTGTTTCCGCTTCGTTGCGGAGTATTAGAATAGATTTAGACTCAGCATGTGCTGTATGCCGGGTTCTTTCTTGTTTTCTCTCGTCCCTAGTTCATGGTTCCCAGACCATAGTCCTATGTTCATAGTTCGTAATCCTTAGCTCGTTGTTCGTGGTTCCCATACCACAGCCTAGCGTCGTGTGTTTGCTCCTTTTTGTTTTCTTTTCATCATTCAAGTGTTTTTCTCCTTTTTGGCATTGCCAACCTATGGATTACTATTTCATTTGTGAAGGATATTCTCGTTTTGGATTACTGCTCTTTCGTGGAATGGATTATGGTTTGTTTTTTGTTGTTCCTTTATTTTTGAATAAAGTGTTCCTATTAAACTGACGTTTCCCCTGCGCATGCATCCTGACTCCCTCCTTCCAGTTTACATAACACAAACAGCATGGAAGGAACGTCTTCTTAGCTATAGAAAGACTCTTAGTGCTGCTAGATCAACATATTTCTCTACCCTTATAGAAGATTAAAAAAAAAAAATCCTATATTCTTAGTTAATACTGTAGTAAAGCTAGGAATAAGACCACCACCGAGGCATGCACACCATCAATATGCAGTAGCAATGGCTTTATGAGTTTTTTTCAATTACATAATTTAAAATATCAGGCAAAAAAAATCAGACTATTAATTTAAAACCAGACAACTTGATAATTAACCACATCAGATAAGGGATTAGAATGCCTTACTCCCCTTTGAGAGACTGAACTAATTTCACTAATTTCCTCATCAAAATCCTCAGCTTGTGTGCTAGATCCCTTACCTATACATTTCTTCAAACAGATACTACCAGAAGAAATTAAACCTCTATTACATACAGGTGCATCTCAATAAATTAGAATGTCGTGGAAAAGTTCATTTATTTCAGTAATTCAACTCAAATTGTGAAACTCGTGTATTAAATAAATTCAATGCACACAGACTGAAGTAGTTTAAGTCTTTGGTTCTTTTAATTGTGATGATTTTGGCTCACATTTAACAAAAACCCACCAATTCACTATGTCAACAAATTAGAATATGGTGACATGCCAATCAGCCAATCAACTCAAACCGCCTGCAAAGGTTTCCTGAGCCTTCAAAATGGTCTCTCAGTTTGGTTCACTAGGTAAGCCACAAACATTCATTGCCAAAGAAGCTGGCTGTTCACAGAGTGCTGTATCCAAGCATGTTAACAGAAAGTTGAGTGAAAGGAAAAAGTGTGGAAGAAAAAGATGCACAACCAACCGAAAGAACCGCAGCCTTATGAGGATTGTCAAGCAAAATCGATTCAAGAATTTGAGTGAACTTCACAAGGAATGGACTGAGGCTGGGGTCAAGGCATCAAGAGCCACCACACACAGACGTGTCAAGGAATTTGGCTACAGTTGTCATAGTCCTCTTGTTAAGCCACTCCTGAACCACAGACAACGTCTGAGGTGTCTTACCTGGGCTAAGGAGAAGAAGAACTGGACTGTTGCCCAGTGGTCCAAAGTCCTCTTTTCAGATGAGAGCAAATGTTGTATTTCATTTGGAAACCAAGGTCCTAGAGTCTGGAGGAAGGGTGGAGAAGCTCATAGCCCAAGTTGCTTGAAGTCCAGTGTTCAGTTTCCACAGTCTGTGATGATTTGGGGTGCAATGTCATCTGCTGGTGTTGGTCCATTGTGTTTTTTGAAAACCAAAGTCACTGCACCCGTTTACCAAGAAATTTTGGATCACTTCATGCTTCCTTCTGCTGACCAGCTTTTTGAAGATGCTGATTTTTCCAGCAGGATTTGGCACCTGCCCACACTGCCAAAAGCACCAAAAGTTGGTGAAATGACCATGGTGTTGGTGTGCTTGACTGGCCAGCAAACTCACCAGACCTGAACCCATAGAGAATCTATGGGGTATTGTCAAGAGGAAAATGAGAAACAAGAGACCAAAAAATGCAGATGAGCTGAAGGCCACTGTCAAAGAAACCTGGGCTTCCATACCACCTCAGCAGTGCCACAAACTGATCACCTCCATGTCATGCCGAATTGAGGCAGTAATTAAAGCAAAAGGAGCCCCTACCAAGTATTGAGTACATGTACAGTAAATGAACGTACTTTCCAGAAGGCCAACAATTCACTAAAAATGTTTTTTTTATTGGTCTTATGAAGTATTCTAATTTGTTGAGATAGTGAATTGGTGGGTTTTTGTTAAATGTAAGCCAAAATCATTACAGTTAAAAGAACCAAAGACTTAAACTACTTCAGTCTGTGGACAATGAATTTATTTAATACACGAGTTTCACAATTTGAGTTGAATTACTGAAATAAATGAACTTTTCCACGACATTCTAATTTATTGAGATGCACCTGTATAATCAGTTCTTCCCTGGGCACTGACTATGTACCTAAATCATTTAAACTAGCAGTTATCAGACTCCTGATTAAAAAAAAAACTGACCTCGACCCCTGTCAGCTGTCCAACTATAGGCCAATATCAAACCTCCCCTTTATCTCCAAGATCATCAGAGCACAGAGACAGCACTGGTTAAAGTGGTATATGACCTACTACTGGCCTCAGATCAGTGTTGTGTCTCCTTGCTTGTGTTGCTTTACTTTAGTGCATCTTTTGATACCATTGATCATATTATATTTGATACCATTGATCATATTATTCTCCTTGATTAGAAAATGTTGTTGAAGTGAAGGGAACTGACCTCTCCTGGCTCAGGTCTTACAACCCCAATTCCAAAAAAGTTGGGACACTGTGAAAATGTAAATAAAAACAGAATGCAATGATTTGCAAATCTCATAAATCCATATGTTATTCACAATAGAACATAGAAAACATACCAAATGTTTAAACTGAGGAAATTTTATGAAAAACATTTTAGGAAAAAAAGAAGGTAATTTTTAATTTCATGGCCACAACACATCTCAAAAAAGTTGGGATGGGGGAACAAAAGCTGGATTTTGAATTGAGCACTGACAAAAAGCCAGATGGTCGCTCTCCTCTTTAGTCCTCTTTAGTTTAGAGTTTTTGTTGGACTAAATCTGGAATGGGATGTTCAAAAAGCATATATGGTGTGATGCTCAGTTGTCTGCAAACTTTTGGCCATATCTTGTATGTAATGTTGGAAAACTCCAATGTACCTATGCTAACGATGCTAACAGCATTAAGTTCAGCTGAAATCTCACTAACAATTATTTTAAAGAAAAAAACAAACAAAAACAGGGCAGCATAGGTATACATTAATATGAGATGTTTTTAGTATGTTTCTTGTTTTAATTCTTGGCTTTCAAGCAGTTGAATAACCGAGTGGGCAAATGCTAAAATGCTCACAGCAGCATTGTGGAGACACAGGACTCTGATGCTCACCGCTGTAGCAAGCAGAGTGCTTGTGTAAAACAGTTAGAGGATAAGTCACTCAGGTTAAGTAAGATGTAATGGTTATTAATTGCCAAACACAATAAATCAATGCCTGTTCTGGGGAGATGCTTATCTAAGTGCTAAGTTTCTGAAAGCTGGCAGTGCTTGTGTATATAAACTAGCTTATAGCCATGATATTCACTGTTGTTAACAGCTAGTAAATCTGTTGTTTTAGTTATGAAAGAGGATTGCACATGTACTCCGGCATTGTCCAGCATGGAGGTGTCACATGGAACAGACAGACAAAATAACAAATAACAAACAAGCTAGTTAATTTAAGGAAGCTTTTGGGACTTTCAACTATTTCTATATAAGAACTATAAGAAATCCCAATGTGAGGTCACTTTACATGGCTGTACTTCCAGCAATATTCTTTATGAAATTATGTTTTTTTGTAGTTACAGTTTGTCTCAAAACAATGCTTCAGTCATGTCATAATTTTGTACTTGGTGTATTAGCAGTGAGCTAAGATGACCTCGAGATTATTTTAGAAACATGTTCCACTGAAAAGACCATGTTTCATTTTGTGGCAACAGGAGGTCAAAATCCAAAACACTGCTGGCCCAGTTTCAGGTTCCAAAGACAATGCAAGCTTGAAATCATCAACAAACTTCAAGGTAAACATAGCAGGGATACTTGCATGCCAAGATAATTTAGATACATGCTTGCTCTACCTACCTATTGTTGGGCCCTTGCAAACAAACTGCAGTGATGATGATTACAGCTATCATAGTCAAATGCAGCTAATGAGAGGAAAATCTGAGATAGTAGCTTTCAGCTGAGAGTGAGAGGAAGAGAATGTAAGATGGAGAGAAGCTAAAAGTAATAAAACAAAAGGATCTTGTAAAACTGAAGGCTGTGTGAAGGTTGATTTTGGACTAGACTGCAATGCCAAAGGTAATTCACAACTGAAAATCCATTTTGGCGTAACTTGCAAAACTACATCTTGGAAGATGGCCCAAAGTGAATCCTTTTTGAATAATGTGGAAGTACTGTATCTTTAGTGGGTTGACTAAATGGTAGTGGATGTTCATAAAAGAGTGAGTCAGTATGTACATGTGCATGTGTGTGATGTGGTAGTAATGGAAGAATGCTTTGTGTATGCTTAAATTGCTTACTGCTTAAACTGCTGTTTCCCCCCATTTTCAGCCTTGCATATGTCACCCTAATTGGGGTTAAATCATATAATTAAATACCCTCAGATTTCCTTACTTAATTTATAAAACTACTGTGTCTAACTTAACCATATAGAGTAATCATTATGGTACACATACTACATGCTGATCTTACTTTTCCATTTCAAAGTCACGGCTTGTTGGAATCAGGAGTTCATCAACAGCTGCGTCCCCATTACCCCTAATGATGCCAAATCCTGTATGTGACCACATAGAAATAATGAAGTCCCATGCAGAGTGCTTTTCAAATGAAAGCTTGAGAGACTCTGCAGGCCACCAGGAGTTGTACAGAACTGGGAGGAGGGAGGCATGAGTGGCAAAGCACCAATTAGGCTGATATCTGTTTCAGTTCAATAGCATACTGAGACACAAGCCTGTAGATTCATTCTCTCCACACACTCACCTCCAATTCCACAAAGTGCTCTAAACACAGGTTCAAACTGCATGATTAATCAAAAAAGGAGGTAAAGTCTAGAGTGCTATATAATATGATATTTAGGATATAATATATAAGAAGCAAATTGCTATTGTGACTAGTACCATTAAAGCTTTGAATGTCCTGTCAGGGCAATTACTTATATATAAGTTGAAAAAAATATAACCTCCTGTCATGTCTTAATATGCAAATGGAAATTATGTGATGCTGGTTTATCATGGGAAGATAGTGAACATGTAAAAGTGTAGGCAGTTCCATATCTTTTTTGTGGATCCGCCTCATCAAACAATTAATTATTAAATACAGAATAAATTGTTCTTTAAACAATTGTTCTTTTGAGTATCTTGTTGGAAAATATATATCCATTGCATATTCTGGTTACTAGGTTACATCACAGTATTGATTATAAATAATCAACAGTAATCAACATGGTGAAACTTTAACAGTCTAGTTTTATTGTATTTCACACAAGCTTTAAGGCTTTTCCTGGCTACACCCCTCAGGAATTCAGTGGTTCCTTCCTGCTTTCATAATATAGTAATTCTTAATGAGCTATTCTTAATGCGCTTGTGGTACCTGCTGAGTCCATTAAAGTGGAACGATCTAATTGAGCAGGCATGATGAGATTTGACTTGAAAACAATATTTCTCCTAAGCCAGAAGCAGGGCTGCAGAGTGAATGTGTTTGTCAAGATAACATAGAGAGTGTGAGGGAAAGTAATTAAAATGTAAAAGAAAGTATAAAAAGAAAATGGAGCTGTTGATGTCGAAAGTGACATCAGAAGAATTTGTGAGGAGTAGGGCTGCAACAAATTCATCAAATTTAATTTGAATTACCTCATTGCCAGACAGTGTATTCTACCTTCTTAACATGGTGTGGCACAAGTAAGTACTTTTTCATCATGGCACTCAAGTTTTTAATCTTCCATTACAGTAGGTAGGTCCAACTGAAAACATGGAACAAAATCAAGATGGTCGGCAAAATTGAATGAAAACTTCGGAAGTTTGGAGATATGGTAATGTTCACTGAAGTCTAGCCATACATAGTCTGGCATAACAGCACAACTAGTAGTTGTTCCAGAAGGGGATATTGTGGTAGCAAATATAAATGATGAATGACATTGGGATAAATGGTAAACAAGGCTCGGAGCTAGTGGGCAGAGTAGTATAAGAAACTTATTCAGGTTGCACTGCGAATTAAGACTGTTATTGTCACCTTAAATCTGAGGCCTAACACATAGGTCAAAAGTAGCAATATGTACTTAAATTATGGGGATTGCTGTAATCATATCTTTGTTTTACCAATGGTCAAGGCCAACTACCATTAACATACAGGTCATAGAAATAAATGCTCTTTGACAAGATGGTGAAAAAAAAAACGACAAAACAGTTGATAGTTGCAGCCCTATTGACAAGGGAAGCCACAGTTTAAAATTCAGTAAACATGCTCAGAGAAATCAAAACACAGTAGAGATAATTACAACAATATTAATTACAGTTTTTTTTAGGCAGTAGTGAATAATTTTTTAAGATTAATTTTACCCAAGACCTTTCCTCTGTCAAATGAAGAGAAATGAATGTGAACAGACCTTTACTTTTAGGGCATCTGATCAGATTACCAGGTATTCACCATTAGGTACAGGAAGATACACAATAGAAATAAAGGGTTTAGACATTAATTCATTCCTATCCCGAGAACACTGGGTGCAAGACAGCAATACACCATGGATGGGAAGCCAGTCCATCTCAGGGCATCACACACACCTTCACTCACACTCTTATTTTCATATGTTATTAGAACATGCAAACCTAGTAACTGAAACTGAGTAATAAAATCTGATCGAATCAAATTGGAGCACTGAGGCAACATCACTACCTGCTGTCATTTAGAAAAGCATATTGCATATACCATTTATCTCATTATGGGTTTCTAAACTTATAAAAAAAAAAGTAAACAGAATGTGAAAGGAAAGGCTGCCTGAAAGAGCTGTCCACTTTAGTACACTGAAAATGGTTACTAGATAAAATTTGTATTCCTAAAAAAAAAAAAGAAAAAAGAAATAATAATAATACCCTCATTCTTACTATACAAATCAGTTCCATAATTTTTAAGGAGTATTACTGTATATACAGTCTTAAGGTTCTGCTTTAAACCAGAGTATTTTTTTCATACAGGTACTGTTATTCTTACAGATAAATTGTTCATTGGTGAGTGAGGTGCTAGAAGATCTGACTTTGAAGCTCAAGGGCTCCTGTTTCTTGAATAGCTCATCTAGAAGGGAATTCCTCCAACTCAACTCACAGCCAGCCAGAGTAAAGCTGAAGACTTCCAGGAAAATGTCACATATTGTAAAAGATGACAGAGTGCATATTCCTGTCTGGTCTGGGTCAAGGTGATGGAGGAGGAGAAGGAGTGGCCAGCAAGTTGTAAATCCCTACACTGGTTTCCCTGCAGGCTCATAGAATAGATTGAAAAGATAATTCACAAAAAACATAAGGGAACAACAAATGAATTTTGTCCCCTTTGACTGCCTGGTCCCTTCGGCGGGTTGTGCATTATATTCAATCTTGTAACTACAAATATTTGTCAGATACTGAATAATTCATAGTAACTGAATATTATGCTTTATGAAAGACTGTATAACAAGCAGAGACTTGAATCTTATGTAAAATAAAAAAGAAAAACCTAAATCTAGAGGGAATATCATATGTGATTCAGATATTTTTAAAGGCAGACTTGTTAATTTACCAAAGTTCAGAGGCAGACAAACATGTTTGCAGTTAGTAAAAGGTAACCGAGAGATAAAGGTATCACACTCTTTCATTTAAATATTCACTAATACTGATGTGTTAAACTTTTGAAGACTTAATCACAAAGTTGTCATCATAAAAAGCTGTGCTTCACTTTGAAACTCTGTAGCCCCACTTGAAGCATTTCAAGCATTCAACTTGGCAAGGACAACAACCATCAGATCCAGTGTCTTGCCTACCCTTTGTCAACTCTACAGCACTTCAACTGATAAGCTTGTCTAGACTAAAGAGGCACCAACTGTCATGGGCCTATAGAATTGATTACCCACCTCTCAGCACATTCCATAGACTTCCATCAGCATGTTGTCCATCTAGACCTGTTCGTTTGTAACTCAAACAGAAAATACATTTTTTTTTTTAACAGATGACTGAAGGAGGATCTAAAAGCAAGTCTGGACACCGATTCAACTGAAATATATAAAAATTTTTATGTAGACTGAAGACATTTGGGTTTGATATGAAAGATGAATATGAGAAGAGAGTTCAGAATTTCAAGGTTTTTATATACAGGTATATAGAGGTATTTATATGTACAACCCCAATTCTGAAAAAGTTGGGACAGTTTGGAAAATGCAAAAAAAGTGATTTGAAAATTCAATTCACCCTGTACTATATTGAAAACACATTTTTAACATATTAGTTGATGTTTTACTTTGTGAATTTAATTTATTTTTGAAAATATACATTTATTTCAAATCTGATGACTGCAACACACTCCAAAAAAGTTGGGACAGTCAACTGTTTACCACTGTGTAACATCACCTTTTCTTTTAATAACACTTATTAAGCGTTTGGGCACTGAAGACACCAGTTTAATTTTAGTAAGTGGATTTTTCCCCCATTCAATTGTTATGCATTTCTTCAGCTGGGCAACTGTACAGGGCCTTCGTTGCCTTATTTTGCGCTTCATAATGCACCACACATTCTCAATCTGAGACAGGTCAGGACTGCAGGCAGGCCATGCTATCACCCACACTCTCTGCTTATGCAACCATCCAGGCAGAATGTAGTTTGGCGTTGTCCTGCTCTGGATGGCAGCATATGTTGCTCCAAAATGTGTACATATCTTTCTGCACTGAAAAGGCACTGAAACACCCCCATACCATGACAGACGCTGGCTTTTGGACCTGACGGTGATAACAGCTTGGATGGTCCTTTTCCTCTTTGGCCTGGAGAACACGTCGGGTGTTTTGTCCAAAAACTATTTGAAATGTTGATTCGTCGGACCACAAAACACGATTCCATTGTGTTACTATCCATCTCAGATGGGACCAAGCCCAGAGAAGTCGGCGGCGCTTCTGGACAGTGTTGATGTATGGCTTCTGCTTTGCATAGTAAAGCCTTAACCTGCATCTGTGGAAGCAGAAGCAAATGGTGTTGACTTACAAAGGTTTACCAAAGTATTCCTGAGCCCATGTCAGGATATCCATTACAGTCATTGGTTTTTAAGACAATGACGTCTTAGAAGTGGTTTTTGGCCTTGCCCTTTACACACAGAGATTTGACCGGATACCTTGAACCTTTTAATTATATTGTGCACTGTAGAAGGTGAAATGCCCAGAATCCTACCGATTTGTCTTTGGGGAATGTTTTTCCTCAAAGTGTTGGATTATTCACTGATGCATCTGTTGGCAGACTGGTGAGCCTCGACCCATCCTTGCTCCTGAAGGACTAGGCCTTTTTTGGAGGCTCCTTATATACTATGATTAGACGATTGCATCACCTGTTTCACATTACCTTCTTATTTCAACTTGTCACATCGCTATTAGTCCTAAATTGCCCCTGTCCCAACTTTTTTGGAACATGTTGCATGCATCAATTTCAAAATAAATGTTTATCTTCAAAAAACTATGCAGTTGATCAGGTAAAACATCAAATACCTTGTCTTTATACATTCTTTGTTTAAATATAAGTCAAAGTACATTTACAAATCACTCCTCTTTGTTTTTATTAGCATTTTCCATACTGTCCCAAACTTTTTCAGAATTGGGGTTGTAAATTTGCTAAACGACATAGAACATAACACATAGACCACCCGATTTGTAGGCAAGCAAAAATATTGTAACATTTGATTGACAAATGTTTCTTGTTGCCCAGGTGTGCCCTGTTAAATTGATTGTTTAAACAATAAATAGCTCTGAAGATGTACTCTTGGTTTTAGCCTTCAGTTTCACCTGTGAAGACTGCATTTGTTGTTAAAAAGGATAAGCCATCATGAAGATCAGAGAGCTGCCTATGGGATAAAAGCAACCCATTATGAAGCTGAGAAAAGAGGAATAATCAATCAGAGGCACTGCCAAACAATTGGCTTAGCCAATACAACAATTTGGAATGTCCTGAAAAAGAAAGAAACCACTGGTGTACTGAGCAACAGACGCTGAATAGATCAACCAAGGAAAACAACAACAGCTGATGACAGACACGTTGTGAGAGCTGTGAAGAAAAACCCCAAAACAGGTGACATCACCAACAACCTCTACAGGGCAAGGGTGAGGGTATCACAATCCACCATTCAAAAAAGACTTCAAGAGCAGAAATATAGAGGCCATACCACAAGATGCAAA
The DNA here is from genome assembly GCA_023630585.1 of Cranoglanis bouderius. NCBI lineage: Eukaryota > Metazoa > Chordata > Actinopteri > Siluriformes > Cranoglanididae > Cranoglanis > Cranoglanis bouderius. Next base: position 14,774,801 of record CM042552.1, read on the forward strand.
CCACTAGGTTCTGTTTTAGGCCCACTGCTTTTGTTTTTATACATTATATGCTACCTCTGGGTTAGATTATTTGTAAACGTGGTATTAACTTCCACTGTTATGCTGATTACACACAGTTGTATGTTTTAGCAAAGCCTGATGAGAGACACCAGTTTAATAAAGTTGAGAAATGTGTAAAAGACACTGGATGCTTATTAATTTCCTTCTACTTAATTCTGACAAGACAAATGCACTTGTACTAGGACCACATGCAGCTTGAAGTAAGCTGTCTGATTACATAGTACATGTTAGAGTCTCCCTCTTGCTACGCTGCTAGCAGAGGCTAGCGAGTAGCACACTTCCGCATTCCAGGCTTCGCACTACTATGAAGAGTAGCGCGAGCGTCATTCACAAAAACATGCTGGACTCTGTATTCATGAACTCCCGTTTTTGTTTACTTTGCCATGTGCTTTTGTTTTTGGTTTACGTCATGTCTCTGCCCCCGCTTCCACATTGGTCCGTTTGTTTTGGTTCGTGTCATGTATCTGCCCATGTTCATTCATTGGTTTCCCGTTTATTGTTTGATTATGAGTTTCAGGTGTTTTGTGTTTTATCTCGTTTGTTTTTGATTACCCTCGTTATTTAAACCTCTTTTCGTTTCCACTTCCTCGTGGAGTATTATAAATGAATACAGCTAAGTAAAGATAAGTAATTGTACATTCCTTTGCGTTTTTTGGGATTACTGCCATGTCATTTTCTGGATTAATTCCTTGTGATTTTGTGGATTACAGCCTTGTCATTTTGTGGATTACTGCTCTGCCATTTTGTGAATTACTGCGTACCGTGCTTTTGTGTTGAGTTTATCCCTGTTCCTTTAGTTTTGACTATTCCTAATAAACTGACTATTTCCCCTGCGCATGCATCCTGCCTCCCTCTGTCTGGTTACGTAACAGAATACTCTGCCTAAACATGGATGCAGCGGGGAAAGTAAGGGCACGCCGCGCCACAGCTTTTGTTCCTCCACTGGACTCAGTCTCCTTCTCCCAGTGGGCCTGCATTCATCCTCCTCCTGCTTACAATGGTTTCACTACTTATCCCCAATATTTTCTCTGGAAGGCCCATGGGTATATCATTAGCTTAAAGGACCCCAAACCCAGTGAGTAACAATGGGCACGGTTCCTCCTGTCCCGTTTGGTCGGCTCAGCCCGCTGGTGGGCGGAGATTCACATCGCCAGCGGGTACACCGAACTGGCTAAAGTTTCGGGTTTCATGGAGCTCCTGATCCAGGAATATGGGAACCCAGAATTTGAGCCATAAAAAGACATAAAAACCTTCCTGAACAAGGTGCACCTGCCTGGTGAACCCGGCCAGTCATTCCTGGACCACTATGAGAGGAAGCAGGCTAACATGGTGGCCTGCACCTCTCATCCCCGACCCAGGAGCGCCACCTGGAGGTTAACGTGGCAACCTCCAGCCCCGAGCTCCATCCGGAGGCCCAGGAGGTCTCCTCAGCTGAGCTGCTCCTGGAGGTTGACATGGCAACCTCCAGCCCCGAGGTTCACGAGGAGACATCCGTTCCTGTCCTGTCCCTGTCGGAGACCCAAGTGGGGTGCTCCGTTCCAGCCCAGTTCCTGTCGGAGACCCAAGGGGGGTGCTCCGCTCCAGTCCTGTTCCCTCCGGAGGTCCACGAGGAGACCTCCGCCCAAGCCACGTTCCTGCCAGAGGTTTATGAGGAAATCTCCTCTCATGTCCTGCTCATGTCTGAGGTCCATGGGATGACCTCTTCCCAAGCCAACTCCATGTCTGAGGTCCATGGGATGACCTCTTCCCAAGTCAAGTCCATGTCAGAGGTCCACGGGATGACCTCCTCTCCAAGTCCTAGCTCATGTTTTAGCCCTAATTCTAGTCCTAGTCCATGTCCAAGTCCATGTCCAGGTTCCTGCCCTAGTCCTAGTCCATGTCCAAGTCCATGTCCAGGTTCCTGTCCTAGTCCATGTCCAAGTCCATGTCCAGGTTCCTGCCCTAGTCCATGTCCAAGTCCATGTCCAGGTTCCTGCCCTAGTCCTAGTCCATGTCCAGGTCCATGTCCAGGTTTCTGCCCTAATCCAAATCCAGGTCCAAGTCCATGCCTCAGCCTATGCCCAAAGCCAGTTCCCAATCCAGGTTCCAGTCCAGTTTCTGACCCAGTTTCTAAGTTTGTCCCCAGTCCGGTCCCCAGTCCGGTCCCCAGTCCTGTTTCCAGCTCTATTTTTGATTTAGTTTCCAGTGCTGTTTTTGATTTAATTTCCAGCTCTGTCTCTAATTTTAGCTGTGAGTCAAGTTTCCAGTTCTGTTTCTAGCCCACTTTTCAGTTCAGTTTCTAGACTAGTTTCCAGTTCTGTACACGATCCTGTTCCCTGTCCTGTTCCCTCCTCTGTCTCCTCCTCTGTTTCCTGTCCGGTTTCTAGTTCCATTTAGAGCTCAGTTTCCAGTCCAGTTCTCGATTTTGTTTCAAGCCCTGTCTTCAGCCCTGTCTTCAGCCCTGTCTCCAGCCCTGCTTCCAATTTAATTTCCAGCTCTGCTTCCAACTTAATTTCCATCTCTGCTTCCAATTTAATTTCCCGCTCTGCTTCCAATTTAGCTTTGAGCCAGGTTTTTGATTTTGTTTCTGATTCAATTTCTAGTTCAGTTTCCAGTCCAGTTCTCTGTCCAGTCCTCTGTCCAGTCCTCTGTCCTGTCCTCTGTCCTGTCCTCTGTCCCGTTCCCCAGTCTGTCTCGAATCTAGGTGCCAAGTCTGAATCCAGTCCTGGTTCCAGTCCGAGCTCCAGGCCAAGCACCAGGTCACGCACAGCTCCGAGCTCCAGGCCAAGCACCAGGTCAAGCACCACTCCAAGTTCTCGACCAAGTTCTCGACCAGGGCCAAAGGGACAGCCCGACACACTCTGCTGTGGCCTCGTGACACTGGACATCGCCAGCCTTGGGTCCTGGGGGGCAGATGTGCTGATTCTGCCCAGGGGCCCGGGTACGCCAGAACGGTCAGAACTTTCAGCACTTTGGGAGCAGTGCCTTTGGCGGGGGGGCTCTGTTAGAGTCTCCCTCTCGCTATGCTGCTAGCAGAGGCTAGCGAGTAGCGCACTTCCGTATTCCATGCGTCATTCACAAAAACACGCTGGACTCTGTATTGATTAACTCCCGTTTTTGTTTACTTTGCCATGTGCTTTTGTTTTTGGTTTACGTGAGTTTCAGGTGTTTTGTGTTTTATCTCGTTTGTTTGTGATTACCCTCGTTATTTAAACCTCTTTTTGTTTCTGCTTCCTCGCGGAGTATTATAAATGAATACAGCTAAGTAAAGATAAGTAATTGTACATTCCTTTGCGTTTTTTGGGATTACTGCCATGTCATTTTGTGGATTATTGCCTTGTGATTTTGTGGATTACTGCATACCGTGCTTTTGTGTTGAGTTTATCCCTGTTCCTTTAGTTTTGACTATTCCTAATAAACTGACTATTTCCCCTGCGCATGCATCCTGCCTCCCTCTGTCTGGTTATGTAACAGTACATAGTCCAACATGAAGATCAAGCCATTTCGAAGCTGAGAAAAGAGGGAAATTGATCAGAACAGGCTCACTTTATTGATGATGTAACTCATGATGGTAGCATAAGAATGAATTCAGAAGACTACAGAAACTACAGAAGAAATCTTGTCTGCCAATTTACAGAGAAATGCATCCAGTCTTATTTGGAGTAACCCGAAGCACACTGCAATTATGTTTTGTAAATCACCAGTAACACTGGTTGCCCACTGACTACATGTGCAATATATACATTTGCAAATTAGTACTCTTTACTTGTGTTCCTAGTAAATCCAAATCTAAATGTATTGTTGGTTAAAAAGAATGTCTTTTTCTTCTTCACTTTGAGTGAATGCAAACATTTGCAATCACATTTCCTTAGTGATCTACCCAGCACTTTTTATTAGTCAGTGGGAGTGTTTTGGTGTTCCTTTTATCTTTATGCTTGGTGGCAGTTGTTGGACATAATTCATGTTTTTTGTGAGCACTCAGTAGCTTTGGTTAGTAGTCAGGAATTTGGCTACTTTCAAGAGAAAACAGAGCTTGTAAAAGTCTGGATGAAATGAGATTTGTCTGGAATGCTGCATATGTCAAGACATGAGAAGATCCACAGCGTCTCTGTTGCCTATGTATGCTTTTAACAGCCTTAGCACCATTAACACCCCCATCATCCCAATGGTTTGGTAGGTGTTTTTTAAGCAAGAGAATCACTGCTTAATTATGGGGCTACAAGAGTGGATTTTGACACCCTGTTCACAACAATGTTCACTATATGGATAATACACCCTCTAAAATAACACTTGTGTTTGGAAAGTGCTTTTTTATAAAGGCTTCTCCCCTGTCTGATGATGTAGAAAATGATGGCCTCACTATGGTGAAGCTGTGTTGATGGAGAAACTCTTGGCTCTCTCTGCAGAGGAAGTGGATTTGTCTGCACGGTTGCAAAACCAGCCTGGGAATTTCCTGCACTAGGCTAACATCATACCATTATGAGGCATTCCCTCTCACATCCGTTTCTGTAGGCTGACCAGCAAGTCGACCAACACCCCCAGCCTTGCTTTTAAATCTAACAGTTTTATGGTAAGGGGAAGAGTCAAAATAGATGCCATATCAATCATTTGAAACATGTCCCTCACTACACAGGCAGACAGTGTTTGACAGTTTTGCTGACAGTTTTGGCAGGGCTGAAGGGTGGTATGAAACAATGATTGAATAGAGTGGAAAGAGGGTTGAGAGAAGTGATGAGGGCTTTCCTGTAGAATAGCAGCTAAGCAATTGAGATGACCATGTTCCCAAAGCATGTTTCACCACATCAAGCATGTACCACATTTAAAAACTCAGCCTTGAATATGAGAAACGGCCCACACACACAGTCATGACTTACTGTTATGGCCTTTGCATGTGATTCTGGAGTGCTCTCTCTCTCTCTCTCTCTCTCTCACACACACACACACACACACACACACACACACACACACACACACACATATATATATATATATATATATATATATATATATATATATATATATATATATATATATATATATATATATATATATATATATATATATATACACACACACACACACACACACACACACACACAGGAGTGTCTTCTCTTTCAGCACTCCTATGTATTTTGGCTGGTGGTTTGCTACTTTTGGATCACAGCCGGTCCAACTGCAGCTCCATGATACTGGAAGCCATATTCATAGTTAGAGTGAACCATCTCTGACCCATTGAACTCTCTCAGTCTTTGTGAATGTGATAAGTTGTTTTCAGCTCTATAAAACCTACATGGAAAAAGCCATTAGGTTCTTAAATTCATCTTAGTGCCTCTATCTACTATGGTACAATTTCACAAGTATCTGAGCACTGTCTTTGTAAAAAGGATGGGGGCTACCACTTATCCACACTAATTCATCCTGAGTAAAAGGATGCTAGAAAACTATACCTATATATCAAACATGTAGCAAATGGATGCTGGAGGATGTAGTCTACAACATTCTTGTTATTTCATTTGCAAATTCGCTGATGATACGACAGTCATTGGATTGATAACTGGGCAGCGTACAGGTGGGAAGTGGCTGACCTAGTTAAGTGGTGTCAGGACAACAATTTCTCCCTAAATGTTAATAAAACAAAGGAGATGAAAGTGCCCATATAAACTTCTTGCACGAGCACACACACACACACACACAAATTACAAACAGTGCAAGAATATATACAGGTGCATCTCAATAAATTAGAATGTTGTGAAAAAGTTCATTTATTTCAGTAATTCAACTCAAATTGTGAAACTCGTGTATTAAATAAATTCAATGCACACAGACTGAAGTAGTTTAAGTCTTTGGTTCTTTTAATTGTGATGATTTTGGTTTACATTTAACAAAAACCCACCAATTCACTATCTCAACAAATTAGAATATGGTGACATGCCAATCAGCTAATCAACTCAAAACACCTGCAAAGGTTTCCTGAGCCTTCAAAATGGTCTCTCAGTTTGGTTCACTAGGTAAGCCACAAACATTCATTGCCAAAGAAGCTGGCTGTTCACAGAGTGCTGTATCCAAGCATGTTAACAGAAAGTTGAGTGGAAGGAAAAAGTGTGGAAGAAAAAGATGCACAACCAACCGAGAGAACTGCAGCCTTATGAGGATTGTCAAGCAAAATCAATTCAAGAATTTGAGTGAACTTCACAAGGAATGGACTGAGGCTGGGGTCAAGGCATCAAGAGCCACCACAAACAGATGTGTCAAGGAATTTGGCTACAGTTGTCGTATTCCTCTTGTTAAGCCACTCCTGAACCACAGACAATGTCAGAGGCATCTTACCTGGGCTAAAGAGAAGAAGAACTGGACTGTTGACCAGTGGTCCAAAGTCCTTTTTTCAGATGAGAGCAAGTTTTGTATTTCATTTGGAAACCAAGGTCCTAGAGTCTGGAGGAAGGGTGGAGAAGCTCATAGCTCAAGTTGCTTGAAGTCCAGTGTTAAGTTTCCACAGTCTGTGATGATTTGGGGTGCAATGTCATCTGCTGGTGTTGGTCCATTGTGTTTTTTGAAAACCAAAGTCACTGCATCCATTTACCAAGAAATTTTGGAGCACTTCATGCTTCCTTCTGCTGACCAGCTTTTTGAAGATGCTGATTTCATTTTCCAGCAGGATTTGGCACCTGCCCACACTGCCAAAAGCACCAAAAGTTGGTGAAATGACCATGGTGTTGGTGTGCTTGACTGGCCAGCAAACTCACCAGACCTGAACCCCATAGAGAATCTATGGGGTATTGTCAAGAGGAAAATGAGAAACAGGAGACCAAAAAATGCAGATGAGCTGAAGGCCACTGTCAAAGAAACCTGGGCTTCCATACCACCGTGCCACAAACTGATCACCTCCATGCCGCACTGAATTGAGGCAGTAATTAAAGCAAAAGGAGCCCCTACCAAGTATTGAGTACATGTACAGTAAATGAACATACTTTCCAGAAGGCCAACAATTCACTAAAAATGTTTTTTTTATTGGTCTTATGAAATATTCTAATTTGGTGAGATAGTGAATTGGTGGGTTTTTGTTAAATGTGAGCCAAAATCATCACAATTAAAAGAACCAAAGACTTAAACTACTTCAGTCTGTGTGCATTGAATTTATTTAATACACGAGTTTCACAATTTGAGTTGAATTACTGAAATAAATGAACTTTTTCACAACATTCTAATTTATTGAGATGCACCTGTATATATAGAGAAAAAAAACAGACAAAGATAAACACATTTATAATCCAAGTGCTTTATTACTGAAAGGAGTTTTCATCATAGTCAACTTAAATAGGGCAACCTCTGTTTTTCTTGGAAGGCCTGACGGTCAGTTCTCCCACAGCACTATGCATGTGTAAGATTTACTGTTAAATGAGAGACCCTTTCTCTGATATGTAAGCCTGACCCTTTCTCTGATATGTAAGCCTAACCTGACAAGTGAGTTTAAACTATTCCAGACACAAAGTGGTCCAAAGGGTGTATGTGGGTGTGTACACACATTCTCATGTGAAAAGGGTCAAATAGGGAGAATCACCGATTTGTGAATTTTATGAATCATTGTAAAACTTTAACATCTTGAGTTTTCAAAGCTGTTAAAATCTACTTTGATATATATGTAATGCTGTCCGTATGTTTGAAGTTTACAATCCTGACTAAAATTAATTGCCTCTCATAATAACTGGAATTAGTTTGATTTCTTTAGTTCTCAAAAATAGAATGTTTATATACAAAACTCTTAATACACAATCTATCATTTCAGTTTGTTGACATTTCTGAATTTTATTTATGTGTTATAGTATGTATTATAGTATGTATGTTAATGTAAGATTAGAATCAACTGGTTTAACGTAAGTTAGGACAATTATTGGAAGGGTGAAGTTATTGGAGGTCTTGTCATGACTTCCTCTTTTTGTGAGTGTGTAGGTGGAAAATGTCGGGTGGACCATGTAAGAGGAACAAGTACAAAGACCTTCCCAGGAAGTGCTGCCCATCCCAGGGCACTATGTCTAGGAAGGAAGGGGTCAGAGATGGAGGGCTTGGATTTGTTTTCTTTTTCTCTTGATTTTTTTTCTCTCTTGGCTGCAAAGACAACCTAAACTTAATTGTATCAAAACTAACATTCATATATTACTACTAGATTGTCTTTTCAGCAATTCAAATATTAATTGTAACTATCCGTGGAGATTAATGTTCTGGATATATTCTTGAAACATTTGAACTTTTTGATGTTTTTGGTGCTACTACATTTTATGAAGATACTAGAAGACGTTTTGTGTGGACTTCTTAGTAAAATTTCTAGCATCTCACAGACCAGACATGTTTCTAAAGAGCAGAAACAAGTATGTAGTCAAGCCTATTCCCTGGGCTTTCATTGCATCACGCTGGAATGAAATATGGAATGGAATGTGTTAGTAATGAATAACATTTTAAGCCTTTATTTAATATTCACATGTATTCGGCTCACCAAAACAAGCCCTAAAGATTTATTCCCATCTTCAATATCCTATAATTTGGACACTATTTCCTAGACCAGGAGCAGGTGTCCAGTTGTTTACATAATACTTCACGCACTTTTTGCAAATAGGGGTTAATATCCAAATTTTACTATTCAAACGGTCATCATATAATCGCTCCATATATCCAAACATCAAAAATGGTAAGGGGTTACTGGGGCCCCATAAGACTAAGGCATGTATTTAATGGCTTTCTTGAGACATGACACCACTGACCCATTTTTGCGATTCCTAAACAGAGTAGAGAATGGAAAAGCAAAACCAAACACATATACTAATTGTACTCTTTTATCAACAGAACATTAAAAGCCGTGTGGTTTGAAGAGGGGCTCCAAAAGTAAACATAATGAAAATAATCATGAATCAGTTATACTATGACTTTTTTTTGCTAAAAGTCTGCATAGTTTTGCAGACAGATATATAAATACTACTACTCACTACTATACAAGAGTTTTTCAGCATTACACAAATTTATTTTATTTATTTAAGCTATAGAGTGGATTAAAATGAGTTAACTAGACTACTGCTCTGATTTTCACCAGATGATATAAACTACATACAATCAGTTCTGTACAAAACCAGACATTTACAGGACACATTATACAGAAGGGGGTTTTCCTTCTCCTTAAAGCCTATGGGAGTTCTGGTATAGCTATTACTGTCTTTACTAGCATACTTTCAAGGCTAAACACAATACGTTGGCCTGAAAGTTTAATGCAATAGCATCATAAGTATTGATATGTTTCTGATTTACCATGCTAGTCAGATTTACCAAGTTACCTCATCAGGAAATACAGACAGGCCAAGCAGTGTGAAATGTGTGTGGGTTATGTGTGATTACATGGACTAATAGAACTGGTGCTACAGCTATGTGCTGAAATTCCTGTACTTAACCATTACACTTCTGCTGCACTAAAAGAGCATTTATGGCCTGCAAGCCATCAGCAAGGACACACACACACACACACACACACACACACACACACACACACACACACACACACACACACACACACACACACACACACACACACACACACACACACACACACACACACACACACTTTATGGCAGTAGAGCCTTGTGCTTTTTTGGGGGGTCAAGAGCCCTAATCTTTTAATGCATGCTGGGTTTGTGTGTGTTTGTTTATTTGTTTTTAAACTATTGTTATTAATTCAGCTTTGTGTTTTTGGATTTTCATGGTTTGGGATACTGAATGTTATTTTAAATATATAGACTCCCAGTCAAAAGTGGGACTGAATTTGTAGAATGGTTTTCTTCATTTTTACTTTAATATTGAAGACAGTACCACCATGAACTAACACATATGGGATTATGCAGAGACCAAGAAAAATGTTAAACAAATCGAAACTACTTTATAATTTAAGTTCTTCATAACAGTGAAACTTTGTGCATTCGTTTTAGACTGGCCAATCACCAGACCTTAACACAATTGAGCACCATTTCACCTCCTGAAGAGGAGACTGAAGGGAGAAACCCCCCCAAAACAAACAACAACTGAAAGAAGCTGCAGTACAAGCCTGGAAAAGCATCAAAAAGGAAGAATGCAACAGCTTGGTGATGTCTGTGGGTTGCTGGCTTGATGCATTTATTGCAAACAAGGGATATGCAACTGTGTTAAACAATGCAAGTTGTTTAACACTAGATGTAAATATCAGGAAATGAAAGTTGAAATTCTGATCTATTGTTTCATATTCATCTTTTGATCTCAAATCGAAATGTCTTCAGTGTATAGCAAAAACAAAAGAACTGGCCTTGCTGTTAATATGTTTGGAGGGGTCTGTATAGTCTCTGGCTGACCTTAAGGTAAGTGGTTTGGTTAGATGAGTATTAAGAGTGCCTGTGTGTGTGTGTGTGTGTGTGTGTGTGTGTGTGTGTGTGTGTGTGTGTGTGTGTGCGTGTGTGTGTTTTCACTCTGCCATTTATGCTTGGGGACTGCCAAAATTTTCTTCAGGCCTGTGGAAAATGCTGGACACACAGATGGGTGTAAACATAACATCTGACCCAGTTTATCCATCTCATTTCATTGGCATTTCTTTAGCTCACAGAGCATGATCTGGTGAGGCTATTCAACATGATGATTGGACACTTCAAAAATAACAAAATTCCTAAATAATTGCACTGTGTTTGTGGCAGAAATGTTGTCTATACAGTGAGTAGGTTTGTGTTTTTGTGTGTATGTGTTGGTGGGTAGGTGATCAAACTGCTGACCGCTCAAGTTTAGTTACTGCAGCATGAGTCATGGAGAGGCGGAAGGTGGGTTTGATGGTCATAATAGTAATTATCTCTCTCCCTCTATTTATCTTTATACTATGCATGGCTTATATTGATGCTGCAAATCAAAATGCCAAAGCATGGCACAGTGGTTTTGTGCCCATATCAAATGTGTTTTTCCCATTCATTTTGAGGCCATCTAAATGGTTGCCAGATCATTGTGCTACATGAACAGCTGCATGCAACATCATTGCCTGACTGGAACAAACCATGACCTCATCTGACACTGATTGTGTCCCACAAACCCCTGTTAATTTTTGTTCTTGCTAACCTTAGCTAATACTGCACACTAGCAAGCTGTTGAAAACTCTATATTGGTATAGTATACTTTCTTAAGCTATATAGAGAAATACACCAAGCAAAGAAAAGAAAAATAATGTTAAAACATTTTAGCTGACTAGCTAACATAAAATAAATTTGGCAAATTTGATTGTTAATTAGTTTTATTAGACATTTGTCAAATTATAAGATGTTTCATGCCATTCACATTTCATAAATCCAGTTGTTTGTTCTTACCTATTATGTTTAAAACAAGCCAGTCAATTGTTTAATTATTCAGTTACTATTTGAATGGTGTAGCATAAATAGTGTGCATTCACAAAGCTGTACTGAGTTATAAGAAATGGAAGAGGACTTTTTAGAAGTCAAGAAAATACTGCTTTGGCACAATAGTGGTAATGCAAGCACAATTGTGCACTGAATCAATGTCACACCCTCTATTAGTACTTCACTCTATTAGTAATTCACAAACGCTTTCATTTCCTATCAGTATAAATGTAAATGCTCACAAATTGGGTGAAAGCGCTTGTGCTCAACAAAATAGCAATGTAGCCGTGTTAAACCAGTTAATTACACTTGTGTCTTCATGAAAAAAGACTTTATGGTCAATGATGGCTAGTGTTATCGATGGCTAGAAAGACACACAAATCCTACAGATGTAACAATCTTGCTTCCTGTGAATGACCAAATCAGTATGAATTGAAGTCCTTGTTTGTCCCCAACGTCATTCTTTAACCACACATGTGAATCAGTGTGTGGGCATCAATCTGTTCATTGTCAGAACACTTTTCCGTTCACTGACCGCACAATTCAATTCTCTTATTTGCTTGCCTGTGCTGACTAAGTCTAAGTGACGACAGCACTCACATATGGGTCAAACTGAATTAGCAGAAAGGTCTTGCTGTTGCAATTAGACAAGGTTGTAGACAGTGTCAGAATTGTATTTAATGACTTTATATGAAGAAATGTTTTAATTAACATAGTATTGAATTTGGGGGGGCATGGTGGCTTAGTGGTTAGCATGTTTGACTAACATCTTCATGGTTGTGGGTTCAATTCCCACCTCTGCCCTGTGTGTGTGGAGTTTGCATGTTCTCCCCATGCTTTGAGGATTTGAGGGGGCTTTGAGGGTTGTAGGCTGATTGGCATCTCTAAATCTAAATTGTGTGTGTGTGTGTGTGTGTGATTGGCAACCATCGTGCTCCAAGTCCCCTCGTTTAGGCTCCAGGCTGCCCGCGACCCTGTGTGGGATAAGCAGTACAGAAAATGGATGGATAATATTGAATTTAAGGTATTACAAAAAACATATTAATTAAAATTGCAAAGTATGTAACCCTATTTAATGAAGGTCCACGTTTACTACAGTGCCCTGCTTAAGTATTCACCCCATTGAACTTGCATTGTTACAACTTGTAACTGAAATGAACTTAATTGGTATTTTTAAAATGTGATTTACACAGAATGTCTAACATTCAAAGTTGCAAATATATTTTATTGGACATAAAGATTTATTAAACTAAAAATCAAACATTTGTTGTTTGTACAAACGTTTATTCCCCTGGGACGATACTTGATTGAACTACCTTTGGCTGCAAATACAGCTTTACAGCATGTCCTCTGGGATATGTCTATCAGCTTTGTACATCTGAATCCTAATATTTTTGCCAGTTCATCTTGCCAAAATTATTCAAAGTCAGATTTAATGGAGACTAATTTTCAAGTCTTGCCACAGATTCCCAGATTGAGGTCAAGGCTTTGACTGGGCCATTTTAACATGTTCACGTTCTTGATTTTGAACAATGCCAGTCTTTGGTATTCTTATTCTCAGTCATAGACTTGATTTCCCCCCACTTCAGTATTACAGTATGAGCTATTTTGCAAAATATGGAAAAGTTCAAGGGAGTGAATACTTATGTAAACAGGATTTTCTGAATACTTAAGTGCTGTCTGGGTTCTAGGGGGTGGTGATGTTTGGAGGGTTTGAAATTATTCAATGGAAATTTACAAATTTACAGTACTGTATTTTAGTTTTTTTTTTCATGTTGTTTTTGAACATTATCCTTACCATATTTGTGAATGAAAGCTGGCAACACTTTATACATAATACATTTAGTCAAATGTCTCTTCATTTCACCAAATAACATGTTTGAGATTTAATGAAAATATATGTGGATTACCTTAACTTGTACACAGAAGAAGAAAAACATGTTGAAATACATATATAATTATTTTGAAAACGCAACCAAAGGACATAAAGAAGAAAGCCAGAGAATTTCTTGATTTATTTCAACATCTATTTCAACTGCAAATATCGCAGCCCTTCTTTGGGGATGCTCTCAACTGCATTTTGGAACAGCATTTATTATTTTTTTAATATGAAAAAACGCTTTGACCAGCGGCCTTCATCAGAAAAAGACATTACGTGTGAACACAACCTAACTTTGTTTAGCTACCAAGCCACATTAGATGCTAACGTTAGTTCAGTTGAGGTATCTTTATGTAATGTCAACTAACTAGCTTCGCTGGCTAACATAATTTAATTCCGTACGTGAATATCTAAGTTAGCTACGTTAGCAATTTCTTTAGTTGTAAAATAGGCTACATTAGTTTTTATCTTTTCTCTATCTGCTATCGCTATTGCTAACATCCACAAAAATTACTCCCTAACAAAAAAAGTTTATACTTCATTTATTCTTTGTTGAGGCTTACCTTATCGATGGTTTGCAACTTGCTTATCCGAGTCAGTGGTTGTAACTACCATCCTGAGGTGACGGTACAAAGAAATATCCAGTCAGCTGTTTGATTAGCTTGGCAGTGAGCATCTGTCACACACCAGTCACACAAACGTTTGTCTAAACACTGATTGTTGATTGGCAGGTCATTCCTGTTGTCAGCTTACCTTTCCGTTCGAAATCAAGCCACCTATCTGTTTTTTTTTTGTCAGTGCATAGAAAACTCTGTTATTTTTTACATTCATTCTGATATGCAGCCTAAATGCCTTTTTATGTTCAATCGGCTTAAGGTGTTCTGCAAGTGAGCCTAAGCCTGTCTATTTTAGGGAAATCCCTTCATTTCTATGAAACCTATTTCCCATTTCAAATTGATGTTTACTCTTTTTTTTAAAATTTATTTCCAATGAAGCTGTAACTGTAATATCGCAGAGTCCCCTAGACTCTCCACTCACAGCCTTTTTTGCAGGTGTTAGTTAATATTAATTAATTGATTTATGTAAGTTCTATAAATTTGATGGTGCACCTCAACCTAGGTTTTCCAGTACAGAGTATGAGAAAGAATAGGAGCAAATAATTTTACTGTAAGGCCAGTGGAAGAATTCAGATAGGTGAGCTGTACTTGTAGGACTCAGGGGTCAGCAAGCTAAAGGTAGCATGCTCTGGTGAATTAGCTAAGTATGTATAGCTAATGCCCTGGCCATTAGCTTGTTGTATATGAATACAAACAGACATGTTCTTTGACTTCAGTATTTTATAACGTGTTGCTAAGGACTTTGGAGAGTAGTTGGATGATCATTATGAAGATGGAAGGAATTTGCTTTTGAGATATAAAACTGCATCTATTTCACTTAAATGATACCAGAACCAGGGTTAGATTTGGTCACTACTAAACTGTAGAATTTGCAGAAGGTGCAGTTTATGTATTATCTTGGTGATGCTGCAACTCCTAAAAACTATCCAAAATAGACAAAAAACAATATAAACTCAGCATCAAAAGAAACTAATAATATTTTCAGACACTTCCTAAAAATGATCTGAAGATAAAATACACAAAACAACTTGGAAAAACAGTTCAAGGAGCTTTATTGTCCCAAGTTAACAAGAATCAGCATGGATGAACTCCACCACAACAGCTCACGAACAGTTCTCAGTACCGGGTGTGACCACCATGACTTGCAATGCAGGACAAGCACCACTGTCGCATACTGTAAACCAGGTTTTGGATGCGCTGTTGCGGTATTTGTGCCCATTCCTGCTGCAAAGCTTGTGCAAGCATCTGCCTGTTGATGGGTCTTGGTCGTCTGGCAGCAAGACGTCGTCCCAATTCATCCCAAAGATGTTCAGTTGGGTTCAAGTCAGGTGAATATGGCATCCATTGCATGACCTGACTTTGCATGAAAAAGACTTGTCCCCACTGGATGCGAGTCCACCTGTAGTGTTGCTGACACCACCTGAGTCTGTTGTGACGGTGAGTGGCACTGAGTATAGGGCCTCTGTATGGCCGTCTTGCCTGCAGCTGGTGAGTTGCCAGACGCCTACGTACAGTTGAACTGCTTATTCTGGGGTTGTGTCTTCCAGCAGTTTCTGCAGCAGTCTGGGTTGCATGACAGAAGCGGTCTCTGAGATGCTGCAACACTATCCACCTATCCTGTCGAGCAGTGGTTATACATGGTCTCCCAGACCTTTGTCGATCTCTTACTGTACCAGTTTGAGCATATCGTCTCACAAGAT
This sequence comes from Cranoglanis bouderius, assembly GCA_023630585.1. Taxonomy (NCBI): domain Eukaryota; kingdom Metazoa; phylum Chordata; class Actinopteri; order Siluriformes; family Cranoglanididae; genus Cranoglanis; species Cranoglanis bouderius. The sequence goes on from CM042552.1 coordinate 14,790,414, forward strand.
TGGATACTACAGCCAAGAATTTGTGCAACAACAGTCTGACTGACACCAGACTCCAGCATACCAATTGCCCGTAGGCGCTGTTCATTCGTCAACCTTGGCATCAATTTTCTTTCAATGTTTTTCACCTCAGAAATCGTCAACAATTGTCACCAAAGTGAAATCTTTCAGGTGTCATTAAATGTTAGGACAGAAATCAGCCTTAAGCTCAAATAACCTCACTCAATCAGACAGAGCTAACGAGGCGTGACCTGGCCAATTAAAGAGTCAACAAACTTACCTGGACCTCAGAGCAATCAAAACAACCAAAACATTAGCTTATTACCAATAAAATTATATTGAAATATGTCTTTTAGAACCTATTAGTTTCTTTTGATGCTAAGTATACATATCATATAATAAACTTCTAAAGTGAGCTCTCAAGTGGAGCAACAGAAAATTGTTCACCCTATTGTCGGAAGCAAAACTGGTTGTGCTCTCTAGGTGGGAGGGATGGCATACTCCCTCTCCCCTGTCAGTCACAGTGACACTAGCCAATCGTGGGCAGTTGTGAGTTCATGTATGTGGATAGATGGTGCTTTCCTCCATGTGTGTTACTCTGTGATGTAGCATGACTTCACGTGTCTTGGAGGAAGCGTGTGTTGGCCTTCACCTTCCCCGGTTGGTACAGTAGTTGTTGTATGATGAAATTTAGATACAATTAAAAACATGTTCTAGATGTAATGACCCAGAATATGTTGATTAGCTGTTGATTGTACTGTATATTCTTATCTTAATGTAGACTCTGAAAGTAGATTTAGAAAGTAGAAAATTATATGGTGTGTGCGAACAGACCATCTCAGGCAAGAGCCTGGTAAAACCGCTTACATGTAAAACTTTTCAAATGCAGAAAATGAACATGGGCAAAGAGTGTGTCTGCTGTTACCACACTTTTTTTTTTTTTTTACAGGATGTCTGGGTTTTGTAACTCTGATGTAAGAGAGTTGACCCTGAAGTCTAGAGTTATAAAAACTAGACGAGATATTCCTCAGAGACTGGCAGAGGAAAACAAGCCTTGCTTTTACACAGATTTGTGTGTGTGTGTGTGTGTGTGTGTGTGTGTGTGTGTGTGTGTGTGTGTGTGTGTGTGTGTGTGTGTGTGTGTGTGTGTGTGAAAGAGGGGATATCTGAGAGATCACAAATGGCCAGGTGTTCTTCAGACACGCTAGAGGCAACAGTTTTTCTACTCAATAGCAGGTGTATTCACACATCAAGTGCACACACGCTCAAGAAACTGGACCTGCAACCTCTCACATTTTGATTTAAAGAGCATCTGGAAATTAAGTTACTTCTAATGCAGAGTATTCAAATATCAAGCTTTTCATCTTTTCCCTGGTCCTCTGTGAGGTTTACATGAATGTACCCTTCTAAAGATTCATACTCAGAACTAGACAAAAACAAACAAAAAATTGTTCATATACAACCAGTGTTTCATGTGTGCACAGCAGTAGGAACTTGAGTTTAAATAAACACCATGCGTATATATATTATGGGGTACCATGGTGCTAAGGGCTCCAAAACATGCATAAAATTCAGTGTCCTGTAGAAGTAACAACAGACTTGGTAAACACGTCCCTCCGCGAGCCACATCCAACACACTCCCATGTTAATGACTCTCCTCTCCTGCCTGCATGTCATAAGCCTGCTTCAATTACTTTTTTGTTATGTCCAATGAACCCCAGTCCTGATGTACACCTTTATTTCTATGTTCAAAGAGTTTTATGTTTAAGTGTTTTAAAATAGTGAAAAATGATACATTGATTTATTATGTTTAATATTTATTGCACTGATTTATTTATTTTGGATTGCTTTTGGATAATGATAAAAAAAAAAAAAATCCTCCACTTTTTCTTTGTCATAAATGCAGTGCAGTTGTAAAATTATTTTTACTAAATTGGAGAACACTGGAATGTGTGTGCACATATAAAATAGCTAGGTCTGCAGTAAAAACTAATTTTGTGCATTTGGGAATGAGCACATCTTTATCAAATATCAGAATTGTTGATGTGTATGTTGCTTTGTCTTTCCTGCTTTATGGCCTGTATTCGGTGTTAAATGTAACTACTGATGTATCAAAAAATACAGTGATAGTTACATGGGGGAAATTAACCATATTTTCTCAAGTATCATTCTGAATGCATGTGTATTTTTCAGTTGCTATAAAGCAACCTATAAGGAAGTACTTTTAAAAAATTGTGTGCTTACCTTTTTATAAAATAGTCGTATATGGTTGGTAATAATAATGGCAACAGCCCCAGTGAAGAAAGATTTGAAGAGATGACACATAAAAGAGATCTCCAGTTAAATACGTAGTATTTCCATGGATGTGGATACAATTTTTGTGCCAAAAAACCCCCACTTATTTTCAAGTTCAGGATCATGGATAATTGAGACACACTGTGAACTCAATTAAGAGACAAAAGATTTCCTTTTCTTGTTTAGGCTATGGTTTTGCTTAGCTTAGGTACTGGGGCATGGCAATATTTACAATGGTTAATGGAAATGTCTATACAAGTTGCACAAGATGCATGTGCGTAAGGATATTTTCCAGATACTCTACTTGTTTATAGTCTGTACTGTCCTTGCATAGACCAAATGTGAAAACCAAGAAAAGGATGATAATCTCAGAAAATTGACTCACCTCTTAAGATGTATCTTATAAGACTTATCCTATATGTCCTAAGAATATCTAACAGTATGTTTGACACAAAATAGTTTTCAAAAAATGTGTTAGGAGTTAACTAATGATAGTGTTAAAAAAGACTAATAGGAGTTAACAAAGGAGTTAACTAATAGGATTTAATTGAAGGTTAGTGTTAGTATTAGGTCTTCACATTGCAATATCTAGCCACAGTAAAACGTGTAGTAATACAAAAGAATGGGCTACACTGGATTAGAGCTTTCCTGCTTAATAAATAAATTAAATGGTTCACATACGATTTAGCCTGCACATTCCACATATGTGGAAAAAATTGTGGGAAAAGTCCAAAGGAAGTCAGTGGGAAATTTGGCACACCTTCATATTCTTGATTTCTTTCAGCTCGGACCATGAAACTCAGTGGTCGCCCCATGCTTCTGTTATTTCTTTCCGCCTCCATTTGCTCCAAACCATTAAACCATATGTGAACCAGTGAAGCCCCTGTGGGGAAGCTTGGACATTAGCCTTCTCTCCCTCTCTTTCTTTTTCATCTCATGGGACTTACTGTTTCACTGTGAACAGCTGTATAGTTACTTAATAAGCCCCAACCATAACATGAACCCTTTCTGCTGGCCACTGAAATAGGCATTCAGTGAAATAGACATCCATTCTGTAGGTCTACCCACGAAGTAATAAGCAACCAATAAGAAATGAAATAAATACATCACAGATGAAATGTGGGTAGATTTAGAATTTTAAAATGCTGGCAAATGGAAAAGATGGGCTGGTAACCCTAGCGCCAGTGCCAAAGCACAAAAGTGTCATAAGCATTAAAACATGTCATTGTTATATAATAAATGAGGACTCATCACATGGGAGAAAAATAAACTAGAGTTTACTGTAGCTATTTAAGGTTTATGACAGAATATGGCTGACCTTAAAATCAAAGGAATAGGTCACAACCCTGGTTCATGATGAGCTTAATAAATAAATTTGATAGTAGCCTTGTAAAGTCCATCAACTTATTCACCATGGGTAAGTCCACCCCCTTGGTGGACTAAATAGCTTTAAATAGCTGAATAGCCTAAATAGCTTTATTGTGTGATTATTGCCCTTTTGAGTAACACAACATTTTCCTTCTTTACTAATGGTAAAATATTCGATGGCAAATACTTTAAATAACCTGTTGTAATTTGCAGCAAACGCCCAGGATGTAGCTGCTGCAGAGTCCAACAGTATTTCAGTCACTGAAGTGAGAACATAAAATAACCTTTCTGATTTTGTTGCCAGCATTTTGATCGTCTTTGCTTCTTCTTTTCCTAGGTTCCTAAGACCAGCTGTGACTAGATACCAAATGTGACAAAAGCTAAAAATATTATATATGATATAGCCCACTACTAACTACTAATTATTACACTGAAAAAAAAACAAAAAACAATCCAATGTTTGAGCCCCCCCCCAAAGGCGCATCTCCCGAAGCGCCAAAAGTTTTGCCTTTTCTGGCGGACCCGGGCCCCTGGGCAGGATTGGAACATCTGCCGCCCTGGACCCGAGGCTGGTGAAGTTCAATGTTCCGCAGCCAGAGCAGAATGTTTCGCGTTGTCCTTGAGAACTTGGACGAGAACTTGGACGAGAACTTGGATGAGAACTTGGAGTGGTGCTTGAACCGATGCCTGGCCTGGATCTCGGAGCTGCGCGTGATCTGGTGCTTGGCCTGGATCTCGGAGCTACGCGTGACCTGGTGCTTGGCCTGGATCTCGGAGCTGCGCATGATCTGGTGCTTGGCCTGGATCACGGAGCTGTGCGTGACCTGATGCTTTGCCTGGACCTCCGAGCTGCGCGTGACCTGGCGCTTTGTCTGGAACCTGGACTGGAACCAGGACTGGATTCAGATTCAGCACCTGGATTAGGGACAGGCTCAGAGACAGACTGGGAAACAGACTGGGGAATGGGACAGAAAATAGGACAGAGAACTGGACAGAGGATGGGACAGAGGATAGGACAGAGAACAGGACAGGGAACTGGAAAGAGTGCTGGACCGGAAATTGAACTGGAAAGTGAATGGTCTATAAACTCAAAACTTTGACCCGGAGCAGACTTGATAACCGGATTCAAAGCAGGAGTGAGAACTGAGCTGGAAATCAAACCAGAAGCAGTGCTAGATATTGAAGAGGAACTAGAGCTGGAAATAAGAGTGGAGTCAGGGATGGAAACAGAACTGGGAATTAAGCTGGAGACAGGGTTGAAAACAGAGCTGGAAATTAAAGTGGAGACAGGGCTGGAAACAGAGCTGGAAATTAAGGTGGAGACGGGGCTGGAGACAGGGCTGGAGACAGGGATGGAGACAAAGTCTGAACCTGGACTGAAAACAGAGCTAGGAAGATAACTAGAGACAGAGGAGGAGACAAAGTCTGAACCTGGACTGGAAACAGAGCTAGGAAGGTAACTAGAGACAGAGGAGGAGACAGAGGAGGAGACAGAGAAGTGTGCAGAACTAGAAACTAGGCTAGGGACAGCACCGTCAACAAAATCTGGAACGGAGCTGGGAACGGAGCTGGGAATGGAGCTGGGAACAGAGATGGGAACGGATCTGGGAACGGAGCTGGCAATTAACTCAGCAACCGAACGGAGAACCAATGTAAAAATAGGGCTAGAAATTAACTCAAACACAGAGCTGGCCACTAAATCACGAACTGGACTGGAAACTGAACTGGAAACTGGACTGGAAACTGGACTGGAAACTGGACTGGAAACTGGACTGGAACCGGGAATGGGAGCAGGACTGGGAACAGGATTGGAAACGGGACCAGGAACGGGCCCAGGAGCAGGACTGGGGACAGGACCGGGAACAGGACTGGGAACAGGACCGGGAACAGGACTGGGAACAGGACCGGGAACAGGACTGGGAACAGCAACGGAAACCTGACTGGGAACTGGATCAGAAATTGGCCTTGGAATAGGGCAGAAATCTGGACATGGACTTGGACATGGACTAGGACTAGGGCAGGAACCTGGACATGGACTCAATTTAGCACTAAAACATGGGCTAGAACTTGGAATGGAGGTCATCCCGTGGACCTCAGACATGGACTGGGCTTGAGAAGAGGCCATCCCGTGGGCCTCTGACATGGACTGGGCTTGGGAAGAGGTCATCCCGTGGACCTCTGACATGAACTCGACTTGGGAAGAGGTCATCCCGTGGACCTCTGACATGGACTCAACTTGGGAAGAGGTCATCCCGTGGACCTCTGACATGGACTCGACTTGGGAAGAGGTCATCCCATGGACCTCTGACATAGACTTGGCTTGAGCAGGGGCCCTCCCGTGGCCTCTGATATGAGCAGGACAGGCGAGGAGGTTTTTTCTTGAACTTCTGGCTGGATCGTGGCCTGGGCAGAGGTCTCCTCGTGGGCCTCCGATGTGAGCAGGACGGGAGAGGAGGTTTTTGCTTGAACTTCTGGCCGGATCGTGGCCTGGGCGGAGGTCTCCTCGTGGGCCTCCAATGTGAGAAGGACAGGAGAGGAGGTTTCCTCTTGAACTTCTGGCCGGATCGTGGCCTGGGCGGAGGTCTCCTCGTGGACCTCTGGTGTGAACAGTACTGGAGCAGAGCACCCTACTTGGGTCTCTGACAGGGACAGGACAGGAATGGAGGGTTTCTCTTGAACCTCCAAGAGCAGCTCAGCTGAAGAGACCTCCTGCTGGGTCTCTGGCTGGAGCTCGGGGCTGGAGGTTGCCATGTTTACCTCCAGGTGTAGCTCTGTGGAGGAGACCTCCTGCTGGGTCTCTGGCTGGAGCTCGGGGCTTGGAGGTTGCCACGTTTACCTCCAGGTGTAGCTTCGTGGAGGAGACTTCCTGCTGGGTCTCCTGCTGGAGCTCGGGGCTGGAGGTTGCCACATTAACCTCCAGGTGCAGCTCCCTTGAAGAGACTTCCTGCTGGGCCTCCTGCTGGAGCTCGGGGCTGGAGGTTGCCACGTTTACTTCCAGGTGTAGCTCCGTGGAGGAGACTTCCTGCTGGGTCTCCGGCTGGAGCTCGGGGTGGGGAGGTTGCCACGTTGACCTCCAGGTGCTGCTCCATGGAGGAGACCTCCTGCTGGGCCTCCTGCTGGAGCTCTGAGGGTGCCCGCCTGTGGAGCCGCTTATGCACCTGCCAGCTGCCCTTAAAGCAGCCTTGGGAGCAGAAGTAGCTGTTCCTTACTCCCTGTTTCCTGCAGGTGGGGCACTGCAGGATGGCTGGTCGGGTGCATCCCTCGGTGGCACACTCCTGGGTCAGGGGATGAGAGGTGCAGGCCGCCATGTTAGCCCGCTCACTCTCATAAAAATCCAAAAAAGACTGGCTAGGTCGGTCGCCCAGATGGTCCTTCCCCAAAAAGGTCCTGAGGTCAGGTTGGAAGTCTGGGCTCCCGAACACCTGGACCAGAAGATCCACAAAGCCCGAAACTGTCTGGAGCTTTGTGGATCTACTGGCGAGGTGAAGCTCCGCCCATCGGCGAGCAGAGCCGACCAAATGAGAGAGGAGGAACCCCAACCACTCTTCTTCATCGGGTTTGGGGTCCTCCAAACTCAAAAAATAAAGTTGTGCCTGCAAAAAAAAAAACATTGTGGCCAAGTGGCAAAGCCGTCATAATCGTCCGGGGGATAAACGAAAGTCCACTGAGGAAAAAAAAATTGAATTACGTGCAGACATTTTAAATGTGGCGTGGCGTGGCATGGCATGGTGTGCCCTCACTTTCCCTGCTGCATCCATTTTTTAGGCAGAGTATTCTGTTTCGACACCGGGGATATGAAGGGAAGCAGGATGCACTTGCAGGGGAAAAGTGGTCAGTTTATTAGGAACATAAAAAGGCACATTCAAAAGTGATGGGACACAAATACCAAAAATCCAAAAACAGAGGCACGTTAATCTTCCTAAACGGGTTAGACAGAGATGCAATCACTTACAGGGTCACAGTCCATGAAATCACGCAATGAAGCAGGAATCCTAGAAACCCGGGGACGCAGGGTAAACAAAAACAAAAAAATAAACAAGGCAGGAACCAGGGGATGCCTGGTTAACAAAAATATCGGTCACACTTTGCTTCATTGCTATCTTGGACATCCAGAATTACTATTCCAAAATCTAACATCGAACATTAACCATTGAACAAAACTCTAACAAAAACTCAATAGTCTGCGACGAAGCGGACACAGACCAGGGTTTAAATAATGGCATTTCATCCTAAGGCAAACAAAATTAGATACGCGACACCTGGAAATGATAATCAGCACAGAGGACCAATCAGGAAGTGGGGGCAGAGACATGACGCAACACAAAAACAAAAAGGCACATGGCAACATAAACAAACGCCGAGTTCATGACGTAGCCCAGAGAGTTCCTTTGAATCGCACTGGAATGCGCTCCGTGGAATGCGGAGGATATGCTGCTCCATAGCGGAGCCGCGAGTGGTAGAGCAAACACAAAGTCATTCCACAGATTTTCAATGGGGTTTAAGTTTGGGCTCTGACTATGCCATGCAAGGACATTCACCTTTTTCTCCTTCAACCACTGTGTGGTTAGTTTTGCTGTGTGCTTTGGGTCATTGTCATGTTTGAAGGTAAACCTTCTTCCCACTGACAACTTTCTGGCAGAGGGCAGCAGATTTTCCTCAAGAATTTGACGGTATTTTGCCCCATCCATTTTCCTTCTATCCTGACAAGTGCTCCAGTCCCTGCTGCAGAGAAACACCCCCATAACAGGATATTACCACCTCCATGCTTTACTATAGGAATGGTGGTATTTGGATGGTGAGCTGTATTGGATTTCCGCCAGACATATCGTTTGGTGTTGAGGCCAAATAATTAAATTTTAGACTCATCTGACCATGACACCTTTTTCTATGTGGCCTCAGAATCTTTGAGGTGTGTTTTGGCAAAGCTCAGTCATGGGTGGCTTTTTTCTTGTAACCCTCCCATACAAGCCATATTTGTGGAGAATTTGTGATATTGTTGTCACATGCACACAATGACCACTCTTTGTCATAAATTCCTGCAACTGCTTCAGAGTTGCTGTAGGCCTATTTGGTAGCCTCTCTGACCAGTTTCCTCCTGACTCTTTCATCCAGGGAGGGTCTGTGTTGTACCAAAGACCTTCCACTTCTTAATAGCAGAATGAGCAGGTGATTAGCTACACCTTACTGAGTTTACAAGTCATTTTAAGGAGGGGGGGGGGTGATCCTTTTTCCAACTCAGTGATTCTGTTTTTTTAAAAAAAAAATAATAATAATAATTAAAAAAAAAAATAAAATTATGACATGTTGGTGTTATATCTTTCACTTGGATGTTATGATTTGCACTGAGTAAATACAGCTGGATAAAACAAACGGTGTCCGTCTTCATTTCAGGCTGAAAAGCAACAAAATGTGATTATTTTAAAGGGGGGTGATTCTTTTCTATACCCACTGTATGATGATCATTCAGTAATAGTGTTCAATAATGTTAAATAGTTCATCACTATTTTCTTCATCCTAAATGTTGGAAATATTTGAATGCCCATTTATCAGGGCATAATCAGAAAAGTGATCATAACCAGAGTATATATGAAGTGTTTCTGTATTCTTTGAATAACATTATTTGTATATTTGATATACATTTGCTCATTTTTGAAGTTATATGGTTCAAGAAAGACTGTCCTTTAACCCATGTTATTCCTTGATCCTACCTTCCTTGACAGGAAGCTGCTCCACTCCGGAAATGTTGCTGATAGATTGTTTGAAGTTAATGGAAATTTGTGAGAAAAGCCAAGGAGTGAAAATAGGGCAATTCACACGCACTTGGGCCTGCCGTCCACCGCGCACCCTATTAATCCAGCCCAGGCAAAAGAACATGGGAAACATGTCAAGGAGAATGTGTCAGAGTTTGACACATGACATAACACGAAGTGAAAGGCAGGTGAGCCTGGAAAATCCCCATAATACCCCTCCTTCCTTTACTTTCCCCTGAGTCAAGCTCCCAATATGCACTGAACAGCCAGTCATGTTTGGGCAAGGAAGATGGATCCCGTTTAGGTTGCAGCTCAGAGACTGTAATGGATACTGGTGGTTAATAACAAAAATATACAGCATTTTTGTGTGCAATTGAAATGGTTAATGGAGGAGTCTCCCAGAGGGACAAAGCCAAGTGCAGCAGGTTCAGGAATATAAAAAAACAAACCCGTGTCAACAAAAATGATGATATGGAAACGTAATGCAGAACAGTTGGAAAAGCAACTATACTGTAAAATACTGGGTCTTAAAATGTTTTCAGTTTTGAGAAATCAATATTGTGAATGTATTCACATACCTATGTGGTGCACTCAGATTTGTCCAGATATAAGCAGCAGCTAATTGGGCCATTCTCAGGAATATGTTCCTTTTGTGCCTCAACATTTCAGGACAAAATACATATAAATACATAATTTCTTTTTATTTCATTTTACAAACTCATGTTTGAATTTTCAAGAAAACACTACTTCTCATCTCAGGCCCAAAGTCATAATGCTTATTTTTAATGATTTGTCGAAAAAAGTGCTACCAGATTTCAACCTAGTCACAGTAAAAGTGTACTTCAAATACTTATAATATGAAAAGAGATCTAAACAAATTATTGCAGTAATACCTTGCAATAAATAATATTTGAGGAAATAATCTAATAACACATGACATTCCTCTTTTGAAGTATGACTTATGCATTCAGTAGGTCACAGGACCACTAATTTTCTTTTGAAATATTCAGAATTGTCACTTATATACAATAATAATGTAATGTACAGATTATTCCCAATTAAAGACAACCATTTCTACTAAAAAATGCCACGAGTCTTATAATTTTCAGAATAATGCAAAAACACCACATAACAGGGTTGAATTTAATTTAACAGGGTTGAAAAATATAAACGGGATTGAAGAGACATTTAAGTGAGACATTTAATAGAGCATTCACAGATGACAATGAAACTACACTTTGCATTTAATTGTCATTGTCTGACAGAACACCACTGAAAACAAAGACATGCAAATGGAACTATGCGATGGATTTCATCAACTGTATCATTAGACAGATTTCTAACAGCACTGAAAAAACTTCAAGAAAAAAGAACTGTGCTTTTGAATTACAACCCCAATTCTGAAAAAGTTGGGACAGTATGGAAAATGCTAATAAAAACAAAGAGTGATTTGTAAAAGTACTTTGACTTGTATTTAAACAAAAAAACGTATAAAGACTAGGTATTTGATGTTTTACCTAATCAACTACATAGTTTTTTGAAGATTAACATTTATTTTGAAATTTATGCATACAACATGTTCCATAAAAGTTGAGACAGGGGCAATTTAGGACTAATAGCGATGTGACAAGTTGAAATAAGAAGGTGATGTGAAACAGGTGAGGCAATCGTCTAATCATAGTATATAAGGAGCCTCCAAAAAAGGCCTAGTGATTCAAGAGCAAGGATGGGTCGAGGCTTGCCAATCTGCCAACAGATGCGTCAGTGAATAATCCAACACTTTGAGAACAACATTCCCCAAAGACAAATCAGTAGGGTTCTGGGCATTTCACCTTCTACAGTGCACAATATAATTAAAAGGTTCAAGGTATCCGGTCAAATCTCTGTGTGTAAAGGGCAAGGCTGAAAACCACTTCTGAATGCACGTGACCTCCGATCCCTCAGACGTCACTGTCTTAAAAACCGTCATGAGTCTGTAATGGATATCCTGACATGGGCTCGGGAATACTTTGGTAAACCTTTGTCAGTCAACACCATTCGCCGCTGCATCCACAGATGCAAGTTAAGGCTTTACTATGCAAAGCAGAATTCATACATTAACACTGTCCAGAAGCGCCGCCGACTTCTCTTGGCTTGGTCTCATCTGAGATGGATAGTAACACAATGGAATCGTGTTTTGTGGTCCGACGAATCAACATTTCAAATAGTTTTTGGACAAAACACCCGACGTGTTCTCCAGGCCAAAGAGGAAAAGGACCATCCAAGCTGTTATCAGCATCAGGTCCAAAAGCCAGCGTCTGTCATAGTATGGGGGTGTGTCAGTGCCCATGGCATGGGTAACTTGCACAATTGTGAGGGCACCATTAATGCAGAAAGATATGTACACATTTTGGAGCAACATATGCTGCCATCCAGAGCAGGACAACGCCAAACCATATTCTGCCCGGATTAAAAGCGCATGTTTGTGTAAGCAGAGAGTGCGCGTGCTAGCATGGCCTGCCTGCAGTCCTGACCTGTCTCTGATTGAGAATGTGTGGCACATTATGAAGCACAAAATAAGGCAACGAAGGCCCTGTACAGTTGCACAGCTTAAGAAATGCATAATGGATGAATGGGGGAAAATTCCACTTGCTAATTTTAACCAACTGGTGTCTTCAGTGCCCAAATGCTTAATAAGTGTTATTAAAAGAAAAGGTGATGTTACACAGTGGTAAATAGTCGACCGTCCCAACTTTTTTGGAGTGTGTTGCAGTCATCAGATTTGAAATAAGTGTATATTTTCAAAAATAAATTACTTTCTCAAAGTGTGTGAAACAATGTGTTAATAATGTGTTTTCAATATAGTACAGGGTGAATTAAATTTTCAAAGGACTCTTTTTTGTATTTTCCATACTGTCCCAACTTTTTCAGAATTGGGGTTGGAAAAAAACAATACAAGATCAACCCTGTAACAACCAGTCAACCCCGTTACTTTTAAAAATGTTATGGGGTTGAATGTTACAGGGTTGAAGTTTTTGTTGAAAATGGCTAGTATTTGCCTTAGCTAGGAATTAGCATTACATCTCACTACATTTTTTATAATAAGAATATCTTTAAATTACACCCAGATAATTATTTTTGTAAAAATTATGATTACTATGATTTATTCTTGTAACAGAGTTGAAATATTAAGCTTGACGAGGTCAATAAAACTGTAAACATCATGTCATATTCGTAAAAATCATGAGACACTTACCTCTGCTTTCACCATGTGGTCAAAAAGACTCTGATGATGTCACTTCCTCAATTGTGATGTCAGAAATATCATACCATTATTTTTAAAATGGGGGAAATCTTACACCGTAACGGAGTTGAATCAAAGGGATCTGCCAATATCCCTTAGTTAAATCCAGTGTCAAATAAAAGTGAGCCGTGCCTCACCGATCGAGCAGTTCGTTAATGCGAGGCATTGTATATGAGTGGAATTTAGACACTGCGTTGACTTTTCTAAAGTCCACACAAAACTGGACCATCCCGTTGGCCTTGGGAACCAAAACCACCGGGCTGCTCCAGTCACTGTGGGACTCCTTGATTACTCCCATGTCAAGCATAGCCTTGAGTTCGTCCCAGACATCCTTTGTTTTGTCTTTGGGCAGCCGATAGGGGCGGCTACGGACCACCACCTCGGGGTTGTCTCAATGTGGTGCTCAATGAGGTTGGTACGGCCAGGGAGAGGAGAACATGTCGGAAAACTCCACCTGTAATTTTGTTACATCTGTGATTTGGGCTGGGGAGAGGTGGCCTCCATAAGGGACCGGGGTGGATGGAATCACCAATTTTAAGTTTACCTCCGGTCCTAGCTCATCCCTCTCGGGAACGACCATCGCCAAAGCCACAGACATCGCCTCCCTCCACGGTTTCAGGATGTTGAGATGGTGCACCTGTCGTGCCCCACCTCTATCCATTCGCTTTACCTCATAGTCAACATCCCAGATTCGCTGTGTGACCTTAAAGGGTCTTTGCTACTTAGCGAGTAATGTGGAGCTCGATGTGGGTAGTAACAAGAGTACTTTATCTCCTGGCGTGAACTCTCGTAGCCGAGTACCTGTTATACAGCTGGGACTGATGTTCTTGTGCCTGTAGCAAATTCTCCTGAGTTATGTGGCTTAATGTGTGGAGTTTTGCTCTCAGGTCAAGAATGTGCTGAATTTAATTTTTACTAGTTGAAGGCCCCTCCTCCCAATTTTCTGGAATGACGTCAAGCACGCCGCGCAGCTTGTGTCCATACAATAATTTGAATGGGGAGAACCCCGTGGAGGCTTGGGAACAGGGGAACGGGGCTCTAGCCACTTATCCCAATTCCATGCATCCTCCTGAACAAACTTACGAATCGTTTTTAATCGTTTGATTAAAGCGTTCCACCAGCCCACCCGTCTGCAGATGATAAACTCTGGTGCAAATTGATTTAATTTCCAATAACTCGTACAGCTCACGCAGGGTGCGTGACATAAATGACGTGCCCTGATCAGTTAGGATCTCTTTCGGGATCCCGAAAGGAGATAACGCGGAAGAGCGCATCTGCAACATTTCGAGGGGAGATATTGCGGAAAGGCACCGCTTTCAGGTATCGCGTTGCATAGTCCACTAACACTAACACAAAGAGATGACCTCATGCAGATCGTTCTAATGACCCGACGAGGTACTTACCAACTCGCTCAAAGGGCACCTCGATTAATGGAAGTGGGCATAATGGCGCTTTTGGGGTGGCCGGAATTCACCAGCTGACATTCGTGGCATGCCACGCACCACCTGCGAACGTCACCGTGAATGCCCGGCCAATAAAAGCAGGCCAAGAGTTAGTCTAGTGTTTTCCCCTGCCCTAAGTGCCCTGCCATGGGATTATAATGAGCTACCTGGAATAATAATTCGGAACCAATCACTGGTTTATAATTTCTTGCGTCTGAGTGTCCTGTGTCACTCGATATAATCTATCCTTAATAATGGCAAAATAGGGGTGGGAGAGTGCAACATTGGGCTGGATCGGCTGACATCGATTATTCTCACTTGGTCGTATGCATGCTTAAGGGTCTCGTCGCACGACTGCTCCAAGGGAAAATCCCCAAGGGGAATCCCTGCTAAAAGGGGGGCAGAGCCACTCCCCCTGCTCTTGTTGTCTCTCTGAAGTGGAGCTGCCATCAACGGCCCTGGCCGTGACTCTCCCGCCAACGCTGTGCACATTCCACACCATTTCCCACTAATGCAAGACCCATCCACTAACATTTCTTTCATCAATAATTGGAACCCCGGCCAATTGGTCCCTAAAATTAGCAGATGGGTGAGGCGAGGACTAACCGCCACCTCCACTATATTTTTTCGCCCCGAAATTTGATGACGATGGGCACTATTGGATACTCGTGAACATCCCCTTGCACACACCTCACCTTCACCAAACGTGCATTCTCCAATGCCTCCCCTTGAACCAAGCATTGGTGAATTGAGGTCTGCATCCTGAATCCACCAATGCTTGGTACAGTGGGGGAAAAAAGTATTTGATCCCCTGCTGATTTTGTACGTTTGCCCACTGACAAAGAAATTATCAGTCTATGATTTTAATGGTAGGTGTATTTTAACAGTGAGAGACAGAATAACAACAAAAAAAATCCAGAAAAACGCATTTCAAAAAAGATATAAATTGATTTGCATTTTAATGAGGGAACTTCGACTTAGTACTTGGTGGCAAAACCCTTGCTGACAATCACAGAGGTCAGACATTTCTTGTAGTTGGCCACCAGGTTTGCACACATCTCAGGAGGGATTTTGTCCCACTCCTCTTTGCAGATCCTCTCCAAGTCATTAAGGTCATTTTCAATGCCCTGGCTGAGGCAAGGAGGTTCTCACCCAAGATTTGACGGTACATGGCCCCGTCCATCGTCCTTTTGATGCGGTGCAGTTGTCCTGTCCCCTTAGCAGAAAAACACCCCCCAAAGCATAATGTTCCCACCTCCATGTTTGATGGTGGGGATGGTTTTATGACATGGGGTCATAGGCAGCATTCCTCCTCCTCCAAACACGGCCGAGTTGAGTTGATGCCAAAGAGATCTGACCACACCTGACCACAACACTTTCACCCAGTTCTCCTCTGAATCATTCAGGCAAACTTCAGATGGGCCTGTACATGTGCTTTCTTGAGCAGGGGGACCTTGTGGGCGCTGAAGGATTTCAGTCCTTCACGGCGTAGCGTGTTACCAATTGTTTTCTTGGTGACTATGGTCCCAGCTGCCTTGAGATCATTAACAAGATCCTCCTGTGTAGTTCTGGGTTGATTCCTCACCGTTCTCATGATCATTGAAACTCCACGAGGTGAGAGCTTGCATGGAGCCCCAGGCCGAGGTAGACTGACAGTTTCTTCCATTTGCGAATAATCACACCAACTGTTGTCACCTTCTCACCAAGCTGCTTGGCGATGGTCTTGTAGCCCATTCCAGCCTTGTGTAGGTCTACAATCTTGTCACTGACATCCTTGGACAGCTCTTTGGTCTTGGCCATGGTGGAGAGTTTGGAATCTGATTGATTGATTGCTTCTGTGGACAGGTGTCTTTTTACAGGTAACAAACTGAGATTAGGAGCATTCCCTTTAAGAGAGTGCTCCTAATCTCAGCTCATTACCTGTGTAAAAGACACCTGGGAGCCAGAAATCTTGCTGATTGATAGGGGATCAAATACTTATTTCCCTCATTAAAATGCAAATCAATTTATAACTTTTTTGAAATGCGTTTTTGGGTCGAGGGGGAATTGCCCCCATCTTCGAGGTGTAGGGACAGGGAAGGGACAAGGAGAGACACAAGGGCGAGAGAGAGAGAGAGAGGAAGAAGGGTGGGGCTCACCTGCCCCAGGATATGCCGCCAGGTGATCCTCTGCCAGCTGAACTGCCTCATCCAGTGACGCGGGACGATAGCACTGGACCAATTCGCCATTCCTTCCGGAAGCCGTGCGACGAACTGCTCCAGCACCACCAGGTCGACCACCTCCTCGGCGTCACGTCCCTCGGCCAACAACCACCTCCGGTGGGTGTCTCGGAGCTTCTGGGTGAAGGCAAACGGGCGGCCGAGCTTGGCAAAGGTCAGTGACCGGAAGCGCTGACATTCTAGGGTTCGGCCGCCCACTGCAAAATCGCCCGTTTCAGGTCCGGGTATTCCAGCATGCTTGCGATGGGCAGCTGTTGGGCTGCAAGCTGAGCCTTGGCAGACAGGAGCGCCCATTGACCCTCGGGCCAGCCCCACGCCAGCGCGGAGCGCTTGTAAAGCTCCAAGAAGGCCTCCAGGTCGTCGTGCGGTCCCATCTTGGCGAGCGCGATGTGGGGCGGAGTTATGGGAGCGGCTGCCGCGGGAGTTGCTGGGGCGGCGGCTGGAACCCCGGCCTGCTGCAACAGGCCCTGGAGTACCTGCTGGTCCTCGGCCTGGGCGACGAGAAGATCCTTAATTCACTGCTCCTGGTCTCGGCGCAGCTGTAGGAGGGCCTGGTGTTGGGTTTGGTGGAGGTTGGCCAGGGCCGTGATGAGCTCGGCCAGTGGTGAATTTTCCATGATGGCATTTCCTCTCCGTCCCCGGTTTCGGCACCAGTGTAGCGTTTAATGTTGGGCAGTCAGTCTCTTGTTTTATTTTTTCCATTGTCCTTTCCTTTTTTCTCATGCACACACACACACGCAGCTCTGTGCCGGTGTCTCTCTCTCTCTCTCTCTCTCTCTCAAGGTGTGCGTCTCTCTTTCTTTCATCCTCTTCCAACAATGAACAATCATTAGTCTCATTTCCTACAGGTGTGCAATCGTTACCACTAGCTTTCTCCGGCTCCGCCCTCCATTCCCAAACCGGCGCTCGTCCACGCCCCCGCCTCCACAGTACTGTATCTAAAAAAAATGTTATGAGAAAATTACACTGCACTCATTCCCCAACCTTGACAAACAGTATGTTTGTTGTCTCAGTATACTGTATAGCAGAGAAGAGAAGAGAATGGAAGAAAAAAAAGGATGACAGCAATCCAGGTTAAAATATGTACAGTATGAATTATATATCACAGTTCTACACACACACACACACACACACACACACACACACACACACACACACACACACACACACACACACACCTGCTTACTAGAAGTTTGATATTTTCCATGTACTGTAACTATGTTCGAAAGGCACTAGAAAACTACAGCTGGAAATGAAATGAACACATTTTAGGAGAAAGGTGGTTAGTTGGTATGTGATTTTGTAAACTAAATGGATATGGTCATACATTCCTATAGTGACCACAGTTACAAGCTTTATATCATATGTCTGTACATTCAAACACAGAACCCTGCATACAAATCCAAGAATTATGCCTACAGCTTTGCTTCCTTCTCATTTCTCTGCTTTCACATTCAGTATTGCCCAATATAACACTAAATCAAATGAACATGAAAGCAAAAACAACATGCCCTTTCACAGATGAAATGTTTTGTTTGGAAGGCAGACAGCTCTGTGAAGGCATTTCCATTAGTGGTCATAAACATAAAGACTCTCAAGAAGGGGATGAAGAGGTATGGTGCATTTTGGGTCACAGAAAAATGTTTTTTTGAAATTTTCTCAATATTTATTTGCTGAGAGCCTGTGTGATGATATAGGTGGTTCTCATTTAGATTCTTATATTTGGCTTTGGACTGCTGAGGCTTCAAAAGTCTGAGTTGGATGTTCCATAAGTAATGAAACTTACATACAATTTTTGACATTTTGTTACATACAACATTTTGACTTATTGGAAAATGAAATTTTCTAGGTCTAAATCAGACAAGCAGCGAGGCATTTTGATCTTTTTTTTTTTTTTTTTTTTTGCTGTTTACTGACTTCTGACAGCTTGTTTTGTATGGGGTGCTGGGCTCAGAAAACAAGTAATTCAATACAAGGCCTGCCTCTAGCGATTTCTGTGGTTCACAGCAGCTGTGTTGAATTGCAGGACATGATACCATTCAATAAGTGTAATAGGTATTTATTATTATTATTATTATTATTATTATTATTATTATTATTATTATTAATAATAATATGTCAAAAGTTATATATATATATATATATATATATATATATATATATATATATATATATATATATATATATATATATATATATATATATATATTTTTTTTTTTTTTTTTTTTTTACAATGAGAAAGCCAGTGGTGATGGTGGCAAGGAAAAACTCCCTGAGACAAAATGAGGAAGAAACCTTAAGAGGAACCAGACTCGAAAAGGAACCCATCCTCATCTCACCCTCATGGGTGACACCAATGACACCAAGTGCAATTCTAAATAATTCCCTTCTATAACTGTGTGCTATGTAGTCAAAAAGTTTCCTGGTTACAACTGTGTAACCAGGAAATTTCTTATAGTTTTACCATGAAGTCTATTTTGTTGAAGTTATCAACTGTTTAATGGTGGAGACTTGAGTGCAAAACTGTTCATATCAGTTGCAGTCCTAAAACTATCTTCATGGCTTAAGTGTATCTTTAGGCTGTCCATATGGGGTCATCCTCATCAGCAGTGAGTGGTTTCCAAAAACAAGTATTCCTGCCAACAGTGCTTGTCTTGTTACTCCCTGGGTTTCTCTGCAGATCAATACAAAATGAAGTATGTACTGTATCTAAGGTGTTCTTCCACTCCAACTTTGGCAGACCATGCCTTCATATATCTCGCTTTGTCCACATGGGCATTATTATGTTGGAACAGGTTTGGGCCCCTTAGTACTAGTGAAGGGAAATTGTAATGCTACAACATATAGTACAAAGACATCATATATAATTGTGTGCTTCCAGCAGTTTGGTTAAGACCCACATATACAGTAGGTCATGTGTCTACAAAGCCATATATTGTATGACTTACACCAATAACTGGTCCCGATTGTGCTTTTTCTGCATCCCTATGTAAAATCTGCCTGTAATAGGGCAGAAAATTCTGCCATATTTGGAAATGTGAGAATATATTTAGCACAAAGGCACAGGAAGACAACACTTTAAGGTTAATGGACCTTGTAAAAAATTTGGTTAATGAGGCTGTTTACTGGCTTTTGGATTAGATGCTGACCTGTTAGCAAATGTTTTTACACAGGTGAGAGACTGGCAGAAAGTATCAAACAAAACATGCAGTAATGCAATGTTCACACACACACACACACACACACACACACACACACACACACACACACACACACACACACACACACACACATTAGCATAATAAACATTAAAGTTGTCATGTTTCCCTTAGCTCACAAGTAATAGACTGCTTCGCAGAATCAACCAGTATTTGTTGAAAATGTCCTTGATTTAAAATGTTTGAATTTAAATATTTGAATATCTACCAAATATGAAAAGCCTTATCCAGTAACCATCCAAGTCAATAATAACACTTTAATAAATGAACTGTGCCCAGCTAACGAGGGCCATCCCTGTCAGCATCTGATCTAACAAATTGCAAGGGATCTCCTGTGCACAGCCCTCTTTAAGTCACTCTACAGGTTTTCAAGAGGATTTAGATCTGGGCTCTGAGTGGGCCATTCCAAGTGTTGAACTTCTTCTGTAGACATTCCTTTGTTGACTTGGATTTGTGCTTTGGGTCGTTATCGTACTGGAAGGTTACATTTTACTTCAGCTGTGTAACAGAGGCCTGTATTTTGGCCAGGTTTTGTGCCAAAATACAGTCAGGTACATACAGTCCCCTCCAAAAGTATTGGAACAGCAAGGCGATTCTATTGTTTTTGCTATACATTGAAGACATTTGGGTTTCAGATCAAAAGATGAATATTAGACTCAGAATTTCAGCTTTCATTTCCTGATATTTACATCTAGATGTGTTTTTTAGGTGGGCAAAAGATGAGCAAAATTATAGCCACATATAGCCTTAAAGTAAATAACCCTTAATATTTGGTTGCATATCCCTTGCTTGCAATAAATACATCAAGCTGGTGACCCACTGACATCAAACTGTTGCATGTTTCTTTTGTGTTGCTTTTCCAGGCTTGTATTGCAGCTGCTTTGGGGGGTTTCTCTCCCCAGTCAATTCTTCAGGAAGTGAAATGCATGCTGAGTCTAGGTTTGGGTCATTGTCTTGCTGCATGATGAAGTTCCATGCTACCATCATGAGTTACATTTACATTACATTTGATTTGAGCAGTTGAGGGCTTTGCTCAAGGGCCCAGCAGTGGCAGCTTGGCAGTGCTGGGATTTGAACTCATGAACCTCCAATCAGTAGTCCAATGTCTTAACCACTGAGCCATGCAAGCCCAAGCTATGACACTACCTCCACCATGCTTCTATGTTTTGTCCATAACTTTGGAAGAGGTTCTCATTAGGTGATCATTAACTGTTTAGGAATTACAGCCATTTTTTTTTACATAGTCCCTCCATTTTCATAGGCACAAAAGTAATTGGACTGATAAGCAGTTTCATGGCCCGGTATGGCCTGTTTCCTCGTTATTTCATTACAAATTAAGGAAATAAAAGGTCTGGAGTTGATTCCAAGTGTTGCAAGTCTTGCAAGCATTTGCTGTAGCTGTTCATGGGAACTCTCAAAATGTGGTCCAAAGAGGTGTCGATGCCAGTGAAGGAGGTTATCATTAGGCTGAAAAAAAGATATAGCAGAGATAGCAGAAACTTTAGGAGTGGCCAAATCAACAATTAGGTACATTCTTAAATAGAATAAATGCACTGGAAAGCTCAGTAACACCAAAAGGCCTGGAAGACCACAGAAGACAGCTAAGATACAAACCACTGGTAACACTCAAGTACAGAAACGGCAGATTAGACTTTGCTAGAAAACATCTAAAAAAAAAAAAAGCCTGCCCAGTTCTGGAACAAGATTCATTGGACAGATGAAACCAAGATTAACTTGAATCAGAATGATGGGAAGAGAAGAGTATGAAGAAGGAAAGAAGGGCTCATGATCTAAAGCATACCACATCATCTGTGAAACATGGTGGTGTTATGGCATGGGCATGTATGTCTGCCAGTGGAACTGGGTCACTGATGTTTATTGATGATGTGACTGCTGATAGAAGCAGGATAGAGCATGATGAATTCTGAAGTGTATAGAGCTATACTTCCTGCTCAGATTCAGTTAAATGCTGCAAAACGGAAAGTAAAGTGCTTCACAGTACAGATGGATAATGACCCAAAACATACCACAAAAGGGAACCCAAGAGCTTCTTAAGGCAAAGAAATGTTCTTAAATGGCTGAATCAGTCAACTGACTTCAACTCAATTGAGCTTGGTTTTCACTTATTGAAGACAAAACTGAGGACAGAAAGAGTGCCAAACTTCAGGCTGTCATTGACTGCAAAGGATTTGCATCAAAGTATTAAAAATAATCCTTATATTTATAATTATGTTAGTTTGTCCAATTATGTTCTAGCCTGTGAAAATGGAGGGACTATGTAAAAAATAGAAAATTGGAATGGAAAAATGGAAAAGAAAATTGTGTCACTGTGTAAATACTTATGGACCCGACTGTCTTGACTAGAGCCCCAGTCCTAAGCTTAAGAGAAGCAGCACCATAACATGATGCTGCCACCAACATGCTTTGCTGTAGGTATGGTGTTCTTTGGGTGATAAGCTTGGTTTTGCAACAAACATATCTTGTCCAGATTGATTCTAGCTGACAGAAAGGCTATAGAAACTCATATAATCACTCTTTACAACCGTGGTGAGCAGAAAAGCATCTTAGCATGCACAAAACATCATATATCAACATATACATTCTACATTATCAAGTCAGTACAGAAAACATTTTAGATTCCCAAACATTTTCTAGCACAAAATTAAATGTTACAGAAAAATGTTTGTATGTCATTAAAGAAAGCAGCATATTACGTAAGAAGCCACATTTCAGACAAAAAATATAATGAAGGCTGTTGAGTTTTGCTGCAAAAAGTAAGAAGCAAGTGCAACAGTCAGTCAAGTCTCCAGAAGAACTGTGGCTGGTTCTGGAAGATGCTTAATAAAACATCCTTTGCGTTTAAAAAGCAAAAAATTTTATGTAGAAACATTTAATTTCATTATTTTGAAGGCATCTTTGCTCTACAGCATTTCTTTGCATGTGCCTAAAACTTTTGCACAGTAAAAAAAATGCTGTAAAGTAAGAATGCTTTCAAAAATAGACATGTTAATAGTTTATATTTATCAATTAACAAAATGCAAAGTGAGTGAACAGAAGAAAAATCTACATCAAATCAATATTTGGTGTGATCACTCTTTGCCTTCAAAACAGCATCAGTTCATCAATTCTTCTAGGTATACTTGCACACAGTTTTTGAAGGAACTCGGCAGGTAGGTTGGCCCAAACATCTTGGATAACTTACCACAGTTCTTCTGTGGATTTAGGCAGCCTCAGTTGCTTCTCTCTCTTCATATAATCCCAGACAGACTCGATGATGTTGAGATCAGGGCTCTGTGGGGGCCATACCATCACTTCCAGGAGTCCTTGTTCTTCTTTACGCTGAAGATAGTTCTTAATGACTTTTGCTGTATGTTTGGGGTTGTTGTCATGCTGCAGAATACATTTGGGGCCAATCAGATGCCTCCCTGATGGTATTGCATGATGGATAAATATCTGCCTGTACTTCTCAGCATTGAGGAGACCATTAATTCTGATCAAATCCCCAACTCCATTTGCAGAAATGCAGCCCCAAACTTGCAAGGAACCTCCAACATGCTTCACTGTTGCCTGCAGACATTCATTCGTGTACCGTTCTCCAGCCCTTCGGCAAACAAACTGCCTTCTGTTACAGCCAAATATGTCAAATTTTGACTCATCAGTCCAGAGCACCTGCTGCCATTTTTCTGCACCCCAGTTCCTGTGTTTTCATGCAAAGTTTAGTCGCTTGGCCCTGTTTCCATGTCGGAGGTATGGCTTTTTGGCTGCAAGTCTTCCATGAAGGCCAGACTTCTCCTGGCAGTAGATGGGTGTACCAGGGTCCCACTGTTTTCTGCCAGGTCTAAGCTGATGGCACTGCTGGACATCTTCCGATTGCAAAGGGAAGTAAGCCTTATGTGTCTTTCATCTGCTGCAATAAGTTTCCTTGGCTAACCACTGCATCTACGGTCCTCAACATTGCCCATTTCTTTGTGCTTCTTCAAAAGACCTTGGGCAGCACATCTGGAAACCCCTGTCTGCCTTGAGATTTCTGCCTGGGAGAGACATTGCTGATGCAGTATAACTACCTTCTGTCTTGTTGCTGTCTTGCCATGGTGTATGACTTTTGACAGTAAACTTCAGCAACCTCACCTGAGTTTGGCTGTTCCTCACCCAGTTTTATTCCTCCTACACAGCTGTTTCTGTTTGAGTTAATGATTGAGTTTCAACCTACATGTTGAATTGATAATTATTAGCACCTGTTTGGTGTAATTGTTTAATCATACACCTGACTATATGCCTACAAAATCCCTGACTTTGTGCAAGTGTGCCTAGAAGAATTGATGCTGTTTTGAAGGTAAAGGGTGGTCACACCAAATATTGATTTGATGTAGATTTTTCTTCTGTTCATTCACTTTGCAATTTTTAAATGGCTAAATATAAAATATTAACATGTCTATTTTTGAAAGCATTCCTACTGTACAGCATTTTTTCACACCTGCCTATACCTGTGTTTGTGTGTGTGTGTGTATGTATATACTGTGTGTGTGTGTGTGTGTGTGTGTGTGTGTGTGTGTGTGTGTGTGTATATATATATATATATATATATATATATATATATATATATATATATATATACTGTGGAGGCGGGGGCGTGGACAAGCGCTGGTTTGTGAATGGAGGGTGGAGCCGGAGAAAGCGAGTGGTAAGGATCACACACCTGTAGGAAATGAGACTAATGATTGTTCTGTGTTGCAGTGAGGGGAAGAAGATAAAAGGTCCAACCCTCTGCTTATCCGCCAACCTGGGCTCCAAGTCTCAGCCCTGCCCCCAGGTTCCTTCCCACTCCTCATGGCTTGGAGAAAAACCCATGCAGGTAGGCCAGGCCTGGCTCACCCCCACTGAGCGTGAATGTAGGTTACAGGCAAGTGTGTACTACTGCTGCCAACCAGGCCACTTCCAGGGCACTTCCTTCCTGCCTGTCCTCTTTGGCTAAAGGGGGGGGGGGTCGCCGGTAGAAAGGGAGCTACTGGCAAGCCAAACATCTGCTTCTCCTGCCTCCCTGTCCCACTTCCAGATTCCAGATTCTGGACCTCCAGAATCTGGACCTCCCATGACTGTAAATGTCCTGGATGGGAGATTCTTGGCCTGGGTCACCCATCGCACTGCCCCGTAGCTCCTGGATCTCTCGGGGTAACCACTGCGAGCAGGTTTGGCAGTGAGGCTTGTTAACTGGAGTCCCTTCTGCCACTCCTTCCACCCATTGTGACCACAATGGCTTCCCCAGCCCCAAGCCCTCCAGACCTCTCGGCGGTGCCCCCTGAGTATCATGACCTGGGAGAAGTAAGATCGGGCCCTCTCACTACCACCTCACCAATGTATGATTGTGCCATTGTCCTGCTCCCTGAGGTCACCCTACCATCCGGCCAGCTGTATAATCTGTGCTGTCCAGAGAGAGAGGCCATGGAAAAGTACATTAATGACTCCCTCACTGCTGGCATCATCCATCCTTCCTCCTCCCCCCTGGGCGCCGGCTTCTTCTTCGTGGCCAAAAAGGATAAGTTCCTCCATCCTTGTATTGTTTACCGGGGTCTGAATAGCATCACAGTAAAGAATAAGTACCCCCTGCCTCTCCTCAGTTTAGGCCTCAAGCCCTTGCCTGGAGCCACCATTTGGTTAGGATCAGAGAGAGTGAGGAATGGAAGACAGCGTTCAACACCTCCCTGGGCCACTTTGAATACATGGTCATGCCGTTTGGCCTTATCAATGCTCCAGCAGTATTCCAAGCCCTTGTCAATGACGTACTCCGGGACTTCCTGAACCGCTTTGTCTTTGTGTATCTGGATGACATTCTGGTTTTCTCCTGACCTCCCACCACATCTGTCAAGTCCTACAGCAACTCCTGGAGAACCATCTGTTCATCAAAGCAGAAAAATGTGAGTTCCATGCCCGATCGGTCATCTTCCTGGGGTACGTTATTGAGAGAGGGTGAGTCAAGGCTGACCCTGAGAAGATTCAAGCTGTTGTCGAGTGGCCCAGACCAACTACCCTAAAGCAACTCCAACATTTCCTAGGGTTCACTAAGTTTTACTGCTGTTTCATCAGGGACTACAGCCGGGTCTTGGCACCACTCAGTAGGCTCACCTCCATTTCCACTCCCTTCGTGTGGACTCCTGAGACAGAAGCCGCCTTCACCAAACTCAAGGAGTTATTCATCTCTGCCCCTGTGGTTATCCAACCTGATCCCACGTGGCAATTCATCATGGAGGTGAACGCTTCTGATTCGGGTGTGGGTGTGGTGCTCTCCCAGCATTCAGTTCCCAACCAGAAACTTCACCCATGCGCCTTCTTTTCTCATCACCTCTCCCCCATGGAATGCAACTACAATGTGAGGAATTGTGAGTTGCTAGTAATGAAGTTAGCTTTGGAAGAGTGGAGACACTGGCTTGAGGGGGCTGAGCAGCCTTACATCATCTGGACTGATCATAAAAACCTGGCCTACATCCAGACCGCCAAGCACCTCAGCTCTTGCCAGGCTTGATGGGCACTATTCTTTGGTCTCCGACACCATCCTCTCTCTGGCCTGTGTGGTGAGGGCAGTCACATGGGAGATTGAGTCTGTGGTCTGGAGAGCTCAACACACCCAACCCGACCCAGGTTATGGGCCCCCTGGTCGCTTGTTCGTCCCTGACTCTGTGCGTTCCCAGGTCCTCCAGTGGGCTCACCAGTGGGCTCGCCTGTCACCCCAGCTCCAGTCGCACCCTAGGCCTTTTGAAACAGCACTTCTGGTGTGACTATTGATGCAGACACCCGGGCCTTAGTAAGGCCTCTCACCACCTGCTTGCTGGCCTACTTCATCCTCTGCCTGTTCCCAGCCACCCCTGATCAAACATCGCCTTGGACTTCATCACCAGTCTATCCCCCTCTCAGGGTAACACTGTTATCCAGACCATAATCAACCGGTTTTCCAAAGCTGTACACTTTGTGCCCCCCCAAGCTCCCCATGACCTGAGAAATGTATGTACAGGTATGATATGTGCAAATTTGGAATGTAAATAAGTATGTGTGTTAAATATATAGTGTTGTGTGTTCCAAGATTATTGTTAAGTGTTCATGAGATGGATTGCCTGAGGAAAGAAACTGTTCCTGTGTCTGGTTGTTCTGGTGCTCAGTGCTCTGTAGCATTGACCAGATGGCAACAGTTCAAAGAGGTAGTGTGGGGTGAGGGGTCCAGAGTGATTTTGCTAGCCCTTTTGTTTGCAATGGATGAGTACAGTTTTTGGAGAGAAGGTAGGGTTGTACCAGTGATTTGCTCAGCAGTCTGGACTATCTGACATAGTCTTCTGAGGTCAGATTTGGTAGCTGAACTGAACCAGACAGTTATAGAAGTGCAGAGGACGGATTCGATGATGGCAGAGTAGAACTGTTGCAGCAGCTCCTGTGGCAGGTTGAACTTCCTCAGCTGGCGACGGAAGTACAGCCTTTGCTGGGCCTTTTTCACAATGGACTCAATGCGATTGTCCCACTTCAGGTCCTGAGAGATAGTGGTGCCCAGGAACCTGAATGTCTCCACTGTCATTACAGTGCTGTTCATGATGGTGAGTGGGGGGAGAGCAGTGGGGTTCCTCCTGAAGTCCACGATCATCTCCACAGTTTTGTGTGTGTTAAGCTCCAGGTTGTTAAGACTGCACCAGACAGCCAGCTCTTTAACCTCCTGTCTGTAAGCAGACTCGTCTCTGTCCTGAATGTGGCCAATGAGTGTGGTGTCATCTGCAAACTTCAGGAGGTTGACAGAGAGGTCTTTAGATGTGCAGTCATTGGTGTAGAGGGAGAAGAGCAGTGGGGAGAGGACGCAACCCTAGGGGGTGCCAGTACTGATCATACGGGTGCTGGATGAGAATTTTCCCAGTCTCACTAGCTGCTGCCTGTCTGTCAGGAAGCTGGTGATCTACTGACAGATGGAGGTGGGCATGGAGAGCTGAGTTAATTTGGGCAGGAGGAGGTTTGGGATGATAGTGTTAAAAGCTGAGCTGAAGTCCACAAACAGGATCCTCACATAAGTCCCTGGTCTGTCTAGATGTTGCAGGATGTAATGCAGTCCCATGTTGACTATATCACCCACAGACCTGTTTGCTCTGTAGGCAAACTGCAGGGGGTCAATTAAGGGTCCACTGATGTCCTTCAGATAAGCCAAAACCAGTCTTTTAAATGATTTCATGGCCACAGACGTTAGAGCCACAGGTCTGTTGTCATTAAGTCCAGTAGTTTTGGGTTTCTTTGGGACGGGGATGATAGTGGAGCATTTGAAGCATGAGGGAACTTTGCACATCTCCAGTGATCTGTTGAAGATCTGTGTGAAGATGGTGGCCACAGGTTTTCAGACAGGCTGGTGTAACACCGTCTGGGCCTGGTGCCTTTCTTCTTTTGTTCTTTCTGAAGACCTGACGCACATTATCTTCACTGATGTAGAGTGCTGGAGGGGAGGAGAGAGGGGTTGCAGGAGGTGTGAATGGTGTTTTTTCAAACCTGCAATAAACCTCGTTCAGATCGTCTGCCAGTTGTTGATTCTCCACTGTGTTGGGGGATGGTGTCTTGTAATTGGTGATGTCTTTCAGACCTTTCCACACTGAAGCCAGATCACTGGAAAAGAATTGGTTCTTTAGCTTGCCAGTATAATTCCTCTTTGCCACTCTGATCTCCTTTTCCAGTGTGTATTTGCCCTGTTTATACAATAATCTGTCCCCATATCTGCGAGCATCTTCTTTGGCCTGACAGAGCTGTCTGAGTTTTGCAGTGAACCATGGTTTGTCATTGTTGTAGGTTAGATGAGTCCTGGTAGGAATGCACGTCTTCACAGAAACTGATATAAGATGTTACAGTCTCTGTGAGCTCATCCAGATCAGTGGCAGCAGCTTCAAAACACTCCAGTCAGTGAGGTCAAAACAAGCTTGTAAATCCTGCTCTGCTTCATTAATCCATCTTTTTACAGTCCTTAATACAGGTTTAGCTGATTTCAGTTTCTGCCTGTAGGTCGGTATAAGATGAACTAAACAGTGATCAGAGAGCCCCAAAGCTGCCCTTTGGACAGAGTGATATGCATCCTTTATTGTGGTGTAACAGTGATCCAATATATTACTGTCTCTGGTGGGACATGTAACATGCTGTCTGTATTTTGGCAGTTCACGGGAAAGATTTGCTTTATTAAAGTCCCCAAAAATGATTAAAACAGAGTCCGGGTGTTGTTGTTCTGTGTCTCTGATCTGATCAGCAAGTTTCTGTAAAGCTGAGCTCATTTGCGCTTGTGGAGGAATGTAAACATACGAGAATGAACAAGCAAAGCTCCCACGGCGAATACAACAGCTTATAGTTAATGAAGAGCGCTTCCAGATTGGGACAGCACATCTTCTTTAACACTGTTACATCATTTTGTAATGCTGTCAGGGCCACAGTAAGCTTGTCCTCTGGCTTTCACCCCCAGGGTAATGGTCAGGCAGAGCAGGCCAATCAGGTGTTGGAAGCAGCACTGTGTTGTGTCACGGCCCATAACTCCTCCACCTGGAGCTCCCAGTTACCATGGGTTGAGTATGCCAACAACTCCCTGACCAGTACCGCCATCGGCATGTCCCCCTTTGAGTTTTCCCTGGGTTATCAGCCTCCCTTATTCTCTGCTCAGGAAAAAGAGATTGCTGTCCCCTCCATGCAAGCCCACCTCCACCATTGCCGCAAGGTGTGGAAGGAGGCCCGCTCTGCCCCGCTCCGCTCCACCAAACGCAACCTCCACCTGGCTGACCACTATTGGGCTCCAGCACCCAATTACCAGTCAGGTGTGGCTATCAGCCAAGGACATTATGCTTAACACAGAAGTCAAGAAACTCTCTCCCCGGTACATAGGCCCCTTAACCATTGGGAGCATTATCAATCCTTCCGTCATCAAGCTCAAGCTCCCCAGATCCTTACGCATCCACCTGTCCTTCCATGTCTCCTAACCAAAACCTGTCTGCGTTAGCCCCTTGAACTTTTATGTCTGTGTTCTGCATTTGGGTCCCCTCATCTCTGTGTTCTTAACATACCCAAACCTTCAATTTTCCAAATGGATATTGTATGTAGAGTAAATGACTGGTTCATCTTTAATATCAAAGGAGAATGTTATAATTTTTCTTCCAGTAATTCTAATGCCCTTAAAGAGGATAAAATAGATCTTCATAGTGTTTTCCAGATGATGCTCTAACTAACTGTCTCTGTTATGTATGTGAGTGAAGTTTGTGTTCCTCTAGTCTTGCTAATTTAGAAGTATCATATTTCCTGTGCAGCTGGTATGGAGGGTCTGACTGAAGGCTGTTCCTCTCTTGGGTGGTATACTACTGAAATCATAACAAAAAAGAAGAAACCAATAATATCATTGTTTTATATGTTTAGCAATTTTGTTCTAGATAGCTGTGACAAATTTCTCAACAGAATTTTGCAAACATTTCTCTTTTAAAGCAGTAAATTTCAACATAAATATTTATTTAGGCATCAGATGGTGATATTTTACATACTGCAGGACACGTGCTTTCCAAAGATGCACTGTGAGAATAGGCAACCCTTGAAAAATGAAAGTAGCTATGCTATGGCTGCCTGAGGTCCACAGATAAGCATGTTCATTTAGAGGTGTATTGTTGTTTATTGAAATTTTGTCGCAATAGTCAAACCTGGTTTTTCATTTGCAGAGATTTTAAATCAACCAGTTAAACACACTGTATGATTGTGTGAAACTGTGTGTGTACATGTGTGTGTGTGTGTGTGTGTGTGTGTGTGTGTGTGTGTGTGTGTGTGTGTGTGTGCAAGTGTGTAGGTGTGAGACAGTAGACAGCAGATGTCTGAGGATTGAGACGTGGCTTAAGGCTCCGATTTCTGGAGAGCCATTCTGACCACATTTACCATAGAGAGGAGGATGGTTCAGACAACCACTGTCAGCTAAATCAGAACCAGGACCTCTCTCTCTCTCTCTCTCTCTCTCTGTGTGTGTGTGTGTGTGTGTGTGTGTGTGTGTGTGTGTGTGTGTGTAGCTGATTTTCATATGGTATGTCTCATCCTATACCTCATTTAGGTATTCCTCTAAAAGTGGTCCTCTCCAAAGATGCTTATAACATATAATAGAACATCCATCTGATACAATCTATCATTTTTCAGTAGTTACAAATCATGGGTGTGATGGCATTAGTAAAATATGCTTTGTGTGCACATCCGCCACATGTCCAGTGTAAAAGGCTGTGTTGATTAACATGGAAATGACATGTTTACCATGTCTGGTGTAAAATGGGCCTTACTGTCTATCACATGATCATCATTTCACTAGCATTACTGCAGAGTTAGTAATGGTAATGCATAAGCATAAAGAATAGACAAGTGTACTAATTGTTTCCATATCAGGTGTTAGTTGTTAGGTGATGGCACTAAACACTGTGCTATAAGAGCACAATATGTATTACAACATGAATGAAATAAATTATGTAAACAATAAAAAAAGCTAATTGTGTGTGACCTATATGTTCAGATACACTTTAATTTCAGGATTCTTACTTTAATCAGGATTACTTAAAAAAGTATCATCTGTTTTAACAAAAAATGAGTAGATTCAACCTCTTGGACCCCACTGAAATTTAAATTCAATTAAATGTAATGAGTGTCCAAGATTTTGTGTCTGTGTGTGTGTGTGTGTGTGTGTGTGTGTGTGTGTGTGTGAATGTCCACTCCAGACACTCTTACTTCATGTTATTACAGCTGCACCTGTAGTCCTGACTCAGCTATCAGTTGCTTTTCTCCCTCTGTTTCTCCTCTTTGTTTTTTCCCCTTCCTCCATATGAAGAGAACAAGATTCCTCCTTTCCACTCCTTTTTCAGCTTGCGGTGAACTAAGCATGCTGGTGGATATGCATAGCTTACATGGCAGGAGCTGCGAGTTGATTGGCAGGACAAGCAGAGGTTGACTAATGATAACTAGATTTCTTGGAGTCTTTGGACACTTAGCAGCATTCCACAGGCTCTTTGTGTAGGTCCTGTATTAGAGCTAGCCATATCTATTTTTTGTTCTTCTATCTTCTATATTCTATATCTCTATATTTCAATATTGTTGGCCATGAACTCTTTTTTGGGTTTGAGTATTCATTTTAAAATACCATGTTAGCTACTTAAATAAAGAACTTGGAATGCTGCTCAAGCATCTGTGCTCTAATATATGTGTGTCTTTGTGAGAGAAACAATATAATAGACAGTCTTTTGCCAGCATAGAGATTGTCAGTACTGTCTCTCTTCCATTGACCTAGGCATAACCTAAGTTTAATACAGTACTTGCATGTATTTGACTTGCTTGATTTTTTTTTTTAATTTTCTAAACTGCAGCGTCAGTGTAATGTAATGATGTAATGTGTAATGTTCAGCATCAGAGATTTTTGCATGCTTTTTGGTGAAGAATGCAATTCAAATTCTACTGCTTTGTCAGTGTTGTGTGTGTACAAGAAAGCTTTGTCTCTATTCATTCTCTCTTTCTGCATTCTCTGGGGATAAAAAGGGACATATCAGGACATGTTGCTGTCTCTGGGTACATATGAGACTCATCTGTAGACATTTCCTGGAACTGCAGCTGCCTACAGGTTACGTCAGTGTCTAATTTAAACATACTTGCCCGGTGTGCAAAATGCTGAGGTAGACTCCCTGCACTAGTTCCACTTTGTGTATTTTCTTACTACCTTGGATACCAGTTCACTGGGGAAGAGACGGATATGTGTAAACACAGCCAAGTGCAGGCACACACACACACACACACACACACACACAGACAGAGGCACAGAATCAACATCAAATCCTTATTACATGTACACTAACCGTCCACTTTATCAGGAACATTTGTACACCTGCACATTTATGTAGCTATCTAATCAGCTTATCATTTGGCAGCAGCACATGCAAAAAATCATGCAATCAGTTAATATTCACATCAAACATCAGCATGAAGAAAAAGTGTGATCTCCGTGACTTTGATCGTCGCATGGTTGTTGGTGCCAGATGGGCTGGTTTGAATATTTCAGAAACTGCAGATCTCCTGTGATCCTTTCACACACAACAGTCTCTAGAGTTTACACAGAATGGGGTGAAAAACTAAAAACAGTGAGTGAGCGATAGTTCTGTGGGTGGAAATGCCTTGTTGATAAGAGAGCTCAGAGGAAAATAGCCAGGTTTGTAACTCAAATTAATCACTCTTTACAACCGTGGTAAGCAGAAAAGCATCTCACCATGCACAAAACATCAAACCTTGTGCTGGATGGGCTACAACAGCAGAAGACCACATTGAATTCACTCCTGTCAGCCAAGAACAGGAATCTGGGGCTATCAAGGGCACATCCTCACCCAAACTGGACAATTGAAGACTGGAAAAAGTCCAGGTGATTTTTTCCCTAATCTTCAACTGTCCAGTTTGGGTGAGCCTGTGCCCTTGATAGCCTTAGATTCTTGTTTTTGGCTGACAGGAGTGGAACCTGAGATGCTTTTCTGCTCACCACAGTTGTAAAAAGTGCTTATTTGAGTTACTATAGACTTCCTGTCAGCTCAAACTAGTCTGGTCATTCTCCTCTGATCTCTCTCATCAACAAGGTGTTTCACAGCCTACAGACCCTCCACACACAGGATGTTTTTTTGTTTTATGCACCATTCTGTGTAAACTCTAGATACTGTTGTGTGTGAAATTCCCAGGAGATCAGCAGTTTCTGAAATACTCAAACCAGCCCATCTGGCACCAACAACCATACCACAGTTAAAGTCACAGAGATCACATTTTTGTTTCATTCTGATGTTTGATATGAACATTAACTGAAGCTCTTGAGCTGTATCCGCATGATTTTATGCATTGTGCTGCAGCCATGTGATTGGCTGATTAGATAACTGCATGAATCTGCAGGTGTACAGGTGTTCCCAATAAAGTGGACAGTGAGTGTATGTCCAGGTTAGAGGGCACTTTTGTACTTTCCTACTTGTGGATACAGACAAAGATTAAACACCCATAGCCAAAGCGCACACACACACACACACACACACACACACACACACACACACACACACACACACACACACACACACACAAAATCTTCTACACTCATTAAATTTCTCCCTGCCCTGCCAAGATCCCATCTGTAAAATGTGAACCTCAGTTAGGCATGTACACACATAATATTGAGAAGAGAAAGGAAACCTGAATCAGAATGTTTTGGGCAAGTGCAGTATTACACTCGTCAGACAGTGAAATATACTTTTTTCTTGTACTGTCCTAGGTTAGTTTGATTAAATGTAATGTAATGCTAAATTACAATATTAATAAACCAGCATCAAAATAGTAATTAATACAGACATTTTAATATTCCTGATCGATTCCTGTAAACAGTTAATAGCTATTTTGGGGAAAAAATGTTACAGATTTCTCAGATGGTCTTTCTTTCTTACTTTCTTTACCCACTTTCCATTTTCTCCAACTCTTTTACTCTTGGCTCGCGACTTGGATGATTGCTGAGGTTTGGCTGCTACTCTTGACCGGGTCTGGTGGCAGCATCCAATTCCGCCAGACCACCAGGACTTCTTGAGGTTTTGATTATCCCTGCCAACAGGAAGTACGAGGTAAGGAGTGAATAGGTTCAAGTTGGTGTTTCATCAAAATGAAACAAGCTACTGATTTACACTTAAGAGACTTAAAAATATAATGTAACCAGGTAGAGTTCACCAGCTTGTGTTCAGCCATTAAACCCTGCTATAAGTGTGCATGTGCAGTCCTAATAAGTGATTCACTAAAAGGGGATGCTGCCCTTTTAAGAATGTTACATGCACCTGAGCATGATCTGAGTATGCGCAGAGTGAGACGCGCGGGAGCTTTGTGTAATGTCAACTGTCAGCATATGATTATCCATCCATTCATCCATCCATCCATTTTCTGTAATGCTTATTCTACATAGGGTTGCGGGGAGCCTTGAGTCTATCCCAGGGGACTCGGGGCACAGGGCGGGGGACACCATGGACAGGGTACCAACCCATTGCAGGGCACAATCTCACACACACACACCCATTCACACCCTACAGACAATTTAGAGATGCCAATCAGCCTATAACTTGTAGACCATGGTGGCCATGTTTGTAAGCTGTGGTGTGACTCATGGGAGTTGAACTCTTTCTTGGTCTACCTCTGGGGAAAGGGGCTGGTCATTTAGAGTACTTGGCATGGAATTCTTGGCAGATCAATGGGTCGAGAACATTGTGTGCTGAATCCAACACTGCTCTTCGGGGCCATAGCCCTCCTACTAAATTTTTGTGATGTGAATTCACAATGCTCTTTACCAGGTAAGTGGGTTGTGCTTCAATGTTGAGGGGTGCTGGTGGTGTAGTGACAGGGACTTCAGATGCTAGTGGTCCAGGGGTGAGAGGTTTGAGATGAAAAACATGGAATGATGGTGACAGTCGACTGTGACGTGGGAGGTCTAGCTTGTATGTAATGTCATTGATGTGACAGAGGATTTTGTAGAGGCCGATGTGTCTTTTTAGAACCTTGAGTGCTTTTCAGGTCTTTGGTGGACATCTATACTCAATTGCCTGGCTAGAATTGCAGGGTTTCCCCGCTGTGTCGATCCACAAGTTACATATTAAGCTGAGCCATTTGTTATAGGTGCTTGTGCACATGCTCCAACACTTGTTCACTCCACCTAAACCACTTATCTACTGTGGGTGAATCTGTGAGACTGGCGTTCCAAGGAAACAATGGTGGCTGGTAACCTAGTATACATTGGATGGGAGTCAGCTGAGTGGCGGAGTGGTGTAGGGAGTTTTGCACGTTCTCAGCCCATGGGAGAAACTGTGCCCAATCCTCTTGGCTCTCATAAGGCTCACCATGACACCCAGCTTCTCCATAAAGCCAATTCAGACTCTAGAGGTGAATTGGGTGCCCCAGTCACTCACTGTCTTCTGGGATCCCAAAATAGCGAAACACATTAGGTGGGCAGGAAAAGCAGGGGAATCTAATGTGAAGACTTAAAAAACCTGTCCATGATGACCATAATCACAGTGTTCCCATCTGGTTTGGGTAAGAGCTTGAGCTTCACAGCTGGCAGCATGTGTTGCACTTTAGCCTGGGCACAAGAGGTGCAAGAGGAGATTAATATTTCTGTGACCATGGTGGGCCACCAATACCTTGCCCTCAACAGGTGATAGGTTGTTTGTGTCCCACTAGTTGGCATTGTGTGTGCCCAGATGATGAGTTTACTCCTCAGACTGGGTGGTATGAACCTGTGCCCCACAGGGAATGCTGAGGGGGTCTGAACTGTTGAGTGGGAGATTTCATTGTCAATGCTCCAAATGATAGCTCTGACGAAGCAAGAGGAGGGCAAGATGGGTTCGGGGCTCGAATCTTTGTATGTGGTGGGTTGCAGACAGGACAAGGAGTCAGTCTTAGTATTCCAAACTGTTGGGAAAGCACCATTCCAACTCCAGACTCAGAGGCATCTACTTCCATGACTAAAGGCTTTGATTGGTTGGGGTGCTTCAATGTAGGAGCAGTGGTGAAAGAGGTTTTAAGCCTCTTGAAAGCTTCATCTGCTGCAATATTCCAGGCCAACCACTTGAGTCCCTTCTTTAACAGGCATGTGAGGGGAGCAGCAATGGAACTGAAGTCCCTTATGAACCTCCTTTAAAAGTTGGCACAGCCCAGAAATCTTTGAAGCTCCTTTATTGTAGTGGGAGTGGGCCATTCTGTGACTGCTACCACCTTGGCTTGGTCCATGGATTCCCCTTCAGGGCCAGTGATATATCCTAGGAATAAAATTGTGGGAACATGAAACTCACATTTTTCAGCTTTTACATAGAGCTGACTGACAAGGAGTCTGGACAGGACTTGCTTTATGTGCTGAAAGTGGGTTTCAAGGGATGCGGAGTAGATCAAAATGTCATCAATATACATGATGACGAACCTCCCCAACATGTCCCTCAGCACATCATTAATGAGGCACTGGAATACTGAGGGGGCGCAAGAGAGCATAAATCAAGTTTGGTAAATTTTTTGGCTGACCGGAGCTGTTCAATTGTAGAAGGGACCAGAGGGAGAGGATAATGGTACTTGGTGGTAATCTGATTGAGACCCCAATAATCTATGCATGGACGGAGCCCTCTCCCTTCTTTTCCACAAAAAAAAAGAATCGAGCGGAAGCTGGGGAGGTGGAGGGACAGATGTAGCCTTGCAATGCCTCCAGAACATAATACTCCATAGCTTGTTGGTCTGTGAAAGAGAGGGGATAAATACGATTGCATGGTGGCATTGTACCTGGTAACAGTTCAATGGCGCAGTCGTGGGGTCTATGAGGGGTAAACCGCTCACCTTCACTTTGCTGAAAATCTCTCGAAGTTTATGATACTCAGTGGGGATGTCGACTATGGACAAATTCTCTGGACTCTCCTCTGTGATTGAAGCAAGGATGAGTCAGGGGAGTTGCAGGCAGTGAGAGCATCATCTTGTGATTTCCTTGTCACTCCATGAAATCTTAGGGTCATGAAAGTGCATCCAGGGGAAGCCAAGCATAATAGGATGCTTGGTGGGGACCGTGACCAGGAAGGAAATATATTCCTGATGGCAGGCACTGACTTTAAGCAAAAGGGGTTTTGTGCATAACATCGCCGTTCCATTCCCGATTTGCCCCCCATCTATAGCATGAAACTTGAGGGGATGTTGCAGTTTTGTCAAGTTGAGTGGGTATGTTGAGCCTCAGAACCATGATCCATGATCCTGATCCGCTGATCCAGTGCTGGGAAGACAGAAACATGTTTTGAGTCTGACCACTGACTGACTATAGAAACAAAGCCTCTCTGTCCTCTTTTTTCTCGTTCTGTGATGCTTAAATGGGCCCTTCTATGTTGCATGGGTTCAGGGTAGTCGACCTCAGATTCAGGACTCACTGTCTGCTTGGAGACTTGATGATTGTGGAGGAGATCCAAATGAATGGTGAGGTCGATAAACAAGTCCTGTGAAATGTTATCATCTTGGCATGCCAGTTCTGTGAGCACTTCCAGGTTGAGCCCTTGTCAGAAAGCGGCTTTGAGAGCTGGCTCGTTCCATTTGCTTCCAGCAGCGAGAGTGTGAAATTCTAGGGCATATTTGATGGCATTCCTGTTCCCTTGAGTGATCGTCAGAAGTTGCTCACTGATTTTCTCGCCCCCTGGTTTATGATTGAAAATTCACTGAAGCATTTCTACGAAGTGGTCATATGAAGACCGCTTATTTCCCCTCCTTGTTTCCAGACCACATTTGCCCACTTGAGGGCTTTGTCCATGAGCAAACTAATAAACAGGGCAATTTTTATGTTGCTCTGAATCACCCTCTTGACCTGAGGAGTACAATGAACACTGTAGTAGGAATCCTTGGTACTGGGAAGTCTCTCCCGTGTACTTGTCTGCTGGGCGAAAGATGATGCGTTCTGTGGGAGACAAAAGTGGAGAAGTAGCACTGGTTAGCATGTTTAGTTTTGCATCCAGCTTGGCCAGGTGTTGCTGGTGTTCTCTGACCAGCTTTATCCTGCTGTATCCATGGTGATCGCAAAGTAATGTCATGCAATGGTGTCAGAGACGGCTGCAATTGCAGTTTAGAATTTTAATAAAAACTGGCAGACAAATCCAAAACGTGAAGCAATCTCAAAAATAGGAACAGGCAAAAGGTCAGGCAATCAACAAATGGTAATTCATAGACAAAATCCAAAATACGAAATCAGGAAGCAAAAGCTAAATTAAAAACCCAGGATAGCAAAACCACATAAACTAAGACTTGGTAAATCAGGTGAATAGGTGTTACTTCGCAAAGAGTCATTGTGAGTCTGTGTATATGTTGGCTGAGGGTGAGTTTGGAAACAGGTGTGAGTGTGAATGTGCCGGTTAGTGTGAACATGCCAGTGGGGAGAGGTGTTGGGGATTGATCAGCATAAAAACCATTTGTCATTATACAAGGCTTTATTTGTAGCTTACCAATGAATAGGCTATTGACATCCCACCTATTCAGCAGTAATTACATGTTTAATAATAACAATAATAATATAATTGTTTTTATTAAAAAAAACAAAAGGTCAGTAACATTTATAAGTTATTAGAATAAATTAAACAGTAACGGTAAAAACTGATTAGGCTGACTGATAATTTTTACAGCCAAGTATGCTAAACTTACTCTTTATATATCTACTTTATTTACTACACTTTTAATAAGCTGAAACAATATAATTTTTTTTTTTACTTATTTACTTGCCAAGGACAGGTGTCAAACAGGGTTTGAAGGCTCATGTACCTTGCCTTTTTATATTTTATATTATTTGCACACTCTTACCATCATCTTCAAGGTTTTACAGTATAATAATTTTACATTGTCCATGTCCATGGTTGAGAAGTACAGTACATACAATATTATATAATAAGCAGTGGCTACACAATTACAAAGGACATTTTGAAATCAGCTAAAATTTTTTTTTTTTTAATATTCAGTAGGATATATTTTCAGGAGCCCTGCAAAGATTTTTGGTAGTTTTGATGCTTGTCTATGTTTTTATGACTACTTCTTTAATATTCTAAAATAACCTGCAATGTGACTATATTAACAATGTAATTACCAGGTTACTAATATAGACTTACATTTACAGCATTTTGTAGATGCCCTTATCCAGAGCAGCTTACATTTATTTAATTTACACGTATGAGCAACTGAGGGTTAAGGGCCTTGCTCAAGGACCCAACAGTGGTGGCACTGTGATTTGAACTCACAACCTTCCAATCAGTAGTCCAATGCCTTAACCACTGAGCTACCACTGCCCATGATCCCATTCTTAGAGAATGTAAGGAGTGCTCAAAGTTTCCACATTCACTTGTAAAGCTTCAGCCTATCCATTAGCATATACTATGCTTGAACTGTGAATAGACTCACAGACACACAAGCCTTGTAAATGACGGCTTTCTTATCATAGGCCAGAGTAGCTTTTTCATTCTGCATAAAACTGCAGTTCATGTACATTTTCATTTCAATGTGATTTTGAGGCACTCTGCAGACTGTCTCTCAGTTAATCTGTAAGGATAGCTTTAATTTAACTTTTAAATGTAACATCCCATTGAGTACAGTACCATTATTTTACTATAACACATTTGTGCTAGTATTCATATTTGTTAAATGTGATTTATATAAACCTTGATAAGTCAACACTATGTAATCATTTTGGAGAACTTGCTGTGGAACATCCCAAAGTTTTCCCAACCTGCACAAAACAAGTCCAATACTGTCTTTCTACTCCTTTTTTGCCTGTAGCACAGACATTTTGTCCATGACAAACAAGAGCAAGATCAAATGTAGCTGAGTCTAAAATGCCCTTATTTGTAGCCTGTTTAACTGCATATGTGGTCTGTTTAACCGCTTTTAAAAGCTTATTCTATGAATCTTGTCATCTAACAGGTTACCCATTTTATGTACTGTCTACAACGTCACTCACAGTTCTATGCAGTCCATAGAACAGAACATAAACAAAAGTTAGGATACTGTTTGTAGTGTTAGTGTTAGGATAGTGTTAGTAGTGTTCATTCAACATAGCAAGGCAGACAACCAGTAATTTTCAGCATTTAAACATTCTATGTATATCTTGAACATATATTTTCTGTGGAAACATGGGGATCCATTTGTTTTCTTGAAAACCACATACATTAACATGTATCAATTACCAACATAGTACACTATTTGGCCCAAAGTTTGTGTACACCTGACCATCACACCCATATGTTGTTCTTCCCCAAACTGTTGCCATAACATTGGAAGCACACAATTGTATAGAATGTATTTGTATGCTGTACCATTACAATTTCCCTTTACTGGAACTAAGAGGCCCAAACCTGTTCCAGCATGACAATGCCCCTGTGCACAGTCTGAGCTCCATTAAGACAAGAACAAGGTTTACCAAGGTGGTGTGGAAGAACTTAAGTGTCCTGCACAGAGACCTGATCTCAACTCCACTAAACACATTTGGGATAAACTGGAACTGACTGTGCCCCAGGCCGCCTCGCCAAACATCACAGTTTACAGTCATACATATTTCAAACATTCTGAGTAGCAGTGCTTAAGAACTTAAGCGCTTGCATTTTATGTCCATTTCAAATCTTAGTCCACAGTCC
The DNA here is from genome assembly GCA_023630585.1 of Cranoglanis bouderius. NCBI lineage: Eukaryota > Metazoa > Chordata > Actinopteri > Siluriformes > Cranoglanididae > Cranoglanis > Cranoglanis bouderius. Next base: position 14,831,147 of record CM042552.1, read on the forward strand.
AAGAAACACCACCTTTGTATATTTTTTGTGATATGCCACTTTCATGTTTATCAAGTCCCTTGTCCCTTGTATCTTGGTACTTTCTACAGACTGAGAAAATGACACCAACTGAGGTCATGAGGTCCCAGTCTCAGTGACAATGTCTAGCAGTTTATTTATGGCTGGGATCTTTCATATTGTAGTAATGAACTGCTCAGTTTGTCCATGAGACTGCAGCCTGTAAAGGGTCATACAAGTCTTCCCAATGCCTATGACTTACATAATTTGAATAACCTCAGATTTAAAGTTGGAACCCTGTCTGTTAAGATGGATTTTTGTTGTTCCATGGTGATACAGCTCTGCAGCTGTAAGGACTCATCAGGCAAAGGATATACATTTTGTAAAATAATCTTGAACCACTAATATGCAGCAGCCATAGCATTTACTTTCATTTATGAAACCCATTAGTTAGTAGCAATCATATCCATATGCTATCCCTCATGAACGGTGCCTACACAGAAATCACAGAAATTTCTTGAAAAGGACATTATTTAGGAGAATAGCTGGTTTATTTATAAGACTTTACAAGACTGTGATAGTATGCAGCCAGCCCCACAAACTGACTTCAGAGACACGGGTGGGTTGTGGCCATTCTTGTACTTTTTGCACCTTCTGGCAGTTTTTTATGTTCAGAGGCAATGTGCCCAAGGTAAACTGCAGTAACAATTCACTTTACCTCTGTGTGGTGACTGATATAACTGTTGCATATGCTGGTTGGTTTTCTCTCTCTCTCTCTCTCTCTCTCTCTCTCTTTTCTCAGAGGCTCAGTCTCCTGAAAGCACAGCAAGACACAAACAAATCACTTTCCCTAATTATGCACAGGTGAGAATCGTCACGCGTTACCTGCTGGTTCCACCCGCCTGCTCTCCGTTCATAGCCGATGCTCGACCACACACCTGTTATGCCTGATGTCATGTACTGTCATAAGTTGTAATAACAGTGACTGTATAGTAATATAAACCTAACATTATGTAAACATCATTGAGAATTGTCATATGAATATCATAGAATTATTCATATTTATTCCTTTTTAAGGGGCTGCTTAATATTTCTGATAATTTGCTTTAGTCATTTTCTTTAGCAGCAGTGAACGTTCCTGATCATTAAGTATACTGGCACTTTTTCTATATCTTGATCTAATTCCAAATCAAATGTCCATGTTTTTAAGTCTTTATATATGTTGCAGACCTAAATTATTAAAATTCGTATTCAAGTTCAAATGCAGACAGTGGCACAGCCATCCATGGCCAGGGGTCCAAGAGAGCAAAACTGGTCATACTTGCTGAGGGGGAGGGGAGGCATACTTTCACAGTGACAATCACAGTGACACTAGCCAGTCATGCTCATGCATGCAGAAGGGGATGAATAGCACTATCTACCCACTTCCGCATGCATGAGCTCAGAGTATGCCACACTTCCCTTACTGAGCACATGCCCAATTTTGCTCTTTTGTCGTGATCTAAGATTACCAAAATACATTTTCTTTAAAAAAAAAATGAACACACACACACACACACACACACACACACACACACACACACACACACACCATATTGTACATTATTAATAAGTTTTACATTTGATGTTTTATAATAGACTGAAAAAGCAGGCTATTTCTATGACTAAAATAACTTTTTTTCCTGTATAAAGTCATCTTTAAACATTTTAAATTCCACACTCAATGTTAGTGTAAGCAGTTATAAACTAAAATACCATAAGCTCATGGTAATACAAAGATCTTATACACCTGGAAATATATCAAAGAAATCCTCTAAAAGTCCATGTGTAACCACAGGAAACAATTTCCAGTAGTCAGCGTCTTCAACAACATACCAGCTTTAATTCTCATTTCCAGTTACCCATATTTCTCTAATGACATGCACTTTTTACCCTGTTAATGGATAAAGGACGTCATACTCCTTTTACCATGGAAGTCCAATTAATTGACAGAAAACATTGGTCACTCTCTTGACATCTACAGTATGTCATTGCCTGAAACACACGTTTATGGTTCCTGGAAGTCTAAAATAGGCAGACAAAAGTTTAACTTACTGACCACAATGACACTAAATAAAGGTCACTCTTTACTAACTTGCATTGCCATTGGTGACCACTTCTACTGGATTTGCCCCTTCTCAAGTATTTTTAGCTGAATTGCTAAATCCCTTTTCTTTTTATATTTTCCAAGCATTGTGGCTTTTCTGCTGTAGTGAACTAATTGTTTAAATTCTGAATCATTATGTGCATGGGTAAAATCTTGTTAAATCAAGTCTATTGTGTGATAAAAAGTATATATAATCTGACAAAAAGTCAAAAGGTTCTTGCTAATCAGCAAGTTCATTTGTAAGCCTACTGAAGCTGTTACCATAGTTGTTTCATGGAATCCTGGGGAAAACTAGACAGACAGAAATTCGGACTACAGACACATACATACATACATTGACACGTTATATAGTTGTACTGCATGTCTGGAAGATGGAGAATAAAATACACATGTCTATTAAGTGTTGATCCTGATATACATTTGTAGATTGATTTACAAGTGTAATAAGTTGACTTAAAAATGGGAAACAAAAATATCCAAGTAAGGTTTATTAGTCTCAAAATGTTAAAGCTTAATAGAACTTTATAGCAGCTCTATGCATATTTGTATTTCCATCTCTTCTAACACATCACATTCAGCTCATGAAGAACTTGGTAATTAGAGGATAAGTTGTATCAGGTGCATTAAACAGTGCAGTGCTGTTGCCCTTCAGCACTGAAATCTGTTCCCTGTGCTTTACAGGGTTCTGTGAGAAGAGAAGGTAAAGAGCAAAAAGAAGGATTGCAAGGAAGTGAGAAGAAGAAGGCAATCTTGACTATTATTATCCTGCCAGTACCTTTCCCTAACTTTATTTTTTGGTCTTTTCATTTTCTTCTACTGTCTCTTTTTAATCCAGGGTTTATTGGCAGCTATGTCTAGCTACAGCTGGCACTCTCAGCAAGGCAACCTTATGAGGTACTGTTTTCCTTGTACCTTTTTTCCTGTGGTTTGAGAGGTGAAAGAAAGGGCTGAAGGAGGGAAGGCAACTGTGCACCTGCAGCGTTTAACAGCTGACCATGAGTCAAATCCTACACAGCAGTCCTGAGAACGCATTGCATGACAACATTCTTCCATCTTTGCTTTCCCAATTGCAATCACGGTAGTCCTTCACTCTTATCACAGAAATTCTTGCTACTTCAAAAATAATTAGGGCTAATTGGTGTGCTCAGAAACATCTGAGCTGTATGAATGCTAGCAAAGCTACTTCTAGAATGGAATATTGCTGCCACATATTGAAACTGTTTGCCTTGAATTTTTTTAATCATTACATGGATGTGAAATACGGTCAGGTCCATAAGTCCATTTGGAGAATGACACATTTTTTAAAATTATTTTGCTTCTGTATACCACCACAATGGATTTGAAATGAAGCAATCAAGATGTGATTGAAGTGTAAAAGGTCTGGAGTTATTCCATGCATTGAATTTGGAACTCTCAATATGCGGTCCAAAGAGGTGTCGATGCAAGTGAAGGAGGCCATCATTAAGCTGAAAAAACAAAACAGATCTATCAGAGAGATAGCAGAAACTTTAGTAGTGGCCAAATCAATGATTTGGTACATTCTTAACATAAAGGAATGCACTGGTGAGCTCAGCAACACCAAAAGACCTGGAAGACCACGGATGACAACAACTAAAGTTAATAAATGCAGAATTCTTTCCTTGTTAAAGAAAAACCTCTTCACAACATTTAGCCAAGTCACTCTGGAGCTAGACAAGAACACTCTGGAGGAGGTAGGTGTATCATTGTCTACAATCTACAAGTCTACAATCAAGAGACAGGAAAGGAAGATCCAAAGCATACCACATCATCTGTCAAACATGGTGGAGGAAGTGTTATGGCATGGGCATGTACAGGTGCATCTCAATAAATTAGAATGTCATGGAAAAGTTCATTTATTTCAGTAATTCAACACAAATTGTGAAACTTGTGTATTAAATAAATTCAGTGCACACAGACTGAAGTAGTTTAAGTCTTTGGTTCTTTTAATTGTGATGATTTTGGCTCACATTTAACAAAAACCCACCAATTCACTATCTCAACAAATTAGAATACTTCAGAAGACCAATAAAAAAACATTTTTAGTGAATTGTTGGCCTTCTGGAAAGTATGTTCATTTACTGTACATGTACTCAATACTTGGTAGGGGCTCCTTTTGCTTTAATTGCTGCCTCAATTCGGCGTGGCATGGAGGTGATCAGTTTGTGGCACTGCTGAGGTGGTATGGGAGCCCAGGTTTCTTTGACAGTGGCCTTCAGCTCATCTGCATTTTTCGGTCTCTTGTTTCTCATTTTCCTCTTGACAATACCCCATAGATTCTCTATGGGGTTCAGGTCTGGTGAGTTTGCTGGCCAGTCAAGCACACCAACACCATGGTCATTTAACCAACTTTTGGTGCTTTTGGCAGAGTGGGCAGGTGCCAAATCCTGCTGGAAAATGAAATCAGCATCTTCAAAATGCTGGTCAGCTGAAGGAAGCATGAAGTGCTCCAAAATTTCTTGGTAAACGGGTGCAGTGACTTTGGTTTTCAAAAAACACAATGGACCAACACCAGCAGATGACATTGCACCCCAAATCATCACAGACTGTGGAAACTTAACACTGGACTTCAAGCAACTTGGGCTATGAGCTTCTCCACCCTTCCTCCAGACTCTAGGACCTTGGTTTCCAAATGAAATGCAAAACTTGCTCCCATCTGAAAAGAGGATATTGGACCACTGGTCAACAGTCCAGTTCTTCTTCTCGTTAGCCCAGGTAAGATGCCTCTGACATTGTCTGTGGTTCAGGAGTGGCTTAACAAGAGGAATACGACAACTGTAGCCAAATTCCTTGGCATGTCTGTGTGTGGTGGCTCTTGATGCCTTGACCCCAGCCTCAGTCCATTCCTTGTGAAGTTCACTCAAATTCTTGAATCGATTTTGCTTGACAATCCTCATAAGGCTGCGGTTCGCGGTTCTCTCGGTTGGTTGTGCATCTTTTTCTTCCCCAATTTTTCCTTCCACTCAACTTTCTGTTAACATGCTTGGATACAGCACTCTGTGAACAGCCAGCTTCTTTGGCAATGAATGTTTGTGGCTTACCTAGTGAACCAAACTGAGAGACCATTTTGAAGGCTCAGGAAACCTTTGCAAGTGTTTTGAGTTGATTAGCTGATTGGCATGTCACCATATTCTAATTTGTTGAGATAGTGAATTGGTGGGTTTTTGTTAAATGTGAGCCAAAATCATCACAATTAAAAGAACCAAAGACTTAAACTACTTCAGTCTGTGGCATTGAATTTATTTAATACACGAGTTTCACAATTTAAGTTGAATTACTGAAATAAACGAACTTTTCCACGACATTCTAATTTATTGAGATGCACCTGTACATGCGGTGATGTGGGAAATAACTTGGAAGGGTAGACAGGCAACCTCTCTAAAGGATGTTGCTGGTAAAAGTAAATAAATAGGAATGCCAAAATATGGCAGTAGAGATATAGAGACAAACAAGAAACAAAAGAGGGAAAAACCGACTACGCCACCCTGGTAATTATACCAGAGAAATACCCAAATGTCACACAGGTTCAACTTCTCAAAGAGGGACCCTGAGGCGTGGATATCATTTAACGAAATGTGTCTTTATTAGAGCAGCAATAAATATTTTCAGATAAAAAAAAAAAATTAAGATAAAATGCAGAACATCATGTCAATTACACTCAAGGACAATCAGCATGCTCACAATTTGCTACTGCTGAAGCAGACACCAACCAAAAATCATTTAAAACAAATCACAGGGCTCAGGTTAACCAGCAGCAGAGTGGGCTTGGGTTATCCCCCAAAATGATGCATCACCCACATGTTCACAGCATTCAGAAATCCCTACAATGGTTTGCACACAGCATGCTGTATAAAGAGAACCCCCACCACCACAAAAGACCCCTAGCCCACCTGCTCTGGACCTGCAGCACCTGAAGTCTAACAAACCACAACAAAATAACACAAAGGAACAGATGCACAAAATAACCAACTCCACAATAAAGAAAATAAACAAATAAAGGCAGCAAACCACTCAAACATGGGGATCACCAAACTCCAACAATGGCTAGAGACACAATACAAACAAATCTGGCCCTCTGACTTTTAAAGGACAACGGACTCGTGCCCTCAATTAAATTCCAGGTTTGAGATGGTACATAGCACAAAACAGTGCAGCACAGAAAAAGGTACTGTAGCGAATCTAGCCCAAATGGGTGAAATATATCTATATATCTAATCAAAGTGTGTTCTGATTAGTTATGGATATAAATCGACCATGAAAGGGAATGTTACGTTACTTACTGACTTACTGTAGTCTAGCTTTAGAATTAAATGCGAAGTGGCTTGATCTGTTCGTCCACCAAACTTACCCGGGCAATCTTCGTATTACTCTAAAAGAATAAATTATTCTTCTGGCCATGAAGTATAGTTTATTCTATGTTGTTATTAAAGAACTACAGTGCATAGCGAAGAGCAACGTTAAATTTGAACCTTGTTCATAAGTAAAAACAGAGGCGATCCAGCGTGATAATGATAGATTTTAATAACTAAGTGAAACTACTGATATACACAACTAGATCTAAACAAATAATACATATATACAGGAAAAGAAACAAAAGAAACATGATGAAAATAACAGTATGGCAGAGCACACAACAATTTAACCTCGAGAATCAGCAATGAATTAATTCACCTTAAACAGGGGCACGAGCTTAAGAAGGATGCATCTATAGATCGATTAGAATTTATACTTGCATAGGCTTATGTCGTTTCACGAGGGTCCTTGGTCCGTAGATTTCGTGGGGAGTTTGCTGAATCCTTCGTGTCGGTAGAATCTGGGTAAAATGGAGTTGGGTCTTGCCAAAGTAGAAAGAAGAAAGAAAGCGGTAATTGCCATGTGGTTAACGAGAAAAAAGAGAAAAATACAAAACATAGGAGCAAAAGCAGCAGCACTGAAAGCTCAAGCCATGCAGCACCAGCAGAGAAGGATGCACCCAGACATGCTCATTAGCTCACCTAAAATATCAAAAAGATATAAGCTAAAAGATACATACCCATCAGGTCACCATACAGAGACCACTCCATTCATCAGGAAGCGAAAGTTCATAACTCACCGAGAAGTGACTGAAACACACAATTCCTGTAACTAACAACTCCGGATAAAATAACCAGAAAAGCTGAAAGCATAAAGACATACATGAAGGTAACCAGCAGCCAGTCAGTAACACACCATTCATCACACTAATATGTGTTGGAGCAAAAGAACGCAGCACTGGCGAAGGCAATCATCTGATGGCACATCACCCGGTGTGCACAGCTTCAGCTCAAAACATGTGGCACTGGAAGTGGCTGTCACCCAACAATGACAAAATGTCCGGTAGCATATAACCGCCTTAAATACACTTTTTTACGTGCCAAAACAGGGTAATTAACCCCATTAAAAGAGATGCAGCAAAATAGCTGCACTCTACTACATATGACTGCCAGTAAAACTGGGTCACTGGTGTTTATTGATGATGTGACTGCTAATAGAAGTAGCAGGATGAATTGTGGAGTGTATAGAGCTATACTTTCTGCTCATATTCAAATGCTGCAAAACTACAGTTGCAATCGAAATTCAACCTCCATTGCAAATCAGGTTTATTGTCAAAAATTTGCAGACTTTCAGCTGTTTGCAATGAACAAACCAAACAAAAGCAATTGAAATAGTTCAAAACAACAAATGCTTTAAGTGGTTTCACCAAATTCAACTGAAAATGCAACTTATAATGACTTCTCCAGTCTCAAAATTATTCAACCCCCTGAACAGAATCCCACACAACAGCACAAATATGCAAAACAGGTGTTGTCTCAAGCACACTTGATACAACTAATGAAGGGCTTCATTAGGTGTGCTTGAGCTGGAACACATGAAATACCTGAACTGGCTAGGGGCAGAAAATACATGAAATACCTGGATGGGGCACAAAAAGGAAGCTACCAACAGCTGCAACCAGATTTCTGAGAAGGCAGGTTGTGAAAAACCCTCGAATGACTGCAAAAGACCTGCAGCAAGACTTGGTGGCAACAGGCACTGAGGTTTCAGTGAGCACTGTATGGTGCTTACTAAACGCAGAAGGTTTCCATGCTAGAACTCCAAGACGTATGCCACTACTGACCCAAAAGCACAAGAAAGGTCGGCTCAAAATCATATAAATAAGCCACAGAAGTCTTGGGATTTTGTTCTGTGGAGTGATGAAACAAAATTGGAACTTTTCGGCACGATAGATCAGCGGTATTTCTGGTGAAAGAAGAATGATGAAAGAACACTCTGTCCACAGTCAAGCATGGTGGTGGATCTGTGATGCTCTGGGGCTGCTTTGCATCCTCTGGCACTGGAAACCTGCAGCGTGTGGAAGGCAAGATGGATTCATTGGAGTATCAGGAAATCCTAGGAGAAAATGTCATGCTGTCTGTAATAGGCCGGCACTTCACAGTACAGATGGATAATGACCCAAAACATACTGCAAAAGCAACCCAAGGGCTTCTTAAGTCAAAGAAATTAAACGGTCTTAAATGTCCGATGACCTCAACCCAATTGAGCATGCATTTCACTTACTGCAGACAAAACCGTAGGCAGAAAGACCCACAAACAGTCAGCAACTGAAGATGGCTGCAGTAAAGGCCTGGCAAAGTATCTCAAGGGAGGAAACTCAGCATTTGATGATGTCCGTGGGGTCCAGACTTCAGGCAGTCATTGACTGCAAAGGACTTGCATCCAAGTATTAAAAATAATCCTAATATTTATGATTATGTTAGTTTGTCCAGTTACTTTTGAGCCTGTGAAAATAATAATAATAATAAACTTTATTTTCTATAGCGCCTTTAAAAGTTGCATAACAAAGCGCTTTACAAGAGAAGAAACAAAAAATACAATGAAATATAAAGGAAGAGAAAACATGCAATAAGAACAATTCTAAAAAAGTGCATTATCAGAGAAGATTTAAAAATACTCAAAGATTCAGCATGCCTAGGGAAGAGTGTTCCATAGTTTTGGAGCAAAAGAAGAGAAGGCCCTGTCACCCATAGAGCGTAGATGAGAAGTGGGAACAGTTAACAAACCAGAATCAGAGGAGTGAAGGACACGTTTTTTGGAATGTAAGGAGTTAAAAGTTCAGACAAGTACATAGGGGCCAAACTATGTAAAGTGTTGTAGGTAAGCATGAGAATTTTAAAATCTACATGAAACTTGACAGGGAGCCAGTGCAAGGACTCCAAAATAGGAGTGATGTGATCACCTGTCCTGGTCCTAGTCAAGATTCTAGCGTCAGAGTTTTGCACATACTGCAACTTATTTAATGTGGATTTAGAGACCCCAACAAGTAAAGCATTACAATAATCAATAATTAAAAATGAAGAAACTGACTAATTCCTAAACAGTTAATGCAAGATTTTTGTTAAACCCCTTCAATTAAAGCTGAAAGTCTTGATCTTGATCTTGATCAAGTCACATCTTGATTGCTTCATTTCAAATCTATTGTGGTGGTGTACAGCGGCAAAATTATGAAAATTGTGTCACTATCCAAATACTTATAGACCTGACTGTATATGATCAACTGCAAAACCACTGTAGGAAAGGCACATCCTTCTTTTTGGATTTAAGAATCATCTTAATGAGGATGATATGTGTCAACATACATGATGTTATACTTTTTTTAAGTTTATGTAATCTTGCATGTTCCAAGATCATCCCCCATCATAGACCTCAACTCCCACACATACCAGTCAATCCCCTGTGGCCTGACATCACAGCTGCCTGTTTGCCCAGATGTCTCAGTGCTGTGCCAGATGGCACTCATCACATACATGACATCTCTCTCCTGTGTGGTCCAAGAGTGTGTGTGTGTGTGTGTGTGTGTGTGTGTGTGTGTGTGTGTGTGTGTGTGTGTGTGTGTGTGTGTGCGTGCATGCGTGCGTGTGTGTGTGTGTGTGTGTGCGTGTGTGTGTGTGTGAAAGAGGGGATATCTCTAAGTGACCACTGAGTATGTACTAAAAGTGCTTGTGCTAAGTGTGTGTGTGTGTGTGTGTGTGTGTGTGTGTGTGTGTGTGTGTGTGTGTGTGTGTGTCTTTTATTATCCGCCACACCTACTTCGATCAAAAGATGCAAGCTATTTGGTGGTACCTCGAATAGTGAAGGCTACAGCATTCCTCATGAGCAATGGTCTCCAGTTCAGTAATATTCTTGGGTTTGCGTGCTGCAACCGCCTTCTTCAAATCCCACCAGAGATTTTCTATGGGGTTCAAGTCAGGTGACTGATGGCCACTGTAGAACCTTCCAGGACTTCTTCTGCAACCAAGTCTTGGTGGAATTTGAGGTATGCTTGGGATCATTGTCCTGTTGGATGGTCCAATGACGCCCAAGCTTCAGCTTCCTCACAGACAGCATGACATTTTCTCCTAGTTTTCTCCCTGATACTTTAATGAATCCATCTTGCCTTCCACACGCTGCAGGTTTCCAGTGCCAGAGGATGCAAAGCAGCCCCAGAGCATCACCGAGCCACCACTATGCTTGTCTGTGGACAGAGTGTTCTTTTCAGCGTATGCTTCATTCTTCTTCCTCCAGACATACCGCTGATCCATCATGCCGAAAAGTTCCACAGAACAGAATCCCAAAACTTCTGTGGCTTATGTATATTATTTTGAGCATGTTGGAGCCGTGCTTGTGCTTTTGGGTCAGTAGTGGTGTACATGTTGGAGTTCTGGCATGGAAACCTTCTGCGTTTAGTACGCACCTTACTGTGCTCACTGAAACCTCAGTGCCTGTTCCCACCAAGAATTGATGCAGATCTTTTGCAGTCATTCGAGGGTTTTTCACAACCTGCCTTCTCAGAAATCTGGTTGCAGCCGGTGATAGCTTCCTTTTTCCACTCCGTCCAGGTAGTGTAATAACTGTTCCCTTTACTTTGAACTTGCGAACTATGCTTCCAACAGTGTCTCTAGGACCATTCAGTGCCTTCGCTATCTTTATGTATCCTGTTCCTTGTTTGTGAAGTGCAATGATCTCTTCTCTTAACTTTTTGGACCATTCATTTGGCCTAGCCATATTTCTAAAATGCAGTCAAACGTGACGCTCAACAAACCCCTAGCCAGTTCAGTTAATTCATTTGTTCCAGCTCAAGCACACCTGGTGCAACTAATGAAGCCCTTGATTAATTGCATCAGGGGTGCTTGAGACAACACCTGTTTTGTATATTTGTACTGTTGTGAGGGATTCTATTCAGGTGGTTGAATAATTTTGAGACTGGAGAAGTCATTATAAGTTGCATTTTCACTTGAATTTGGGGAAACCACTTGAAGCATTCGTTGTGTTGAACTATTTCAATTGCTTTTGTTTGATTTGTTCATTGCAAACAGCTGAAAGTCTCTAAATTTTGACAATAAAATAATAATTTTGATTGCAACTGTATATATATATATATATATATATATATATATATATATATATATATATATATATATATATATATATATATATATATATAGATAGATAGATAGATAGATAGATATAGAAGTTATATATATAAATATATATATATATATATATATATATATATATATATATATATATATATATATATATATATATATATATATATATATATTTTTATATATATTATATTTGTTATTAATTTATTCACTTATTTTACACCATTTTATGAGAACTACAGGTTTTTCTGAGCTGTAATATGGTTGTCTGTTGACTATATCCCAACTACAAGTAAGGTTCTAGCGTTTTAAAATCTGGTTATCCCCAAAAGTGAAAAGTTTATTCATAAATGCATTTATTTATGTAATAACTAAGATCCAAAATGATAAATATGACCATGAAAACTATGTCTATTTTTTCCCTAACTGATTACAAATTATTAGCAATTTTAGAATTAAAAACTCTTACACAGTTTACAAATTGACAGGCTTTTCAGAAGTCCCACATCCAGTTGCCATTCCTATTTCTTCTTATTATTTATTAGCTTTTTCTGTTGTAACATAGCTAATTGGCTAGCTAACAGCTCTTGTATAATATAATATATTATATAAGACAATTCATCACTTTTTTATAAAATGTTTCATGAAGTATCATATGTTAACTTAATGTTAAAGAATGATCCAAAGTACATTTTGCAAAATGTTTTTGGACAGGATTCTTTCAAGAGCTATTATATGGGGCAGTGGTGGCTCAGTGGTGAAAGCTCTGGTGTACAAATGGAAGGTTGGCAGTTCAAATCCAGGCAATGCCAAGCAACCCCAGGTCCTTCCAAGGTGAGAATTACAATAGGTTAGATTTTTTTAAAATGGTGGGGATATGTTCCCAGTGGCTTAGCTCTTTTAAGCTATAATATGTACAGAATAATATACTTTTTAATAATATGCTTTATTTCCAAAACATTTCAAAGAAATGGGTAAAGACTTACAAAGATTTAAATTTTGAGGTATACAAAGCTAAACCATTGTGATGTATACTTCATTATAGTAGGACAGTAAAAAAAAAGAAAAGGAAATGGGTAGCCCATAGCAATCCTTTGGTTTTTATATTCACTTTCTTCATCAATTTTCACAAATGTTTGATGTGCTTACACATTGCATTCTTTCTTTAAACAAGGTTATGTTGAGACACAGAGGCAAAGAGGACCCAAGCGCAGAACACAAACACAGGAGTACAAGGTTAACGGGTTTTATTTAAGGATTGCGAGGACAGGTGAAGTGTGGGGAGGTAGTGGCGTGGTTGAGGCCAGGATTCGAACTCGAGTCACTCGAGCCACAGGGAGGGGAGAGCGGAACCATGCGGGAGTGCTGATTCGACCATGGACCCCCCCCCCCCCCACACACACACACACACACACACACACACAGAGAAAACACTGGAAGCGTGGGGAAGGGGACGACGGGGAAAACACGAGGAGCTCGGCTCAGATCATGATAGGTTATCACTTTTCTTTCCACTTTCTTTTCATTTTGTGTTCCTAATCCCTAAATATCCAGAAATAGAATAGGGTTCATATGCATTTAGCAGATTTATCAGATCCTCTCCTATGCTATCACATCTATTAGGAAACAACAACCAGAAACTAATCTAAGATCAGCAGAAATTGAAGTGCTGTGTAGAGCTCTTCCTATAGCTGTATGGCCTCCTACAGATGTACTACTTCCTCCTTGCACATGTGGCAGACATCTGAACAAAATGCAGACCATGTAATGACAGCTATTCAAAACAAAAGGCAACTGTAAATAGTAGCAACTGTACAGAAATGTCCTCCTGTGCATCTGAGACATATGATATTTTTATGCTGCCTGAAAAACACATCAGGGATATTGTCCAGGCAGATTTATGGTTTCCATCGCTTGAACCCTACAGACCGGAAAACTGGTCTAATGGGCAGATATGTAAGATGTCAATTTGTCTGGTCTGACCATCTAGCACAAGTACCTGGCTGCTTCAAAGAGAACTAATTCTCTTTATAGAAAATACCAAGTGATTTTCAGGAGTGAACAGTTTGGAACACTTTAAAAGAAGTCTAATAAACATTGGGATTAATTTCAGGAATGTAATTGGTAGATTCACTTCGTAGTTCTTGGGGAATTGGCAAGTGGTTATACAAACACGATCCTCAGCTATTCCCAGTGTGTGCCACATGTTTGGACAGTTAGTGTGTTATGAACCACATTAGATACAGTATTGATGGACAGTAGAATAGTTTAGACTGTGTTGGAGGAGATTAAAAATAGCCACCAGGGCTTTCATTTTCATTCCTGACTAAACAATGATTATCAGGACTTAGTTATTTATAAAACATGCACAGGATGGTAAAACTTTGTGGAATGAGTCCTGTTGATTTGTGACTGAGGTGCCGCCACTGGGCCGCAATAAACAATCATCTGCGGGAGGAAGCAATTTAACACAACTCTACCATATAATCTATAGCTTGGTCTACATCAGTGCTTTTGTAGTCTGTGCTGTATTCTTTTGTACTCTACACTGAAAACCATATACAGGAAGTGCTACTATTGTTCATTACTGAAAACCATTGATAATATTTAGTACTTAACTTGATCTCATGTAAGATTAATAGGGATTTGAATGGGTGTGGGCAAATTGATAGGATTTCATAAAGGTTTAAAAAAATACATGACTGCTACAGTAACCCTAATTGTAACCATTATATCCAAAATTTTATTTGGAATTGTCAGTGTTATTTCTATACTGGAATGCTTCTTCAGCTGACAAAAACCCTAAAGAATCAAAAGGATTTTTTGTGAACACTTATTTGTAGTCAGAAGCAGACTAATTTTTTTAAGCAAGCATAAAGCCTAAAAACAAAACTACTGAGTTTTGTTTTATTGGGTGGCATTTCACTGAACAAAATTAATTTCTGAGCTTGGGTTATCTGTGCAGAGTTTGGTGGGCTTTGCTCGGTGATTCCTCCCCCTTCACAAAACCATCCTTGTAGGTAAACTGGCTGCTCTAAATTTTCTGTAGGTGTGAACTAGTATGCAAATGTGTGTGTGTGTGTGTGTGTGTGTGTGTGTGTGTGTGTGTGTGTGTGTGTGTGTGTGTATGTGTGCATAATGCCATTTGATGCACTGGTGTCCCATCCTGTGTTCCTGGAATAGACTCCAAATCCACCGCGACCCAGAATGAAGCGGTTACTGATTACTGTGTGTGGGTATTAATATAATATCAGAATAAAACTGTTAAGATGAATGAATGAATGTTTAACAGTATCTTGATTTCTTATCTTTAACAAGTACCATACATGCAGTACTTAAAATATGCTAATTGGAGTGCAAAGGCTTTTTGGTATTTGAGAACAATATTATCCATACAGTGCCTATAGAAAATCATCATACCCTGTCAAAATTGTTACCTTTTGTCACATTTCACCCTGGAAATTAAAATAAATTAAATCTAACTTTTGCCAGCTGTATTTGTCATCTGTATAATGTACACATTATAACCCTCGACATCTAAGTGTAAATAACATTTTTAAAAATTCTGAACAATTATTAAAATTTAATTAGTGAAATACTTGGTTTGGATAAGTGATCAGCCCCTTAAGAGTAAGTATTATAAACTTGCTCAGGTACAACCAGTCACTTCCCAGATTACACACCATGCTAATTGCCTCCCATCTGACATCAATTGCAGTGGTTTTGATTACTTCATAAGAAAACCGGCTGTTCCATGATGATTCCCTTACTAGTAGTGCATGGCAATGCAAATAATACACCATGGTTGGAAAGGTGCTTTCAAAAGGGCTCCAGGACAATGTTGTGGAAAGGCACAAGCTTGGAGAAGGATACAAAAAGATTTCAAAGGCTTTAACTATCCCTCTGAGTACCGTTCAGAGCATTATTAAGAAGTGGAAAGTGTATGGCACCACCAACACCTTGTCTAGATTGGGCCGTCCCTCCAAACTGGATGACCAAGCCAGGAGGATATTGATCAGGGAAGCTACCTAGAGGCCAATGGCAACTTTGAAGGAATTACAAGTCCTTATGGCAGAGATTGGTTGGTCTGTGCATGTGACAACAATCTCACAAGCTTTACAAAAAGCTGGCCTGTATGGCAGTGTGGCAAGAAAGAAGCCTCTCCTGAAAAAGCTTTGCAAAAAAACACTTGGAAGATTCTAATGCCATTTGGCAAAAGGTTTTATGGTCAGATGAGACCAAGATTGAACTTTTTGGACTGAACTGCAAGCGTTATCTTTGGCAAAAACCAAACACAGCACACCACCCAAAACGCACCATACCTACTGTGAAGCATGGTGGTGGCAACATTATGTTGTGGGGGTGTTTCTCTTCTGCAGGGACTGGGAAATTGGTCAGGATTGAAGGGAAATGGATGCTGCCAAGTACACCCAAATTCTTGAGGAAAATCTGCGGCCCTCTGCTAGACAGCTGAAGATGGGCAGGTGGTTCATCTTCCAGCATGACAACGACCCTAAACACACCGCCAAAAAAACTACACAGTGGCTTAAGGATAGGAAGGTGAATGTCCTTGAGTAGCCAAGTCAGAGCCCTGACCTAAATACAATTGAAAATCTGTGGATGGACTTGAAGACAGCAGTCAATCGCCTCTCACCACGAAATGTGACTGAACTCGAACAATTCTGCAAGGAAGAATGGGTAAATATTCCCTACTCTAGGTGCGCAAAGCTAATAGAGACATATCCAAACAGACTGATGGCTGTAATTAAAGCAAAAGGTGGCTCTACAAAGTATTAAATCATGGGACTGATCACTTTTCCAACTCTATTATTCTAGTTTTCTTTTTTTTTTTACGTTTCCGAACGGTTGCCTTTTAACATTACTTGAATGTTGTAAGGCAGAATGTGTTAATAAAGCTGGACCAAAAAAATATATTTTTAATGGGTTTTGATTTCAGGCTGTAAGACAAAAAATGTGACTATTTCAAAGGGGTATGATGGCACTGTATCTCCTTATAGAAGATTCAGATTGGACTGAATAGGAAGTACCTCAGTTGAACTTTTAATGGTAAAAGCCCATATTAACTGCAAAGAGTTTCCTGTTTTGAAGTATGAGGTGCTGCCAAGATGTCCTTGAATGACTTGTATAACACAGTCATACATTGACAAATATTGTGCATTACACAGTTCTTCCAGAAAACATGAGTAAGGATACATCCGTTTTGTTAAACACATTACTAACTTCCCATCACTTGACACCCCCTACTTGCTATATGCTAGGAAACTGCTCCCCAATTAACTCACTTGAGAATTCATTTCCTTCCTCTCTTTTTTCTACTTCTCTTTATCCCTTTTTTTTTTTTTTTACTTCTTTAGCCCCTGCATCCATTGTTTGACTTAACAAATCTTGAAATTACAATACACAGAATAAAATACTACTATTTTCCATCACACACAGACATGTGATACAAACATCACAGCTAAGCTAAACAACACTGTTGAAAGTCCAGACAGCATCTAAACTTCACAATAGAGACCTTTCATTTCCAGCACTTTCTTCCCTCTGTTGTTGAAACATATAAACATTCCAGACCATACCATTTGGAGAAAATAAATCAGAATATCTTTTAGTCTAAGAGAAGCCAATGCATACAAACTGACACACACACAGAGACACATCTACACAGAGGTAACATTAGAGGCTTTGTCCTGCTCAGAGCTCATTTACAGGCAAACAGCATGGGAGGACAAAACCAATCACAACCACACAATTATGCATATTATTATAATACCCCAATAGAACTTTCAGTAAATGTTCAGTAAAATTTCTAAGTTGACATAGCATTTCTGGTAGCTCTGACATAAAGGTATGATCATATAGATTCAAAAGCATATTGTAACTATAAATACAATAGCAACTGCATCTCTAAATGAAAAATAGTAAAAACATTTTCTGTTAGAAATGAACTTTTAAATAAAAGTTGTTTAAAGGAATGTGTGCACGGTCATTAAAAAATTATACATACAATTTCCATTCAGATGGCACTACAGATCCAGAAACCACAGTTCCTGCTTAACCCACTTGATGCTCTGTTAGCTACTACGACATCTTTTAAATGGATCTTCTCATAATCTTAATTTTTATACTGTACTGTGCAAAAGTTTTAGGCACCCTATTTTTTTAGTGCAAAATTTGTTATAGATTTTTTATTTTCTGACATATTGACAATACATAAATATGTTTATGTGAGAACAGACATACAATGCTTGGTGGTCTTTATGATGGCAGTTATTTAGAAATGAAGACTGGATGGGGAGCATCTGTAAACTGCCATCTGTCTGGACATTTGCTAGGCCACTCAAGGACATTCAGAGACTTGTCCCAAACCTACTCCAGTGTTGTCTTGGCTGTAACTTCACCTCAATCTAAGGTCAAATCTGAGATAGAAGACCCCTGCTTTAAGAGTCCTTTAAGTGTTTGCCATATGCCTTTTACTCAGGAGTAGTTTCAGTCTGGCCAATTTACCATAAAGGCCTGATTGATGGAGTATTTCTGAGATTGTTGTCCTTCCAGCAGGTCCTGCAGCAGACATTTGAAGGTCTGTTAGGCCACTGGGTTCTTGTTCACCTCCCTGACCAAGGCCCTTCTAGCCTGGTTACTGAGTTTCGCTGAACAGCCAGCTCTAGGAAGAGTCCTGGTGGTCCCAAACTTCTTCCCTTTCAAAATGATGCTGCTTCCCGTGCTACTGGGAACATTCAAAGTTTCTTGGATTTCATGGCTTGCTTTTTGGTCCGAATTACTGTTAATTACTGATTTACTGTAAATTGTGGGACCTTATACAAACAGATGTGTGCCTTTATAAATTGTGTTTAATCAATTGAATGTGCCACAGGTGGACTCCAGGCAAGTTCTAGAGAAACCTCAAAATAATTAAAGCAAACAGGATGCGCCTGAGCTCCTGAGTGGCTTAGCCAAGGTTCTGAATACTGATCTATATGTGATATTTCAGTTTTTGATTTTTTATTTAAATTTTCTAAAAACATTTTTTTAAACTTTATCATTATGGATTATTGTGTAGATTAATGACCAAAATGTAAATTGAATCCATTTAAATGAAATCTATTATACAATTACAGTGGGTATAGAAAAGAATCACCCCCTTTAAAATAACCACATTTTGTTGCTTTTTAGCCTGAAATGAAGACAGATACAGTTTTTGTTTTATCCAGCTGTATTTACTCAGTGCAATTTATAACACCCAAGTTAAAGATATAACACCAACATGTCAGAAAAAAAAAGAAAAAGAAAAAAACAGAATCACTGAGTTGGTAAAAGGATCACCCCCCTCCTAAAAATGACTTGTAAACTCAATAAGGTGTAGCTAATCACCTTCTCAATGGCACACAAAGCCATTTGACTTTCAACTGTGATCAGCTGTGGTCATTTTGATTAGCTCAGCATGAAAAGAGCTTTCCTGGAGCATTTTGTAGTGCAACTGAAGCAAACGATCATCTATGGGTGGCAAGACACTGACAAAAGATCTCCGGGATAAAGTTGTGGACAGGCACAAGTCAGGAGATGGATACAAAAAAAAATTTCAAAGGCTTTATCAATGCCTAAAAGCACAGCGAAGTCTATTATTAAGAAGTGGAAGGTATTTGGTACAACACAGACCCTCCCTGGATCAGGAGGTCACTCCAAACTGGATGAAAGGGCCAGGAGGAAACTGGTCTGCAGGAATTTATGACAAAGAGTGGTCATTGTGTGCATGTGACAACAATATCACAAATTCTCCACAAATGTGGCTTGTATGGGAGGGTTGCAAGATAAAAGCCACCCACGACTGAGCTTTGCCAAAACGCACCTTGAAGATTCTGAGGCCACATGGAAAAAGGTGTTATAGTCAGATGAGACTAAAATTGAATTATTTGGCCTCAACACCAAACTATATGTCTGGCGGAAATACAATACAGCTCACCATCCAAATAACCCCATTCCTACAGTAAAGCATGGAGGCGGTAATATCCTGTTATGGGGGTGTTTCTCTGCAGCAGGGACTGGCGCACTTGTCAGGAAAATCGATGGGGCAAAATACCGTCAAATTCTTGAGGAAAATCTGCTGCCCTCTGCCAGAAAGTTGTCAATGGGAAGAAGGTTTACCTTCAAACATGACAATGACCCAAAGCACACAGCAAAACTGACCACACAGTGGTTGAAGTAGAAAAAGGTGAATGTCCTTGCATGGCCTAGTCAGAGCCCAGACTTAAACCCCATTGAAAATCTGTGGAATGACTTGACGACTGCAGTCCACAAACGGTCACCATCTAATTTAACTGAACTTGAGCAGTTCTGCAAAGAAGAGTGGGCAAATATTGCAAAGTCTAGATGTGCAAAGTTAGTAGAGACATATCCCAACAGACTAAAGGCTGTAATTAAAAAATTTAGGCAAATTAAAGCAAGGGGGTGATCCTTTTTCCAACTCAGTGATTCTGTTTTTTTTTTAAATTTATTTATTTTTATTATTTTTTTTCTGACATGTTGGTGTTATATCTTTCACTTGGATGTTATAAGCTGCACTGAGTAAATACAGCTGGATAAAACAAAAACTGTGTCAGTCTTCATTTAAGGCTACAAAGCAACAAAATGTGATTAATTTAAAGGGGGGTGATTCTTTTCTATACCCACTGTAAGTATGCAAAAAGCGAAAGGGTGTGAATACTTTCCAAAGACACTCTATATAGCCCATCTTGAGCCAAACAGTATTTAACGATTAAGTGCTTGATGTTTAGAGACATTACACTATTTGCAAGCAACAATGCCACCTGTAGTCTAGATGGCTGAAAATGAACTGAAAAATATTGTGGTCATTGTTAAGCACACACTGCCCCCTGTATGTACAAATGGGCACTGACTGATAATTTCATAGTTTAAACCCCAAAACCCTTCAGAGACCAACCAGCCACCAGGAGGCAAAATGAATGTGGAAAATGTTTGAATGGGCTCCACGTCAAATGTTTGAATAGGATCCACCATCAGGCTTCTGAGAGAGACATTTTTATGCTCATTTTTTAGACCTCAAGCCTATAAGTTGATCGCTGTAACTGTGTAAATACACAAGTCTCATTACACAATCACTATAAGTAATAATTAGTTTTGGTTAACATACATTAAGCAAATAGTCAAGAAAAATACTGTAATGACCGTATACTGTTTCTATGAAATATACTGTAATTTGTTCACCAAATTACCCACAATACTACTGATTATAATATAAATTGGTTTTAGAAATCTTAAAATGTAATCATTAAATGATTAAAGTCATGTTAAAATTACCAAATTGCCAAAATTAATTTTTTAATTAAACTTTTACATTGTTAGCCTTGTGTTTCCCCAGTTTTAATCTGAGTATTATCTCTCCATGTGCCAAGTTTATTTTTATGTTTATATTTTATTTAAAACCTTCCTGTCCTTGGTCTTTCACCTGCTCTGTCCCTCTCTTACAGTCTCCTATAGATTAATCATCCTCATATACTGTGGAATTTCTGGCTCTGTGTGTGTGTGTGTGTGTGTGTGTGTGTGTGTGTGTGGGTGTGTGTGTGTGTGTGTGTGTGTGTGTGTGTGTGTGTGTGTTTGTTTGTTTGTTTGTTTGTTTCCCGAAGTTGTTTAAATGTTATTTAAAAAAAAAAAAGTTATAACATAATAATATATGTTAAAAGTTATTTAGTATTTGATAAAGGAAACAGATAAATCTTAAATTAAATCTACAGGTGCATCTATAAAAAATTTAATATTTTGGGAAAGTTCCTTTTTTTCCATAATTTAATTCAAAAAGTGTAACTTTCACATATTCTAGTTTCATTAAACATAAAGTGAAATATTGCAAGCCTTTTTTTGTTTTAATCTTGATGATTACAGCTTACAGCTTATGGAAGTCAAAAATCCAGTATCTCAAAATATAAGAATAAACAATTTATAATACAGAAATTTTACCTTCTGCTAGGGTGTTATGGAGACCCAGGTTGCTTTGATAGCGGCCTTCAGCTTGTCTGTATTGTTGGGTCTGGTGTCTCTCATCTTCCTCTTGACAAAATTCAGGTCAGGCGAGTTGGCTGGCCAATCAAGCATAGTAATACCATGGTCAGCAAACCAGTTACTTGTAGTTTTGGCACTGTGGGCAGGTGCCAAGTCCTTCTGGAAAAGGAAATCAGCATCTCCATAAAGTTGGAAAAAACTTTGAGAAAGCAAAAATGCAAAATGCATCTGAAAGCAGATGGAAGCACAAAGTGCTTTAAAATCTCCTGGTAGACGACTGTATTGACTCTTGACTTGAGAAAACACAGTGGACCAACACCAGCAGATGACATGGCACCCCAAATCATCACTGACTGTGGAAACTTCACACTGGACTTCAAGCAACTTGGATTCTGTGCCTCTCCACTCTTCCTCCAGACTCTGGGACCTTGATTTCCAAATGAAATGCAAAATTTACTTTCATCTGAAAAGAGGACTTTGGACCACTGAGCAACGGTGTTTTGAGTAAAAAGGTGTTTTGAGTTAATTAGCTGATTAGAGCTCTTCTCAGATCGACATTGCTGTATTATAAACTCTTTATTCTAATATTTTTGAGATACTGGATTTTTCCAGTATCTCATTTCCATGAGCTGTAAGCCGTAATCATCAAGATTAAAACAAACAAACAGAAAGGCTTGAAATATTTCGCTTTATGTGTATTGAATCTAGAATATATGAAATTTCCACTTTTTGAATTAAATTACGGAAAAAATGAACTTTTCCACGATATTCTAATTTTTTGAGATGCACCTGTATATAGAGTGCCAGTGTTTCAGATATAACTAATGGAATAAGTGATTTCTCTTTCTCTGTATTTATCTCGTTTTGTTGTTATTAGAAGGAACACATCTTAGCAGAATACCTCAATGTGTTTGTTACTGTTAATTCTCACATCCTGCTACAATCAACTGAATGGAATATTGATTTAGTACCATCGCTGTCTATAGTTCTTTATATAATTTTTTGAGACTTTCTAAGGCTATAATGACTGTTCAGCCATCTGGCAAACACTCTTTACACAAACATGTATCCATTTTTTTGGCTCCTGCATTTTATTTGTTTTACAGCCTGTGTATTTAGGGGTTTTTTCCCCCCAGACTAGTGAGTGCAGAACTCACCACTGAGAGCATTTATATAGTAGATTAAAGGGTTTACAAATGAGGAGAATCTCAGAAGCTACAGTTATATGGTTGTTTGGCCTGAGCTTATATATATATATATATATATATATATATATATATATATATATATATATATATATATATATATATATATATATATATATATATATATATATATATATATATATATGTAAAATCTCCCAATCAGGCTAGGTGAGGCACAATTCTTAAATAATTTTCAAAATATTTAAAAGCCTCATCCCAAAAGAAATAAATTTAAAATAAATCTTCAATAGAGTAACCTATGTACATGCCTAATGTACAATGACAAAAATTTAATCAGAGATGATAAAACCCCTGCAAATCTGAGGCATTATAGTAAACTAGTACCATAGTAAACTAATGAGACTATGCTCATGAAGCCTGAAGTGTCGACGCATATATCCCGAATATATCCATAAATCTCATCAGGAAAACTTATACTTAAGAGTGTGGAACACTTCAGAATGACCAGCTCAGATAATGCAGGCATTGTTAAGAGGGAGTCAAGTGAATGAAGCTGACAAGAGAAGTAGTGCTGTCGTAGAATAAATGAGTAACATAATGTAAAAACCAGCCTGAGGTGGAAAAACCACACCCACTCAGAACAGGAAGCACAGTCAGCTCCTCAGTTTCTGATGGGTAAACCACATTTAAACGTGTGTGTGTGTATGTGTGTTTTGAGCAAGTGTCTATGTACTAATTTCAATTATAATAAATTTACAATAAAAAAATAACCAGTTGAAAACCTAAAGAAACAACAAGATCATTACAGTTTACAAATTACAATGAACTTACTTACCATAAAAATTAAAGTGTGCTAAGTCAAGTAATTTGCCTAAATTGTTGACATGCAATGACCCCTTCCATCTTAACTAGGTGATATGCCATGCCCAAAACGCTGCACTGCTTCTAACATCACTACATACAGTATCTCACAAAAGTGAGTACACCCCTCACATTTTTGTGAATATTTTATTATATCTTTTCATAGGACAACACTGACGAAATGACACTTTGCTACAATGTAAAGTAGTGAGTGTACAGCTTGCATAACAGTGTAAATTTGCTGTCCCCTCAAAATAACTCAACACACAGCCATTAATGTCTAAACCGCTGGCAACAAAAGTGAGTACACCCCTAAGTGAAAATGTCCAAATTGGGCCCAATTAGCCATTTTCCCTCCCCGGTGTCATGTGACTCGTTAGTGTTACAAGGTCTCAGGTGTGAATGGGGAGAAGGTGTGTTAAGTTTGGTGTTATCGCTCTCAGACTCTCTCATACTGGTCACTGGAAGTTCAACATGGCACCTCATGGCAAAGAACTCTCTGAGGATCTGAAAAAAAGAATTGTTGCTCTACATAAAGATGGCCTAGGCTATAAGAAGATTGCCAACACCCTGAAACTGAGCTGCAGCACGGTGGCCAAGACCATACAGCAGTTTAACAGGACAGGCTCCACTCAGAACAGGCCTCGACATGGTCGACCAAAGAAGTTGAGTGCACGTGCTCAGCATCATATCCAGAGGTTGGCTTTGCAGAATAGACGTATGAGTGCTACCAGCATTGCTGCAGAGGTTGAAGGGGTGGGGGGTCAGCCTTTCAGTGCTCAGACCATATGCCGCACACTGCATCAAATTGGTCTGCATGGTTGTCATCCCAGAAGGAAGCAAGGAAGCCTCTTCTAAAGATGATGCACAAGAAAGCCAGCAAACAGTTGAAGACAAGCAGACTAAGGACATGGATTACTGGAACCATGTCCTGTGGTCTGATGAGACCAAGATAAACTTATTTGGTTCAGATGGTGTCAAGCGTGTGTGGCGGCAACCAGGTGAGGAGTACAAAGACAAGTGTGTCTTGCCTACAGTCAAGCATGGTGGTGGGAGTGTCATGGTCTGGGGCTGCATGAGTGCTGCTGGCACTGGGGAGCTACAGTTCATTGAGGGAACCATGAATGCCAACATGTACTGTGACATACTGAAGCAGAGCATGATCCCCTCCCTTCCGAAACTGGGCCGCAGGGCAGTGTTCCAACATGATAACGACCCCAAACACACCTCCAAGACGACCACTGCCTTGCTAAAGAAGCTGAGAGTAAAGGTGATGGACTGGCCAAGCATGTCTCCAGATATAAACCCTGTTGAGCATCTGTGGAGGAGCGCAAGGTCTCTAACATCCACCAGCTCTGTGATGTCATCATGGGGGAGTGGAAGAGGACTCCAGTGGCAACCTGTGAAGCTCTGGTGAACTCCATGCCCAACAGGGTTAAGGCAGTGCTGGAAAATAATGGTGGCCACACAAAATATTGACACTTTGGGCCCAATTTGGACATTTTCACTTAGGGGTGTACTCACTTTTCTTGCCAGCGGTTTAGACATTTAACAGCGGTTTAGGCTGTGTGTTGAGTTATTTTGAGGGGACAGCAAATTTATACTGTTATACAAGCTGTACACTCACTACTTTACATTGTAGCAAAGTGTCATTTCTTCAGTGTTGTCCCATGAAAAGATATAATAAAATATTTACAAAAATTTGAGGGGTGTACTCACTTTTGTGAGATACTGCAAATTAACAATTTAAAGCCAGGAACACAGAACCATCTGATCAAAACTGAATCGTTGAGAGGGATACAACATAACATTTATTTGTGTTGTCCTCAGTGGCCAGAATACCTAATGCCAGAAGTTATGCTGAAATTGTGAGAAATTGGTGGAATTCCCACAAACCTGCCATACAATATGCTACAATGATTGACAAATGGTTTGATATAAAATAAGAACAGGCACTGTACACTCCACCCATCCCTTTAAATAGTAAGTTATATGGTTAGTCATCATTTTAAAGAAGAGGAAGAAGTCATTTGAACAATCAGGTTCAAAGCTGATATCAACTGTTTTAACACACAAATGTCTACAAACAGATTATTTTGGGAAGCATTATTCCAGAGTATTTCAGAGGACCCAACTGTGTGTATGTGAACTTTCAACTAATTGAATGTTACGGCTTCATGTTCAGCCCCTGCTTTTCTCTTATCTCTTTTCCTTATTGGTCATTTACAAATACTTGCTTTTTCCAGCCCTCTTTCTAACCCAGTTATCCCCTTCACTACATTAAATTTAAATGGTAAATGGTCTGCACTAACAGTACTGTGCAAAAGTTTTAGGCACCCTATTTTTTTTTTTTTTTTTTAGTACGAACTTTGTTATAGATTTTTTATTTTATAAGTTCTACATTATCAAGTCAGTACAAAAACATTTTAGATTCCCAAACATTAGTTTTCTAGCACAAGATTAAATGTTACAGAAAAATGTTTATATGTCATTAAAGAGACCACTTTTCAGACAAAAAACAAAACGAAGGCTGCTGGGTTTTGCTGCAAAAATAAGAAGGAAGTGTGAAAGTCAAAGTCTCCAGAAGAACTGTGGCTGGTTCTGCTAGATGCTCAATAAAACTTACCAGCTAATTTCAGAGACTTCTTATTTTATTTTAATTTTTTTTTTTTTGTCACACCAAATATTAACTTTGTTTCATTTACTACTGTTTACTGCTCTTTACAGTTTTTTTAAAAAAAATTTATGTCGGAACATTTAATTTCATTATTTGAAGGCATCTTTGCTCGACAGCATTTCTTTGCATGTGCCTAAAACTTTTGCACAGTACTGTATATAGCACCTTTTAACCTTTACGGTCTTACAAAGCTCTTTACACCGTTTCTCATTCACCTATTCACACACACACACACACACACACACACACACACACACACACACACACACACACACACACACACACACACACACCAGGTCCTAGCCTGCCATCGGGAGCAACTTTCGGGTTGCATCGGGTTCAGTTTCTTGGCCAAGGACACTTCGGCATGTGAAGCTGCCAACCCTGTCAATAGTGGACAACCCACTCTACCACCTGAGCCACAGCCGCCCCAGTTACCAATTTAGCTCTCTACTAGTTTACTATAAACAGTATAATACTGAATAGAATATTATATCTTGTTTATACTTTGTAAACCTGCTTTGTATGTAAACTCACTGGCCAGTGACTGTTCATGCATTATTTGTCAGTCCCCGCCACCACTGACCAGATATTATTTTGGTGATGAACCATTCTCTGATATTGATAGATCTGATACACTGTGTATGGATGGGCTACAGTCAGTAATTATATACTTACAGAGTGCACAATATTGTAGGTGAACCTGATAAAAAAAAAAAAAAAAGGATGGCCATGGTATTCAAGCTCATACTCTCCCAACAACAGGGTCAACACATTTCTGTTGTGCCACTCAGGTACTGATTACTTGCCATAAGTGAACAACAAACAAACATACAAACAGTTTTGCGCATTTACCAGCAGAAATACCTGCTATTTTTATTGCTTACATGAAATGCAGAGTAGGTTACTTTCGTTCGTGTTATTTCAGTAGGGAAGTGACATGTACTATAAGCTTATAAAATGCATAATGAGGGCATTCAATAGGCATTGAGTCCTATCACTATACATCAGATCATCTTCATCATATGCAATCTTGACTTCATTAAAGTCAAATGATTGCAATATGAAAGTTGTTTACAAATAGACTAATTCATACATTATACAGAACAGTACCATAGAGACAAAATTATTGCTCTATAAATATTAATTGCAGTTACATTCAGTGCAAATTAATGGCAAATTGTTGTTTATTTATGGGGCATTTATTTATTTATGGGGTATATTTATGGGGCATTTAATATACTATACAGGTGCATCTCAATAAATTAGAATGTCGTGGAAAAGTTCATTTATTTCAGTAATTCAACTCAAATTGTGAAACTCGTGTATTAAATAAATTCAATGCACACAGACTGAAGTAGTTTAAGTCTTTGGTTCTTTTAATTGTGATGATTTTGGCTCACATTTAACAAAAACCCACCAATTCACTATCTCAACAAATTAGAATACTTCATAAGACCAATAAAAAAACATTTTTAGTGAATTGTTAGCCTTCTGGAAAGTATGTTCATTTACTGTACATGTACCCAATACTTGGTAGGGGCTCCTTTTGCTTTAATTACTGCCTGAATTCGGCATGACATGGAGGTGATCAGTTTGTGGCACTGCTGAGGTGGTATGGAAGCCCAGGTTTCTTTGACAGTGGCCTTCAGCTCATCTGCATTTCTTGGTCTCTTGTTTCTCAGTTTCCTCTTGACAATACCCCATAGATTCTCTATGGGGTTCAGGTCTGGTGAGTTTGCTGGCCAGTCAAGCACACCAACACCATGGTTATTTAACCAACTTTTGGTGCTTTTGGCAGTGTGGGCAGGTGCCAAATCCTGCTGGAAAATGAAATCAGCATCTTCAAAAAGCTGGTCAGCAGAAGGAAGCATGAAGTGCTCCAAAATTTCTTGGTAAACAGGTGCAGTGACTTTGGTTTTCAAAAAACACAATGGACCAACACCAGCAGATGACATTGCACCCCAAATCATCACAGACTGTGGAAACTTAACACTGGACTTCAAGCAACTTGGGCTATGAGGTTCTCCACCCTTCCTCCAGACTCTAGGACCTTGGTTTCCAAATGAAATACAAAACTTGCTCTCATCTGAAAAGAGGACTTTGGACCACTGGGCAACAGTCCAGTTCTTCTTCTCCTTAGCCCAGGTAAGACGCCTCTGACATTGTCTGTGGTTCAAGAATGGCTTAACAAGAGGAATATGACAACTGTAGCCAAATTCCTTGACACGTCTGTGTGTGGTGGCTCTTGATGCCTTGACCCCAGCCTCAGTCCATTCCTTGTGAAGTTCACTCAAATTCTTGAATCGATTTTGCTTGACAATCCTCATAAGGCTGCGGTTCTCTCGGTTGGTTGTGCATCTTTTTCTTCCACACTTTTTCCTTCCACTCAACTTTCTGTTAACATGCTTGGATACAGCACTCTGTGAACAGCCAGCTTCTTTGGCAATGAATGTTTGTGGCTTACCTAGTGAACCAAACTGAGAGACCATTTTGAAGGCTCAGGAAACCTTTGCAGGTGTTTTGAGTTGATTAGCTGATTGGCATGTCACCATATTCTAATTTGTTGAGATAGTGAATTGGTGGGTTTTTGTTAAATGTGAGCCAAAATCATCACAATTAAAAGAACCAAAGACTTAAACTGCTTCAGTCTGTGTGCACTGAATTTATTTAATACACGAGTTTCACAATTTGAGTTGAATTACTGAAATAAATGAACTTTTCCATGACATTCTAATTTATTGAGATGCACCTGTATACAGCATATACAAGATGCACAGTCATAGGATCATTTATACACATTACAGAGTTACAGTACAGTGACCTATTTGTAGATGCTGGCAAAAATTACAAATATATGTTAATCTTTTAAGGTTGCTCATCAAGAAGAGTACAGGAGGGACACTACTGACTACAGAGAGTGGTTGTACTATTATTGAGAGTTTCAATAAACATAATAAAGGTGAGGTAAAATGACACAGTAGTCCATACTGCATATGTAAAATACGAATGCTACAAGAATATTGATCTTCTTTTTTTTCTTTTTTTTTTTTGCCATATTAGAACAAAACATATGGCATGTTCCATTTATAAAGTTTGTGTACTAAACTACACATGTAATATTAGATAGACAGATATAATACTAAAGTCATGATATACAGTTACACTTTAGGTTCTCATTACTGTTCCACACACTCATCATTTGTGGTATGTGATCATGTTAATATTATTGAGTGATTGATGACTGTTGACAAATAAACAGTTTGTGGAAGCATAACATACTGTAAGAGAGTCATTTTACAACTGATATTTGAAATGCTACCGATAACTGGCTACATAATTTAATTTTAATTTAGGAATATATTATAAACTCCATTTTGAAGTGAGACATGGAAGAAGGCTGCATATTTTTTAATTTCTGTGTCCAGTTTAATACTCACTTTTCTCTCTTTCATTCTGGTGGTATCCATTGAAGGGTGGGATATTTTCCATTCCCTACTGTGTGAGATCATGGCCTTTGTAGGCAAGGCTAATGGAAAAGCAATCGAGTCAAATGCTGTCAGAAATAATCGGAAGAAATCATTAGCATGCCAGGCTATAAAAATAAAGGGAGTGTGCATGAAATAATTCTCTGGAGGGCTGAACCTCCAATTTGTGCCAAAAAGGTCAAATAACAGACCAATTCAGATAGGAGGTTCAGATGTATTTTTATCCAATACATACAGTCCTTTCACTGTTTTATCGTTAAGCTGGAGTAAGTAGTGGGAAGTAGAAGGATATCTTAACTATAACTATAGTGAAGTGAGGTCAAGTGTCATACATATATGGCTGGTTACTAGAAATAACAAAGGAATCTAGCATTCATTCAATTTGATCCATATAATGGATATGCTTTTTACAGAAACACTTCAAAAGGTAACATCTTACATATACATTTGATAACATACTGTATCTCTGAATGTTCAGTACTGTCTCCAAAACTGAGTATAAACTAAGCTTAATGTAAAAAAAAAAAATAAATAAAAAAAAAATAAATAAAAAATAAAAAAATTAAATGCAAATGCAATGTGGGTATTTATATAACTCATTCATGAAATCTGTAACAAAATGCTAAGATTCAAAATCAAAATCCACAAACAGGCAAACAGGCAAAAACCATAAAAGGTGGGGCAAGAGTAAAATTGTTAAATGGAAAACAAGCCAGCAACTGAATAAAGTTAAGGAATAATAAGTCTGAATAATCTGCAGAGTAACACTGGCAAAACTTCTCAAAGAGCATACAGTAGATGGCTACATATAGACAAAAGGGAAATAAAAACCAGGTGGAGTTATGTGGCATTGGCAGTAGAAAGGTGATGCAGAAATGCTGGAAAACTCAGTCAGGTGTAGGTAGTGATTGGCATGTGACTACATGTTCTCAGTTTCTTTGTAGGTATGCTTATCCTCATAATTGTGAAGGCATTAGCTTTTGCATTTTTGCATAGAGACCATAAAACATTGTAACATTTAATCTATGTTGTTGGAAAGAAAAACACCCACCCAGGGCCATGCAATGCAGGGTTTTATCTATATCCAGGTTGACAGTGGGTGGCATGGGAATGGCAGAGTGAGGAATTTTTCATGTTTGTAGGTGTCCTCTAAAGTACATGTACCAGTTTCTGTGATTTTTTGCAGCTGTTTTAGGTGAGCTTCCATAAACTGTTCCTGTTCAGATACCCGTGTTTGTAGTTTATGCAACTCTACTAGATCCAAAATCAAAGGTCAATCATTTGAAATCAAAGAGCATAGGCACATAGGTAATTCAAATGGAGAGAACAGATAAACAGTCAGTAACGGGAAACAGCTTATACTTAATAATGAATGGGCAATACTTTGCAATAAATGCTGAGACATGGCATTTGAGATAGCAATGACTAACAGATGTCATGTGAAATCAATCAATAACCATAGCAACACATTGAAAACTCTGAAGACTGAGACATCTGGTGGCTGGGATGGCAATGTCATATGTGTATCTGTCTTTTTAAAATGACTGAATCTAAATAGGATACAAAGACTTTGTAATGAGATCTTCTAAATTACACATCAGTTGATTTTAAAATGATCAAAAACATCCTGATGGAACCTTATAAATCCAAATACTGTTCAAGCTTACAAAATGATTTAGATATGTCTACCATCTGGTCAAAAATGTGTCAGGATTTAAATAATGTACATTGTATGGCACTTTTGAAGTGTAGGCCTTACTGTAGCATAGCTACACATATGCATTACACAACCTTTTTTAGTTTTGCCAACTAACTAACAGTCCATTGATGCCTGATATCTTACAGCTGCTCTTCATCCAGAGAGAACCTTAATACTCATGATCATAATGTATGCGTGAGTAGCCATAATATATATGTATGTGAAGCATTACTGACTACTACAGCCTGCACGTGCCTCTGTGTCTATGAGTGCTGGTGCTGACAGGATCTTGGAGGATCAGTCTGCTGGATCTGGCCTCGTCTCAGCCTGAACGGCTGGAATCTGGCTTGAAGGAAAAGTGTAGGGGAGAGAGAGAGAGAGAGAGAGAGAGAGAGAGAGAGAGAGAGAGGGAGAGTCTAAAGAAATTTGGAAAGGAACTTTCTAAAGGGTACTCAGGGCATTGTGATGGCTTCTCTTGGTTTATGGTTATCTGTTCATCTTTCCTCTCAGTGACAGCTATGGCATGAGTAATATTTCTATGAGTTTCATCAGGCACAACATGGCCACTTCATTTAACTTCACTAAAGTACTTCATCTTATTTCAGTAAAAGCTGTAGCATAACTTACATTCAGTGTACATTCTTTTGTATTATGTTAGGAGACTCATGAAAAAAAGTATTTTCGGCAAAAGCCAGATACAGTCTTCTAACCATTGTTTCTATTACACACACACACACACACACACACACACACACACACACACACACACACACACACACACACACACACACACACACACACAAAAGGTTCCTATTCATTTTAGGATAAGCACAACAAATAGAAAGGAACTGCAAATTTCTATTGTCCTTTACAGTTGTACTTTCTCTCCTTCATTAGTAAAGCCTCTAGCTTTTTTAACAGCATCTATATATTATGTTCTCTACAATGACTTCTATTATAAACAAGCAAGACGCCTACTCTTACACACACACACACACACACACACACACACACACACACACACACACACACACATCACAGTCATATATGGCCAAGAACAGATGCACCATTGTTCTTATCACCTTGCTCTTCTCCATTTTTCCTTCCTGTATGTTCCATCACCCCACCATGCCCCCCGTTTTTTCTTTCTTTTTTCTTTATTTATTTTTTATCAGCACTCACCTTTAATCTCCTAAGGCCTTGAAAAGGGAACATAAAAGTGATAGGGAGAAGAACAGTAGATGGAGGAAGAGGAGACCCTTTGGATCTTATCTTTTTTCTACTCAGGTATGCCAGGGCAAAAACTACTAAGAACTCCCTTCTCCTTCACACAGTCACACACTGGGTCCATTGTTTGGCGGTGGGCGCCCTGTGATCAGGTAGGCTTAAGACTTATAAGCGTGTGCCCCCTTCTCCACTTTCCTTTCATGTTCTTGTTTTTCTCTCAGCCTCGTACCTGTCTGTTGAGCCCTTCCTCTTTTTCCTTGCCTCCTCCTCCTCCTTCTCATGTGGCTTCTCAGGCTCCCAGAGCTCTCCAGTGGGCTCTCTTCCATCTGTCTGCAACTCTGATCTGTATCAGCCGCTGCTCTTCCTGCTTTTTCATCTCACCGCTTTTGCCCTCCCCCTTCTAATCCTCTCTCCTCCTTTGCTCTCATTCACCTGCAATGGCTGAGGGGTTTCCTGAACAAGAATGTATTCAGCAGTTCATATAATGACATTATCTCCTTGACAGGTGCAATGAGAACTTATTATTAGTTATGTAACCACATAGGAAGATGCCAGGGCATTGCAGTAACATTCTTACAACAATATTAAGATTTTATTAAGCATGTTCAGGTGTAATATCTGGAAGTGCAAAAAAAACTAACCTGCTGTTTTAAAGTGGACCCTTTTCCTTACACCTCTTACCACAATCTTTCAAAAATATTGGTAGTATCGATGCTTTAGGCCAAGCATTCAATCATGTGAAATATCTCAGGCTTATCACATGCCAATATAACAGAGGGTAATGGCAAAATTGGTCAAACAGCATTTTCATTTTACTGAATTAAGATCAATATCTAGCCAAACAACTGGAAATCACTGGCAAAATTTTCACTGGTTCAGTTGAAAACAAAGCAGTTTTGAGCAATTACAAATGTTGATAGACAGATTATACTTTACAAAGGAAGCCACTGAAGACAACTGAAAATGATAATCCTTTGCCACACACAGTGTAACCCACATATGGAAACGGAACACAAAGAAGGACTTTGTGTTCTTGTGGAAATGTGTGTTTTAAAACAAATCAACAAAATAAAAGAACCAGTGTTTTGAGTAGTGGTTGCCATGTCAAAAGCTCTTTTTTTTGTTAATCTTGTCATTCTCACTTCCCTTCAAAAGAGAAGGAACAGAATGCATGGAATGCGTGAAAGAATGTGCCACTTCAGCCAAGCATCAGTTGCAGTGTCCATTCTGAGCAAGACAGGGTCAATCTGTGTTCACCCTTGACCTTTACTTTGCCTTGATCTTTGCAAATACCTTTAAAAAAAATCCCTATATACAGCCATCTCACAAAAAAACTATAGCATTAAGGAATACTGACTTAACATTCAACATATATGCTAAAAAGCAGGCAGGCTTTTCTTTAGTAAAATTTGACAATATTAAAAAATCAGTGAACTATGGCAAAGAGAAACATAAACTACTGGATGAGATTCAATTATTGCTTAAAAGTATATGATATCATGTTTTTCATGAGAGCAGCAAATAACTCTCCATGTTTCCTGCAATCCTGAGAGTAACAAGCAAGAGGAAAAGAGGTGGGAAAATCACCATGGACACCACCAAAATGTTTACTCCTGCAGCTCAGTGGCAGGTCTCCGATAACGTCAGTCAGACATTGACCTAATGTAATTGCGGTGAAGGAGCATTGACCCTTGTGACAGGTCATTAGGTGATCCTAGCAGTTGAGTCTGAAGTGCTCAGGAGAGCTGAGGGAATCCTTTGATGTCCTTTGATGAATGGAGTTAAAAACACATAAACTGAGACTGCAGCTATGTACAGTGGTGGTTGACAGGTTGTGAACCCTTTAGAATTTTCTATAGAACTGACCTAAAAGTAGACAAAAAGAACTCAATTAAACAAATGAGACAAAAATATTATACTTGGTCATTTATTTATTGAGAAAAATGAACCTATATTACATATCTGTGAGTGGCAAAAGTATGTGAACCTCTAGGATTAGCAGTTTATTTGAAGGTGAAATTAGAGTCAGGTGTTTTCAATCAATGGGATGACAATCAGGTGTGAGCGAGAGCCCTGTTTTATTTAAAGAACAGGGATCTATCAACATCTGCTCTTCACAACACGCTTGTGGAAGTGTATCATGGCACGAACAAAGTAGATTTCTGAGGACCTCAGAAAAAGAGTTGTTGATGCTCATCAGACTGGAAAAGGTTACAAAACCATCTCTAAAGAGTTTGGACTGCATCAATCCACAGTCAGACAGATTGTGTACAAATGGAGGAAATACAAGACCATTGTTACCCTCCCCAGGAGTGGTCGAACAGCAAAGATCACTCCAAGAGCAAGATGTGGAATAGTCTGCGAGATCACAAAGGAACCCAGGGTAACTTCTAAGCAACTAAAGGCCTCTCTCACATTGGCTAATGTTAATGTTCATGAGTCCACCATCAGGAGAACACTGAACAACAATGGTGTGCATGGCAGGGTTGCAAGGAGAAAGCCACTGCTCTCCAAAAAGAACACTGCTGCCCTTCTGCAGTTTGCTAAAGCTCACATGGACAAGCCAGAAGGCTACTGGAAAAATATTTTTGTAGATTGATGAGACCAAAATAGAATTTTTGGTTTAAATGAGAAGGAAAGGAAAATACTGCATTCCAGCATAAGAACCTTATCCCATCTGTGAAACATGGTGGTGGTAGTATCATGGTTTGGACCTGTTTTGCTGCATCTGGGGCAGGACAACTTTGATGGAGCAATGGATTTTAAATTATACCAGCAAATTCTAAAGAAAAATGTCAGGACATCTGTCCATGATCTGAATCTCAAGAGAAAGTGAGTCATGCAGCAAGACAACGACCCTAAGCACACAAGTCGTTCTACCAAAGAATAGTTAAAGAAGAATAAAGTTAATGTTTTGGAATGGACAAGTCAATGTCCTTACCTTAATCCAACAGAAATGTCATGGAAGGACCCGAAGCAAGCAGTACACGTGAGGAAACCCATCAGCATCGCAGAGTTGAAACTGTTCTATACTGAGGAATGGGCTAAAATTCCTCCAAGTCAATGTGCAGGACTGATCAACAGTTACTAGAAACGTTTAGTTGCAGTTATTGCTGCACAGGGGGATCACATGAGGTACTGAAAGCAAAGGTTCACATCATTTTGCCACTCAGAGATATGTAATATTGGATCATTTTCCTCAATAAATTAATGAACAAGTATAATATTTTTGTCTCATTTGTTTAATTTGGTTCTCTTTGTCTACTTTTAGGACTTTTAGTATTCACAGTTGGTAACTTAAGCTGGTCAATCTACGTTCCTATCTTCACCTATCAAGTGCAAGAACAGGCTGAGGAAATGGGGTTTCTCCACAGGGTTATTGGGCTTACTCTCTGTCTCACTCGATGGAGACCCCAAGATTATATCCCATATTTGGCTTGGGAATGTCTGGGGATCCTCCAGGAGGAGCTGGAATCTGTGGCTAGCGATAGAGAAGTCTCAGCTGACCTTCTCAGCCTGTTGCCACTAGGAAAAGTGGAAAGAAAATTAATGAATGAATACTTTAAGTAGTTAAAACAATACATCAAATCAGTAAATTCACTGTGCTCTTTATATAATTCATACATTTCCTATTTAAAAAATGAGATAAGCAATGCACCAGATTAAAATGTCCTGACCTCTGAAGTCTAGAAATAGAAATGTCTTTCTAGATGTGATAGATTTCCATTACCTTTGAAGGGACAATACTACTAATTAATTAAGTTCCAGGTCAGAATTACACCTACTATAACTAAGACATGCCTACGTTTTACTCCACCCTCTGCATACATAATTCTCATGCATCTTCTGAATAGCGTTTAAGGTCTGAATACTGATGTGTGCAATTTTGAGATTAAATCTTCAGTGTGTTAGTGAAAACGTTTCATTCTTGTATTGTCTGAATAACTGGCTAAATGACTCAAAAGCACTTACAATGTGTTGACGTGTTCAAACTAAAGCAGACCTGAGCATTAGCTAATACTGATTGACAAACTATAGTTTACAAAGAAAGCCACTGAAGGTGTCTCCAGAGCATCTCAGTAGATTAACACTCTTCAGGCCAAAGGTTGGGGTGTTAATTGACTGGAACCGGCATCATCTCAAAGCCAGTGACGTATTTGCATGTACAAGAAAAAAGGCCCATAAATAACATCTGCTCTGAGAACACTCGACCTGGAATGGGCCTGGACTAAGTGCAGTATGGTGTGTGCCTACAGCAAAAGCATTGTAATGAGAGTAGTTTAGCATGCAGGATGAAACAGATACAGCACTTGAGGAGTCATTAACAGGGCTTGAGACGTCATCTATAGGCAGGATTCATGGGTTGTGAGGCTCCATCCTGGAGAGCTCCACAATTTTAATTTACAACCGAGCAGGGCTTGACTCTGTTTGGGAGAAAGCATGGGAAAATCTCCCTGGAGATTTCAGCACAGATGTGATAATCTAAGAAATTGCCTTCAGCAAGCTAATTAGGACCAAGTTGCATGTGTGTGTGTGTTTGTGTGTGTTTATAGGTGGGTGGTTAACATGTGAATCTGCATGGCTATGCAAACATTCCTATACATAGACATTAAATACATAAACACTTTTATTGCAAGTATGCAGTTGGTGAACATACATACATGCAAATGTCTATAAACCATGTCAAAACAGAGACAGCTAGGGATGCACAAACATGCACACAGGTCACTTCCAGCAAGTCAGTGTGTGCTAAAATCCAGTTGCATGTTCAGTGCCTTCCCAGAAACCCAGTGATGGACAAGCTTCACAGTTGGACTCTACTGGGTCAGCCACATCCATCTCCACTTTGAAACTCATCAATCTTCCCTTTGTTTATGTATGTAATGGAGAGATAGAGAAATGAAGTTGTCTAGCTCTTTTGTTTATCTTGAGCCATGTTGTAGATTTTCATGACAAAGTGCTGAAAATTCCTGTCCTCTTTGAACTCAGCATCAGTTTGGCTATTCACTGTCCATGTATGGGTTTGTAGGTACCATGATAAGAGTACACGCCCATGTGTGTTATGGTGTATATGACTGAGGGTTTGCTGTTTAGTGTGTGGGTCAACAAAGACCGTGTCCATGACGACATTACCTGTAACACAGACGCCTCTTCCCGCAACATGTGGGAAGGAAAGAGGGGCTACTGTTGCCATCGCCTAGCTACTGAGCCACTGTTTGCCTCACTGTGGGTTTCACACCTCTTCTGCTGAATGTGCGCCTTGTGACTCCGCCCAGCTCACTGTTAGCTCTTCAGCAACCTGCCAATCAAAAATGTATCTAACCATTAGCAAGACAGACACTAGGAGTTCTGAAGGGATAGGTTTGTATGTGTATTTCCTAATATCAGTACATAAAATATTTATTTCATTTGCTTAAGGAAAGCAAGAATTATTTGTGAATTTATAAATTATAAGGTTATTACAGTTTTTCTCAGTCACTTTGGTACATTTCTCGAATTATCAACATTTGCAAACCAGCATGTGCATTTCTCGAAACAATTCATACAAACAGCACCACACAATGGATTACCTGCAAAAGCCTGTAACTTGCTCAAAATCCTTAGTTCATCTCTCAAAAGTAAATATTTATGTCAATGAACATATCAGTGCCATATATCACTGTTCACAAACAAGATAGTCAAAATGCTTAACCATGTTGTCAATATAACAGTGTACTCTGTCAGTATTTCCTGATGTAAACTATGGCTACGGTTTTGATGACAATGATTGAAAACGCACAATTTCAATACCACAAAGTTACACATTATTGTATGTGGGATATTGATTGCAAGAAATTGGGCAGGATTCACATTAGTTTTGAGAATTTCAATTGTGACCTGAGAAATGTACCAAAGCAACTGAGAAAAACTGTAATTTCTGTAATCCTAATGACTGACAAAAATGGAATGTCATTTATAATACCTTGAATTCATGTGACGTACACAGTACTTTAAAACTTTATTTATTTATTTATTTATTTTTACAAATGGAGAAGTTTGTAAGCAGCAAAACGTACAAATGGTCTAGTTTAAGCAAGCCAAAACTATTGCGTATGTGCAGTATTTGGATAGTAATTAAGGTTTGTTGAGTTAACTCTGTACTCCAGCATATTGGATAGAAAATCTAACAATAACAATGTAACTGTTAAGTAAGAATACAATTATAAAACCTACAACGGACGAATTATATAATTTTTCACACAGTCGTCACATTGTAGTGATCTGAAGATAATTAGACACTTGCTCTGTTGTTGTTTTGGCAAAGGTTTAGTTGATACTAGATGTGGCATTGGCATTTGGAGTCTGCTTCCATTTGACATTAATGTGTCAATGACCTCCACAAGAAGGACATTCACAGATGTTAAATGTTACAGATTGATAGTAAATATAACATTGAAAAAAGGAGCTTGTGTGATGTAGCTGAAGCTGATTCATCAACTGCAGTCAAATCACAGCTAGTTTTGTTGCCATGACACTTTCATGAATCAGATCCACATTTAGTGGATGTCATTCCAGGTGTTCAAATTTGTGCTCTTTTTAATGTATGCACATACATATTAATGTATATGCAGAGTTAATTTTAAAATAAACTGAAACTCCACCCCATATTCCATGGGGAGTATATGAAAGAGGGTGTGGAATGTTGAGATGGGCTGTGTGTGGTGTGTGAAAAACATTGGGTTTGACCTGAACAGTAGCCAGTGATGGTTATTTTTAAAGGCCTCACTCTCCTGAAGACTTCAAACGGCCTGGACCAGGCTGCCTGGCATTCCACACAAACAGGTCAGCCCTTTGAAGAGTCCATCACAGCACCATGTTCTGCAGTGGGCAGACTCTATACAGAGATCATTACTCATTGTGTTGAACTGGCTTCATCCCTGCGGACAAACAGATATCGCTTTCTTTCTCTCTGACGAACTACTCCACACGTCACTCTTCAGTTCAGTGTTCATCCACTACAGTAGACCCTTTTGACCTGTGCATATAAAGTATTATCATGATTGAAGTTGCCCCTCCTGCACATACACACATACTCTCTATGTAAAGACTGGATTATACCTGCTTTTAACTACATCTTCCCAAGATACCTGCTGTGAGTACAGTACACTGCAGATGTTTGGGCCTTTTGCACATACTCCACGAGGTGAAATAACAATGTGAATAGTGGAGGCAGTAAAGCATCATGTGACCTGTGTCCACAACTGACTAAACAAACTAGCACTGTGTCTCAAATCACAAACATTACATTTAGTGTACTTCTTCTGGATTTTCTAGATTAGTAAATACTTTTGAATGTAAGGACGGAGATTTTTTTTATTTGAGACACAGTTAATGACAACAGTCACAACAATGGCACAAAGGTTTACAAGAGTTTTTTTTAGTTTTCCAAATTAAGGGTAAATTATTTTGTATTAAAACAATTTTATCCCACAAAACTATCAATCAAAACTAAATGAATGTAGACTATATAACAATCATCATTTGATCCTCATGAAGACATACATAAATACCAAGTTCCAAAACAATATTAACCAAACCTTTCACTTCTTTTGAGTTAAATATCACTTCTCTATTTCTCAGATGCCTTAAGGTGAGTTTATGGGGTGATGAATGGACTGTTACACACTTGTTTAATCTCTCTGTCCAACACCATCTATGCATCTATGCCCCTTTAGTGGCATCCTCCCAGTCATCCTCAGGCCATCATTCGACCAGTAGGTTACTTCCACACAGTTGGCACAGGTCCTTTCCATTCCCGTCCAGCTGTACTCAAAAGCACATTTTCCTCTGAGTTTACAGCTTAGTGGAATTTTACTGAGAATGCCACAGGAATCCATTGTGCGTGTGTGTGTGTGCATGTGTGTGTGTGTGTGTGTGTGTGTGTGTGTGTGTGTGTGTGTGTGTGTGTGTGTGTGTGTGTGTGCGTGAATCTAACATTTCAATGTGCAATTTCAAAATTTGGTGGGCATTTATTTGGGTAGAATGGGTTCTTAAAACTGCTGACTTGTAAAACAAATTTCCTAATCATGCTATTGGCAAGTTCTAGAAAAAACACTGGTGCTTTAAAATGTGACCTCAACCACAGGCAATTTTTTTTTTTACAGCCAGTGAATATGTCTATCCACTTTGTGTTTCCAACTTTCCACTATATCCAGGGTACTGGTGCCAGATTGCAGGGCAGTCACTCTAAATATCCATTGAGAACTGTTAATGACTAGAAATGCTTATAAGAAAAGTTTATATTTTATACAAGTATTCTTACAAAATATGTAATCTATTCATGCAGATTACAGTATTTATTCATTCATCCATTCATTTATTCATCTTTGGTGACTGCTTTGGTAATCACTTTACCCTGGTCAGGGTTGCGGTGGTTCCGCAGCCTATCATGGGAACACTGGGTATGAGCCAGCAATACAGCATTCGTGGGGGTGGGGTGATTGAAGTTATGTCAATAGATATGCAGGAGCAGACATTTCAACCACATTAATTTGCAATTAATTTATCTATATCTAAATTTGTCTATATATTAATAAATTTGTCTTAATCTGGAATCCATCCACATTAATTGGCTGCCAGCCTACAGTAGGATATAGCAGACAATAATAATAATAATAATAATAATAATAATAATAATAATAATAATAATAATAATAATAATGTAATCAGGCCAAATGGAGGAAAAAAAAACATTTTTTAACATGATGAAGTGCTCAGCACTGAGAACTCCAGGTAGCTACCAGCACTGGCATGCTGACACAGATTTTGTGCACTCAGATCACAGCTCCTAGCATTTTCTATTAAGATATCTGAATTACAGGAATCATTAAGCTTAGCAGTGAGAACCATTGTTGTAGCATGACCAATTCATACAAATATTTATTTCAAAATGATATATTCCTAGATTAATTATTGCTTTTAAAATGGCATACTTTGTTTGTTTTCTGACATGAATTTCAGAGTGAAATATTGTGGTTACAATCAGGCAGTGGTTAAGTCGACTCTGAATACATTTCTATGTGCACTTGAGAAATAATTCAGAGAAAAATATTTCAGACAAAAAACTGAATCATAAAAGGACATGTGGGAGTCCTCACCCAAATAGCCTGATCCAATAGCTTGCTTGAATAGCTTGCAAGAAAAAAACATTATGTTTTTGTTATTCAGAGTTAATAACATAAACCTAAAAAACTTCTTATGATGAAATTATATGATGAAGAGGAATATTTTGCCATTTCTTCGCCATGAACAAGAAAATGTGAGAAAGTTTACAAGGACCTAAGTCCAGCACAGTTTTGCCTTTAAGAAAGGGAATAACCAAACTGTGCTGGACTCTGAGCCTTCTAGGATTGGGGGGAAAAAAGTGTTGGGAAAGATCAACCACTTTCCCGCAGTGTCTGATGCCTTATGGAAAATCTTTGTATATTCCTCTGTATGTATATACCTAAGAGTGTAATCATATCATCAGTAATTTTTAAGACATTAAACTAAAGCTCCAGGGTATTTTTTTTTCTTAGAAGGCTTGGAATTCACAACCATGTATGGACAGGTCTTTTCCGCACCTATTATTTTCTTAGATTTAACTTTAATTGCCAGTTTGTTAGCATGCTAAATCCTGTTAGACGCTTATGAAAACACATACTATGTGACAACTATTCTGATGAGCCTCTTGGCACTTGGCATGTGTGTTTTGTGTGTGTGTGTGTGTGTGTGTGTGTGTGTGTGTGTGTGTGTGTGTGTGTGTGTGTGTGTGTGTGTGTGTGTGTGTGGTGGAGGTTTATACAGTGTCATAGGACTCATATTATTATTCAGTTATTGATCCTAAAGCATAATATACAGTTGTTATTATCATTTATCTAGTAACCACAATGAAACTGTTAGAAAAAAAGGTATGTACTTAGGAAAGTAATGAATGTAAGTCAAGTCAAGTTTAAATAGAGACAGAGAGTTTAAATAATCAAAATCAGGCAGATACAGGTCAAGAGCTTCAGTTAATGTTCACATCACACTTGCTTTTTTTTTTTTTTGCATGCAAACCCCAGCCGCCTTCATTCAATACACTTCTTGTATTTACCTATTTTTGATATGCTTATATCAAAAACAAAAACTCTTCAATGCAGTGAATTTGCAGTGGTTCCTCTCATGATGATGTTACTTATGTTTATGTTGTAGTAGTACAGTAGATAAAGCAGTACAGTATATACAGTAGTATAACCCAGAGCCTAATAAAGGTTCATGTGTTATTATTTACAAATCACAAGTAAATGTTTGAGATAAATGTTTAAAAGTAATGAGTTATGCTTACACTACAATCACGTTTTCCTGAAACTTGAACATTGTTTTTAAAGTCTCATGTCCACTACCAATGTATGTGTTATCGTGAAAGCAGCATTATGAATGCCAGATGTGCAACATGTGTTTGGCTGCCACCTGCACCACCTAGAGTACAGTTTGTTCAACAGGCTGTGAAGTGTCTGTTTTTATTCGATTTTTCTCACATACGTTTGCAACCTACGTTTCCTCCTCTGTCCAACATCCAAACGCCCCCATCTGTCCCTACCATTGACGTATACAGTGAACTCCTGGAATGGGAGGAGAGATGGGAAATTATGCAACTTTATTGTCTACAGATGTATGCAGTCTGGTGAGGGTGGTAAGCTGCCATGACAGACTGACATGACTTTAATCTTCTATAATGTTTTAGCAGTGTAGAGTCTGTCCATAAAAAGTAGTGTTTGAATACTCAATCAAAATTACCCCCATCCTCCATCCTCACGAATTGTTCTATTTCCTACACTTCTTGTTACATTTTGTCACATAAGAGTGAAAGTTATTTCCAGATTTACACAAATCTAACAAGATATCACATTTTTACACCATGTAGTAAAATCTGTATTTTTTTTATTTTTTATATATACGACATGTATCTCAAATGTATAAGGGGAAATCATACCTTTTAACCAAACAAGTTTACTATTACAATTATTTAATACCATCCAACCATGTTTAAGTGAGTGTCTTTCTGTGTGCAGTTCCATATCCCAGCTTATGCTCATTTTTACTTTAAATAAATATCGTACAGTACTTGTTGGCCAGACTTGGTTTAGGAATGATAAACATTTATCCTTTGTCCATGGAATAACTTCTAGACCTGCAGATGGGCTCCACATGTAATCTAGGGACATTCTTCCATTTATGTATGACTTGCTAAAGCACCCAAATGTTATTCTGGCTCAAGTCATGGATGGACGAATCTGGATCATTTCCTAACTATCTCCAGGCAACAGAGACATCAAATATGCGTCACTCCCACCTTTTTGGTATGTGGTACTTCTCCAGCTTACTCCTTGGATTTTTTTCCCCCTCATGCAAACATTGGGATACTCCATATTAGATATAGGTTAGTCTCTTGGATGGTGGAACAGCATTCATAGAACTGCCTTGGTTGCCACAGCTGGAAGGCTGGGGGGCCCCTGTATATTTGTATTGAACACAGCTGTGTGACTTGGGAGAAAGGACCAAGAGGCCTAATGTCAATAGGTCTGAACAAACAGCCAGACTTCAGAGAGAGAGAGAGAGAGAGAGAGAGAGAGAGAGAGAGAGAG
This sequence comes from Cranoglanis bouderius, assembly GCA_023630585.1. Lineage (NCBI taxonomy): Eukaryota > Metazoa > Chordata > Actinopteri > Siluriformes > Cranoglanididae > Cranoglanis > Cranoglanis bouderius. The sequence continues at coordinate 14,875,546 of CM042552.1, forward strand.
AGAGAGAGAGAGAGAGAGAGACTAGAAGAGAGTGCATGGAAGAGAATGAACTACATGACACCTATATTACTTTGGCTTTTCCCTTAGATAGCCATCATATAATGCAAGATAACAAATTTGCTGTCAACAATAGCAACAGTGTTATCAGAAACAGAATTATCAGACAACTGTACATGTTTTAAACTGAATTATTACTGTTTCAGATGATACACAGTAGAACTCATGATAGATTAGTTTGCTTGTGTTATCTTCCCCTAACAATGCTAAAAGACAGCCTGAATCTCCCATTTGCAATCAGTATCGCTGAGCTCATCACTTTGCAGAAACTTCATCCAATAATGCAATTTATGACCATTGCTGATGTACAGCTGGCTGCACCATCACTAATGGATTTTAAATGTGCTCCTTCTGGACCTGGAGAAAGAGAGAATAGCATTCTGTGATTTATGACTTACCTTTCTGTCTCAAGCTAAGCTCAATATTTAACTTTTTCATTTTCCCTTCACAGTTATTCAGTGTGGCAAAATCTCTGCTACTGTTTTGCACTGTATTGTAAACCTCATCAAAGCAGTAGTGAGGATTTCATGCATTTCCCTCACAGGTGCCACTGAAGATTATACGCCTCTTTGGTTGATTTATGGAGAGAACCAGATCATACCTCTGCTCTTGGGCACATGTTTAGGTCACTATGATATGCCTCTCTCTAGCAATCACTGGTCCTGTCCAACTGCTCATTGCCTGCCCACCCAAGCAAGAAATACATGGTACACAGAGTTTTCCATTCAAATCTAACTTGTTATTGGCCATGAATGTGTCATTCATTCATTCATTCATTCATTCATCTTAACTGCTTTATTCTAGTCAAGGTCACAGTGGATCCACAGCCTATCGCAGGACATGGACACGCACATACACAGACACACACACACACACACACACACACACACACACACTTGCACACTGAATCACAACTAGTGGCAATTTTAGTGTAGCCAATCCACCTGGGAGGTAGGAGGAACCTAGAGAACCCAGAAGAAAACCCATGCAGACAAACTCACAGACATTTACCTAAGCTCAGGATTAAAATGGGGTCCCTGGAGTCCCTGGCAGCAACAGTACCTGCTGCACCACTCTGCCATACATGACTAAAGCAAATGAAATGAAATCTAAAAAAAACTATGACCTACATAAAATGTATGATTCCTTCTGTTGCTTGCATTGTACTCTTAAATAAACAGGTCTCTATGCTTTCAATTCTACATCTGTTATCTCCTTCCCGAATATCCCACTTTGATAGAAGTCCTTCCTGGGAGGCATGATGATAGAGTCGGTTGCCCATTTTGCACAACTGAAATGTGAATGACGCATGAAATACCATTATGTTTACACTAAATCGTTCAAGGCACATGAAAGAGCACAAAGAGGTCCTGAAAAGAGTGATGAGCTTTGTGATAAGGGTGTGTGAGTCTGAGAATAATGCATGCAATAAGTCAACTCCCCCACAGTGATACAATGGCTGCTGGGTGTGACAACCTAAAAGAGTATTATGTTTTAATCCTTTTGTAGAAATATAGTACCATTTTTTACTAATAACAAATACAAGAAAGTTCAGGTTTTCGCTCATTTACGACATCTGAGCCTGGACATCAAACATTTACCGTGCAGCAGAGATCCTAACAAGACCAGAAAAATGGCTGGTCAGTAGTCATGTGCATGTTTATCTATATAAAGTGTTTAGTGAGACAGTAGTCTTGGATTCCTTTGATGCCCTTCTAATGACCTGAACTCCAGTTAGATCTTCATGGTACACCAGTTGGCTCTCCAACTTATCTTTCTGATCCAGATGATTTTGTAATAGATAGAAACATGCTTAAGTCTTTTAGGGTCATCAAAGACTAAATGACTACCAGAGCTGTCTGACAGGTACACTAAATCCTGTTTTTAGCCGCAATGTTTTGCAGACTTAAAATACTGACATTTCCAATTTTTTAAAAGCATATTTTGTATGAAATGAGCACTTCCTCACACTTACCTCCTCAGCAGCACCTAATGATCAAAAACTTAAAACTTTTGACCAAACATATGTATATTTTCTATCTGTATTCTTTGTTCCAGTGCAGCAGGTAACCACCATATGTCAAAATGACAAAAAGTATTGGCTAGTTGCTTTACAGTGTTACCAGCATCAGCAGCTTGCCTAAGGCCTGAGCTAAGACCAGTTATGATACCCTGCTGTGATTACATGTCATTATCAGGTTGTCACCCTCCGCTGGAATGCTTCTAATTGTGGGGCTGTGTCACAGCTACTTCCTGCACAAGAATTTGTTCAGCAAATCCAAGTCAGCTTCTGGTTTGGCACTCATGTCTGCTTTAGGCTGTGGAAGCTTTAGAACAGTTTATACTGGCCTGCTCCTATTTAGTCAGTGTTGGACCAGGCACAAGGCTTTCCCATAAGTGCAGACCTGAACATAAGCCAGGCACGGACCACTACCAGACAAAGTGTTTTATCTGTTGTCTTTTAATGTTTGGTGCCAGTGGTTTGTGTTCTGCTTAGAATATGGCAGTGAAGCTAGTGGCACATCTGACTTATGTTTGCATTTCTGTCAATGTGGAGAAACCTCTACAAAACCATTGTGGAATCTTTTGCATAACTTTCAAGGGGACCCGTGCCTGTTATATTTTGCATAATTCAAAATTTTTATGATTTTTCTAAATTGTGCCATTTTTTTACTGTAAGAGACAGCTCTGTCCTTCTTCTACTATTAACAAATCTTGATTTCATAGATTCATTTGATCTTTCAAAAGTGGCAAAATTATGATTTATTGTGGGCGTTGATCTCCAGAAACAGAATCAGTAGTAGAGTATAGCAGCAGAGCAGATTGCCGGTGACACTGTATAGGAAAATCATGACAATGTAGTAAACCTAGAAGAAACTGTAGTATCTTAACCACAGGGTACCAGATAATCAGACACTCTGGGTTGACTGTGGCAGACACTTGGGAGTATTGATTTCAATTCAAGGCTGTCAAAAGCTCAAGGGCTGGGTGCTGGGACTCCATTACACCAATTTTCACAAAGGACTCAGGCACTCTTTAGGCCGTCTATTTGGATGAGAATAAGATGACCTGGTGATGGTGACTTGGAGTAATTCCATCATTTGCGGATATTCCTCTGTGATTTTATTTCCATCTGCCATGTCATTTTTTTTCACCCTCCTCCCCAGAGAACAGAACAAATCACCTGTTTTTTGACCAACTCTATAGTCATCCGATCTTTTTATCCAGTCCGGATAGACACATCAGTGATTTTGCATCTTGCATTGTTAAAAAAAAAAAGACTACTGCTACTTATTTAGTCTCCTAGTGCAAGTATCCATTTACCGAATCGTGAAAAGATGAATGCTTTGGAGGAGTCTCTCAACAGCCTACTTGGTATGGGTCATATAACTTTATCTCCATACTACCTACATTGGGAGCCCATTAGAAGGAGAAAGAAAATAAAATCAAACTTTGATCCAGAGGGCTGAATAAGGGGGATATTATAATGTCATATTATAAAATATTCACATGTACCATAATATCATGCAATATATATATACTGTACTGTGCAAATGCTGCAGAGCAAAGATGCCATCAAAATAATGAAATTAAATGTTTCTACATTTTAAAAAATACCATAAAGAGCCAAAGTCAATATTTGGTGTGACAAAAAAATAAAAATAAAAATAGTAGTCACCAGTACAATTTGTGCAGTTTTATAAGGAATTTAGCTGGTAAGTTTTATTGAGCATCTTGCAGAACCAGCCACAGTTCTTCTGGAGACTGCAACAAAACCCAGCAGCCTTCAAAAGTCTCTTACATAATATGCTGCTTTCTTTAATGACATGCAAACATTTTTCTGTAACATTTAATTTTGTGCTAGAAAAGTAATGATTGGGAATCTAAAATGTGTTTTGTACTGACTTGATAATGTAGAAGTCATAAAATAAAAATTCTATAACAAAGTTTGTGCTAAAAAAAAACAAAACAGGGTGCCTAAAACTGCACAGTACTGTATATATTTTTATAAATCAATAAATTAGTTTTATCAGTGTAGGATTCTTAATCATCTAACATTAGATGTTCAGGTAAATAAACATGATCATATCATATCACGTTTGATGCAATCATCTGAGTTTGTGGACAAAACAACCTGGCAGAAACTTGTCCCTTTCACATAAATTTAATTGCTGTTTTATCACAATAGTACATAACAAGGAGAAGATTATGGCTCTTGTCCTATCATATAAAGAACAAAGCATACCTTAATACATTAAAACATACCCTCTGTTGGTCAACAGCTATCAAAATTAACTTGCATGTAAGTAGCAACAAGATAAACAAGCTATTTGCAGGATGTATATTATAATAAAACTACATTAAGTTCAGAGCAATGATGGAAGTAGGAGAAATGGAGAACCTACTCACGCTACATCTGGTTGGGTGGATTGTTGCCAACCTCTATGATGATTTCCATTTGTGGCAGCCTAAAAACATTGGCAAGACTCTGTAGACTGCAGTGTTAGTATTTGAAGGTTCACACCGGGCACATGCCCCACACTGGTAAGTGTATATATTAGTTATAGAGAAAATACACATACATGCAATATATGTTTGTACCTTAAAAATCTAACATTGTCTGGAGTCCTATTCAGCTGTATTTTAACCATTTGTTCAGTCTTAACAAAGCAACAATGAAAGTAATAATGGCTGTCTGCGTCATACGGCTTTAAATAAAAAAGATAACCTACTGCTGACGTTAGGTATCTGAGTGAAGAAAAATCATCCCAGATCGAGTTAGCACATGTTGAAGAGTGAAGGATTTTGTGAATGCCAGAAAAGTGATTATGGCACTAGTTAAATCATATTAAAAGCTCATTCAACTGACCAAACATTGATAGACTGAATGTATTGAAGTGCACAGATGTCATAATCTGCTTCTCAAAGTTCCTGGAAAATTTTTTTTCATTTAATTATATCTTTGTAGTCAAACTATAATTTCTCAGACACAGGCCAGGAAGATTTTGTAAAAGAATTTTATTTGAGATTTAAGTCCCCTGAAAAAAATACTATTTATAAGTGCTTGACTGAGATGGTGTTAACCTCTGAAATATTCCATCCAACATACATAAATATTAGCAAAAACATCATAGCTATAATATAAGTGCATGGTATTTGAAAATTGGGCTTGACATTTCATATGTAGGTTTCCTCACACCTAGGTGGATTGGTTAAGATGGTGTGAATGATTGTGTGAATGTGTGTGTGCATGGTGCCCTGCGATGGACTGGTGTAATCTGGGCAGAATGTGGTTTGGCGTTGTCCTGCTCTGGATGGCAGCATATGTTGCTCCAAAATGTGCATTAATGGTGCCCTCACGGATGTGCAAATTACCCATGCCATGGGCACTGACACACCCCCATACCATGACAGACACTGGCTTTTGGACCTGACGCTGATAACATCTTGAATGGTCCTTTTCCTCTTTGGCCCTGCGAACACGACGGCTGTTTTGTCCAAAACTATTTGAAATGTTGACTCATTGGAACACAAAACACGATTCCACTGTGATACTGTCCATCTCAGATGAGACCAAGCCCAGAGAAGCCTTAACTTGCATCTGTGGATGGTGTTGACTGACAAAAGGTTTACCAAAGTATTCCTGAGCCCATGTCAGAATATCCATTACAGACTCATCACGGTTTTTAAGACAGTGAGGGATCGGAGATCACGTGCATTCAGAAGTGGTTTTCGGCCTTGCCCTTTATGCACCAAGATTTGAATCTTTTGAATCTTGAATCTTTTAATTATATTGTGCACTGTAGAAGGTGAAATGCCCAGAATCCTACCGATTTGTCTTTGGGGAATGTTTTTCTCAAAGTGTTGGATTATTCGCTGACACATCTATTGGCAGATTGGCGAGCCTCGACCCATCCTTGCTCTTGAAGGACTAGGCTTTTTTGGAGGCTCCCTATATACTATGATTAGACGATTGCCTCACCTGTTTCACATCACCTTCTTATTTCAACTTGTCACAATGCAATTAGTCCTAAATTGCCCCTGTCCCAACTTTTTTGGAATGTGCTGCATGCATCAATTTCAAAATAAACGTATAAAAAATAAAATCTTAAACGTATAAAAATTAATCTTAAAAAAGCTGCAGTTTATTAGGTAAAACATCAAATACCTTGTCTTTATACATTTTTTGTTTAAATACAAGTCAAAGTACATTTACAAATCATTACTCTTAGTTTTTATTAGCATTTTACATACGTACTGTCCCAACTTTTTCCAATTGGGGTTGTAGTTTCAGTAATTGTACCACATATTTTCTCACCTGAGTAATTAGGCCCTTGTGTACACAAATAAATATTTTGTCCTGTAATTATATTTCTCAGACACTAAAGGTTGGCCTACAAAATATTGTCTTTATGATGTAAATGTATATTTACATTGCTGACTGTGATTGCAAAAATTTTATTTTGTGCATTTTCACTTACAACAGTTTGCACCATTTATCTGAGAAGCTGTGAAGGTTAAGGTTAGGGTTATGAGCAGGGTTAGGGTTCATACCCTTTCTTATAAAATCCAATCACATTGCCTTCTTTCATTTAAATTCATATAAAATTCTCATGAAATTGGGACGTTGACTTCTCTGAAAGCTTTATAGTGTCATTTTGTGTCATCATGACTACAAATTAACACAAGCTTATCTCAGTGAAAAAGAATGCACTCATCCCTGTTTAGACAGACTGATTTGAAAAAATGAGGTATGTCTGCTTATTGCCTGACTAAGAATTCAGACAAGGAGAATACTCCCATGAAAATATGAGCAGGAGAGTGACACAAGAACTGGACAGTAGGACTAATTCCAATCTGGTGACATAAAGGTTAATTTAGCACTTTTATCATCTAATACAGCTCCCATTATGTCATTTGGTTTGGAGCTTTGGGTTCTACTCATCTCTACTCTGCCATCATCTCTGAATCTTTTAGGCTCAAGAAGTTCAGTCTAGGAGGCTTTGTGGACTGGGTTCAAGCCAGCAAATAGGTTAAGTGGGGTAAATCAAGGACAGGGACCTGACTTTTACCCTCTCTTTCTCTTCAGCAGTCACACACACACACACACACACACACACACACACACACACACACACACACACACACACACACACACACACACACCACTGTGCATTACCCCTGAGAAAGCAATAGAAAGAAAAACAGGAAAGGATCAGCTTTATTAGTTAAGCATCTCGTCTCATGAAAAATATGAAGCACATGTCCACCAAGCATACACATCACAATACACAATACTCCAAACATAATCCCTCATAGGAAAACACTACATTTTAATAGCCATTTGCCTGTTCCCTATCAAAAGTTACTCTCGATGCTGTGCATCAAACACTAATGAGAACATTCTTTGTTCGACCGGTTGCGAAGCATGTGTATCAAACACGCCAAGAATTGGCTTAAATAACCTCGGTGAGTTACGTCATTGATAACGTGCACCTGCAGGTTATAAGACAGGGCATCAGGTTTCTTTGTCTTCGAGACCACTTTGTGTGTGTGTGTTGTCCCCTCTGTGTTGTTGGAAAAAGAGAACAAAAAAAAGGAGAAATTATATCATGGCTAGTGCTTCGGTTAGGCGATGCGTGCCACCGTGTGCACAAGTTATTCCGGACGATGATCCGCATGATTTTTGTTTGGAGTGCCTCGGGGAAGAGCATGCTATTGCTGCTCTTGAGGACGTGGAGTGTGAGCACTGCGAGCTATTTTCTATCCGAATGCTCCACTCGAGATTTGCTTTCTTTCGAGGCTCGGCGTCCTCATTAAAATCGTGGGGCTCGTGCGTCGAGCTGGCTCCCCAGACCGCGAAGCCCCCGCCCCCGCTGCTGAGGCACGCCCCGGCGCTTCTTCAGAGCGAGACGAGGGCGCAGTTTCTCTTGCCTCCGGTGATATGGAGACCGAGAGCGCCGCCTCTGAGCGCTCCTCGCGCAACGACAAAGCATTTGGGGAGCTACTCGAGGTAGTGACTAATGCGGTGGCCAGGCTTAAGTTAGACTGGCTACAGGAGCAAGAGAACCCCAGCAATCCAAATTAGACAACAGATTTCTGTCGTGTGGCCAAGGGGAGAGATCCCAACATCGATCTCTCCCCTTTTTCCCAGACCTCCATGAGGAGTTATCTCGTTCATGGAGTAAGCCTTACTCCTTGCATATCTTTGTACCCACGACGTCGATCTATTCGACTATCGTGGGTGCTAAGGCGTACGGGTATGTGACGATGCCTCAGGTCGAGGAGACGCTCGCGGGCTATCTCTCCCCTGGGAGTTCGTCGTCGCTTAAGAAGCCAACCCTCCCCACCAAGCCTTGCAAAGTAACATCGTCGCTGTTGGGGAAGGCATTTCAAGCAGCGGGTCAGCGTGGTCTCCACTTCTGTGAAACTGGAACGAGTGCATTTGTTGACAGGAATTGCAAGCTCTGCTGGACAAAGGGGCCATAGAACGTGTTCCCCTGCCAGATGGAGTGTCAGGCTATTACAGCCGATATTTTCTGGTTCCCAAGAAAGGTGGGGGATTGCGTCCAATTTTAGATCTTCGCGGGTTGAACCGCTACTTCAGAACATACAAGTTCAAGATGTTGACGATCAAGATGATTGTGTCTCAGATCCAGTCAGCAGACTGGTGCATGACAATCGATCTCAAGGATGCATATTTTCACATAGAACTCCTGCCACAACACAGGAAGTTCTTGAAGTTCACTTTTGGGGGCGAAGTTTACCAGTATCAGGTTCTTCCATTCGGCCTAGCTTTGTCACCTCACACGTACATGAAATGCATGGCTGCAGCACTGGCTCCTCTGCGACTCCAGGGCATCCGCATTTTAAATTACATAGACGACTGGTTGATTCTGGTTATGTCTCAAGAGCTGGCGCTTCAACATCGGGATGTCGTCCTAGCTCATCTCAAATCTCTGGGGTTGAGACTCAACACAGAGAAAAGCATTCTCTCTCCTGCTCAGAGGACAGCGTATTTGGGGGCTGTATGGGAATCGATCATGATGTAGGCACAGCTGTCTCCTGAATGCGTCGAATCCATTGTAAACGCCCTAAAGAACATCAAGCTAGGCCAGAGAATTACTGTTCATTACTTTCAGAAGGTTCTAGGTCTCATGGCAGCTGCATCCACAGTGATACCCTTGGGCCTCCTGCACATGAGATCATTTCAGTTGTGGCTCAGAGCCAGGGGATTTCATCCAAGGGCCAATCCCCAGAAGCAAAAAAGGGTTACGCGCCAGGGGCTTCGTACCCTTTCTATGTGGTTCAGACCCCGGTTTCTGACTTTGGGTCCCACTCTAGGTCTGTGTTGTCGTCGCAAGATGCTAACGACAGACGCTTCCCTCACGGGTTCATGTGCGGTCTTGGATGGCCATCCAGCCCAAGGGATCTGGAGAGGTCATCTTCTCAACTGGCACATCAATTGCCTCGAAATGATGGCTCTATTTCAGGCCCTGAAATACTTCCTCCAGCAGTTAAGAGGCTACCATGTCCTAGTGCGGGTGGACAATACGGCAGTAGTCTCTTACATAAATCACCAAGGCAGACTGCGTTCGCACCGCCTGAACATGCTAGACAGGCTGGACAGGACAAGTTCCTGTCCCTCAGGGTGATTTACATCCCCTGGCATATTAATGCGGGAGCAGACTTGCTGTCCAGACAAGCTGTGACACACAGGGAATGGAAACTCCACCCCGAAGTAGTCAGTCAAATCTGGGAAAGATTTTATGAAGCAGAGGTGAACCTCTTTGCTTCACAGGAGACAGCACAATGTCCCCTCTACTTATCTCTGACTCCTCCAGCTCCCCTGGGTCTGGACGCCATGGCCCATACGTGGCCCAGACGAGGTCTTTACGCATTTCCCCCGATCTCTCTGCTCCCGGAAGTCCTGGTCAAGGTCTGTCAACAGGGGTCTCGCCTCCTACTGATAGCGCCCCGTTGGCCGACCAGAGTATGGTTCTCAGATCTAATATCCTTCCTCGATGGCTCGCCGTGGGTGATTCCGGTCAGGAGAGATTTCCTATCTCAGGCACAGGGGACAATATTTCATCCCCGGCCCGAGCTCTGGAACCTTCACGTTTGGCCCCTGAGGGGAACCAGTTAAGAGATGCTGGGTTTCCAGCTGACGTAATAGAGACTATTCTAAGTGCCAGGGCCCCCTCCACTAGAAGAAATTATGCCTTCAAATGGCACATTTTCGAAAATTGGTGTATGGCACACCATGTAGACCCAGTTCACTGCCAAGTTGTTTCAGTGCTGGAGTTCCTGCAAGGGAAATTGTCCTCAGGCACATGTCCTGGTATTCTCAGAGTCTATGTGGCTGCCATTTCGGCTTGCCATGCTTTGATTGACGGGGTTTCTGTGGGAAAGCACCCTTTAGTTGCCCGCTTCGTTCGTGGAGCTAAGCGGTTCAGGCCGCCCACTAGAGCGACAGTCCCTTCGTGGGACTTAGCTATAGTGCTTGAGGGTCTGGTTGGCACCCGCTTTGAACCACTAGAGTCAGCACCTGTCAGGTTTCTGACCCTAAAGATGGTTTTTCTAATGGCTATTACTTCTCTGAAGAGAATTGGGGATTTGCAGGCTCTGTCAGTCGCGCGGTCCTGCCTAGACTATGCCCCTAGGCTGGTCAAAGCTATTTTGCATCCTCACCCTAATTATCCCCCGAAAGTTCCATTCTTGACCATACATCTGGTCATTCTTGAAGTCTTCTGTCCTCCGCCTTTCACGACGACGGAGCAGGAAAGACTTCACTTACTGTGTCCAGTATGTGCTCTTCAGATTTACGTCCACCGCACCAGCCAGTGGAATAAGTCGGAGCAGCTTTTCAAATGCTATGGGGGCCGCAACCGGGGGGCGGCTGCCACTAAGCAAACTGTGTCACATTGGTTGAGGGATGCCATTGCCCTAGCCTATGCGGCGCGTGGTCAAGCTTCGCTGCTAGGAGTTAGGGCCCATCCAACCAGGGGGATTGCATCTTCTATGGCTTTGGCAAGAGGTGTCCCCTTGCAGCAAGTGTGTGATGCAGCAGGTTGGTCCTCTCCGCACACATTTGTCAGATTCTATAGTTTGGATGTCCATGCTACTCCGGGCTCGCATGTCCTTGAGTCAACACCCCTTAGGCATGTCTGAGAACTTTTTCAATGTTTGTGCGCACACACTACACAACCTTGGGGGTTCAGACACTTCCAGTGCGGCGGCATTGGTATTGTCATTCTCATTAACGTTTGATGCGCAGCATCGAGAGTAGCTTTTGATAGGGAACGTCTCGGGTTACTTGACTGTAACCCTGTTCCCTGAAAAAGCGGGAACGAGATGTTGCGCCTCAATGCCGCACTGCAGATGTGTCTGGCTTCTCTGAGACAAAGTGTAACCTGAAGGTATGCCCATTTCACGTCTATTTATAACCTGCAAGTGCACGTTATCAATGACGTAACTCACTGAGGTTATTTAAGCCAATTCTTGGTGTGTTTGACACACATGCTTCGCAACCGGTCGAACAAAGAATGTTCTCATTAGCGTTTGATGCACAGCATCTCGTTCCCACTTTTTCAGGGAACAGGGTTACAGTCAAGTAACCCGAGACGTTATCTCAAATATAACATTGAAATTGGTGCTATTTTCTGAAGTATTGTTTTTGTTTTTGAAAATTGTACTCGTTGCTTGCAAACTTGTTAAATATCCTACTTGCTTGTACTGCTCAAAAGTCAACCGATACAAATGGTGTTAGATTCCCTCTCCCGTTCTCTCGCTGCGAAGCTAGCGAGTGGCATACTTCCACATTCCACTGAGCGCTTTCCGGCGCTATTCATAAAAACCCTCTGGACTGTCATTAATGAACTCCCGTTTTGTTTACCTCTGCCATGTGCTTATGTTTTGGTTTGTGTCATGTCTCCGCCCCCCGTGTTCTACCATGTGCTCAGGTTTTGGTTCATGTCATGTCTCCGCCTCCTCATTTCTTATTGGTTCATGTTAGTCTCATTCATTCTGTGTAAGCATTGGTTTCAGGTGGCAATGATTTCAGTGTGTTTAAATACGCCTCTCTGTTTCCGCTTGGGGGCAGAGTATTAGTTTAGTTTAGTTTAGCTCAAACCTGACTGAGATATGTTCCGTGGCCTTTTGTTCGAGGTTTCCAAACCACCTCCTTGCCTGAACTTTATCCCTTAGCTCTTTGTTCATGGTTCCCAGACCATCTCCTAGCCTCGTGTGTTTGTTTCCTAGCTCATAGTCCGTGGTTCCCAGACCACCTCCATGCCTCGCGTATTTTTCCCTGTGTTTTTTGGATTACTACCTTTTTTGGATTACTGCCTCTTCGGCTAAGTAAACTCTCTTTTTGGATGATTGTTACCCTTTTTGTGGATGATTTATGTTTGAAGGTGTTTTGTGTGTCCCTTTATTTGTGAACTTCCTGTTCCTAATAAACTGACATTTCCCCTGCTCATGCATCCTGACTCCCTCGTCCTACTACACACCACGTGTCGTAACAAACGGTTGTGGAATTTTAGGAATTTCCAGCACCAAAATTTATTGCAAACACTGGACATCATTTATCAAGCAGGATATGAACGGATTTATTTTTAAATTGATACACAAGAAATTTGATATTCATGAAAATCCTGTAAATTTGGAAAAATGTTCATATCCTACTCAATCTCCTGAGTGTGTGTAGATTTACACATAAGAAGATTAACTAATGCAAACCTTAAGATTGATTAGTGCATAACTAATCTGGATTAGTAACTGGATTACTGCACTTTAATATATGGAATATACTGTCGAGGTTTAATTGCTTGTTTTTAATACATTTACAGCATTTAGGAGATGCCCTTATCCCGAGTGACTTAGAGAAGATCTTTGGAGTCTCTATCAAAAACACATCCTCATGCTAGTTCACTATATCAGGGACTAAGAATACCATTGAAAAATTTTGTGAAACCCAGTTGTTTTATATTATTGACATTAATTAAAGAATATATAAAAATAAACAGATGCACATGAGTACGAAGACAATCTGGGTCTCCAAAACTTGTGTAAATCTGGAGGAACCTTTTAGTTCATTTTGGCTTACACAAACATTTACACACAACTAAAAGATTAATAAATGAGGCCCAATATCAATGTCCGTCTGGTCTCAGATCAGCTCACAGTGAGCTCCCATATTGGTACCACTATGACATTATTATAGCATTTACAAAACTGAATCCGGTCTGAAGGACTTTAACTACTACACCAATACTGATATGATATTACATACATTTCTAAATATTATGGCCAGATATTCCATATATATAAGGTTTCTGGCTGTTGGTATGATATCATGAAGATATGTGTGTATGGTCTTTGGGTGTTAACTAATCAGGATGCTTTTGAACAGCATGCTTTATAATGTATATTTAAAAGCAATTTTCTCAGATGTACATTCAAGCACATGTATGCACTCTCACTGACATGCAAACATACACACTGTGTACCCCTCCATGCCCCCCCTCCCAAACACACACAAAGATTATAATTTTCTTGATGAATACCAACTGTTACAATAAATAGTCATCATATGCATGTTTCCTCTCTTTGACCATGTGTGCAGGCCTTCAGGCTTCATGCTTTGTGATGCTATTACAAAAGCAATTCTTTTAACATATATAATATTTTCCCTTCCTTTTAAAACTCCACACAGACAGTAACCTGGATATAGAAACAAACTCTGAACAGTGGAGCTATGTAACAGTAATGCTACCCACTGCACCACCTTGCTGCCTGTGAAATATGCAGAAAAACAAAAATACACACTGGTATATGGATTCATGAACAGGACAAACCTATCTAGAGTTCAGCATTGCAAACATGCTGTCTTGATTGAACTCTCACCAAACACTAAACAACTAAATGGAATTGATATTATCCATTCAAAGACTGTTTGCTTTATAGCAGCTTCTACCACTAGAAAGCATATCATAAATATAGAAATAAATCAGAATTCTTTCAAAATAACAGGTACCAAGCAGCCACAAATAGAGTATCCCAGTCCTTTTGGTTGTTGTTTACATGTTTTTGGGTTGCTGTTTAAAGTGTCTCTGACCTGTGAAGTACTGGGGCTGGACCTAAAGGCCTCCAGATGTCTGCATGGAGCAGAGAAGGCAGACACTGGTGGAGAGAATGAGTCAGACTGCGCCCTGATAATCAACCACCCGCCGATGCGAGAACAAAATTGGACATGTTAACAATTTGACACCAGTGCTTGTGGAGAGCTTTAGTGCAAAGGGAGAGGCTACATAGTAATGAATGCAATGCATATAAAGTTGTGTCTGCTGGGAAATACAAGACGCCACACAGAAGTCCCAAAGAATTATCTTGCATTCACCAGTTGACAATGAATGTGGTGATCCGTATCAACTCTGTCACAAATCTTTGTTGTTAGAAAAGGTCCAGGCTCCTAACATTACTTTTGTACTTTTGTATAGTTTCCTGTTTTCACCTCAGGATTTCGCTTCCAATCAGTATAACCAGAAAGACTCAAGATTTCAAAAACTAATCACCTAGCAAAGAAAAACACATCACCAGTCACTGACAAGTACTGAAAGACCGCTGTCATATCAGACAGTGGGATGTTCCTAGACAGAGTAACTAATCTTTCCTTTAGCCTGAAGCAAGCATAGTTTCATCCAAAATGCACTTACCCTCTCTCTGAGAATAAATCCACTATTGTGCTCTTTGGGGGAGTGTTTCATATTAAATCACCCACAAGAGACACCTTTCTGCCTCATCTTTGAGCATCTGTTCTTAAATGTCTCCCTCACAAGAGATGACAGTGCTGCATTGTTTTGGGACTGACCTTCTTTATATCAAAACACTTTAATTAAAATGGAAATTCACCCAAAAGGGCCAAACACGAATTATAGTCTGCATGGAAGTAAATATTGAGGTTCTCGTGGAGAAAGACTTTTATATGTATGGTTGATGATGGACACTTCTAAAATGCTTCCTAAGTGTGAATTTCGCAATCGTCTTCTCTCAGGCTCAAATAAGTAAATATGGTACTAGGTTTGTTAGGGTTCAAGTAAACAAGAGAAAGGTGCTCAAAGATGCTCTAAACTACTTTGTCTTGGAAGCACAAATCAATTGGTTCGTTGATGCATTTATGGCATGATTCAGCAAACTCATTGGAGGTTCTCATATACAAAGTTTTATTGAGAAGAGGAAATCATACTTGGCACTGGTTTTATTAGATCACAGCAGACCTTCATCATGTCTGTTGATTCAATATTTACACTACAATTGTGCTGTAAAATGTAAAGGTTTATCTAGGGCTCAGCATAACAAGTATATAATTCGGTTTGGCAAGAACAGTTTTCATCATGCCATAACACTGAGTGATAAATATTTGGAAGAGAATATTAAAATCTAAAATAACTCTGAATTGACACTGAACTATATATATGCAGCAAATGCATTAGACCATTATACCATAACATCTTCCATTTGTCTGTTTGCATTTTATGAGTAGTGTTGATAGGTGTGGATGATGTGTTCTAGCTCAGTGTCTCCCAAGCAGACATGTAGGCACATGTTGTTTGTCTGCAGCTGCCACAGAATGGCACGTGTGCATGGCTTGTTCATAGGTGTGTTTGAAAGTGATAGATAGACCACACTCCATCTCACTCCACTTTGCCTTCATTTTTCTTGAAGTGTGGAGAAACACGTCAGCAGCCTGATAAAAGATCTTACACCAACAGAGGAAGCTCAGTAGCAATTGGACTAGTCAGACCTGCACAGCCTCACGTCTTCTGGTGTTGATTAGTCCTGTGATCGGTTTACTGAGGTAGCTCATTTGCAGAGGAAGAGAAGAATTGATGGTGGACAGTGACAAGTGAGATCAATGTGAGCCCTGTATTTCAAGTGGTTAAAAAAAAAACTGCATGTATTAATTGAATAGGTAGCACTTATATCATTCTATAGGCTGTGAGATAGAAACAAGATGTTTAGAGAAGGATCTGATTCAAGGTTCTCAAACTTATCTTCTTAATATTATACTGTATTTGACTAATTCTACCTTATTTTCTATTGTACCTTATGTGTGTGGCAGCCTGTGTAAACCCTTCACATGGTGAAATTTTGACATTTTCTACTACAGTCATGTGAAAAAAAGTACACCCCATGGAAATTGTTGTTTTTTATTTTTTTATTTTTTTTTTTGGACAAGCAAACATTTGATCGTCTTTGAATATGCCTATTAATAAAGTTGATATATTTGAACAAAACTACAAGAAAATTAGCTTTTTCAATCATTTATTCAACAGAAATTTCAATAGATGTGATATTCTTCTGTGGAAAAAGTAAGTACACCCTTGGCCTCAGAAGCTAGTATTGCTCCCTTTAGCAGAAATAACTTCTTGTAGGCGTTTTGCATAATTGTCCACCAGGCCTGCTGGAATTTTTGACCACTCTTCCATGCAACATTCTTTCAGTTGCAAGATGTTTGAGGGTTTTCTTGCATGTACTGCCCGTTTCAAATCCCCCCACAACATTTCAATGGGATTCAAATATATGAGAGGGTTATAAATAAGACAGGTTCCATCTGCACTCCCTAAGCAGGTTCTAATCATTGGCACCCAATCTTGACCACCTGATTCTAATAAGCTGACAACCTTTGATGTTGGCTTGACAAAGTCAGTTTGAAAGTTTAAAATAGTTATCAGTTTGAAATTGGAAGGTAATGTACAGTTCTAAGAAAGAAAGAGAGACAGACAGATAGATAGATAGATAGATAGATAGATAGATAGATAGATAGATAGATAGATAGATAGATAGATAGATAGATAGATAGATAGATAGATAGAGTGCCAATAATTGTAGAGTTGGACAGATAGATAAATAGATAGATAGACAGACAGATAGATAGATAGATAGATAGATAGATAGATAGATAGATAGATAGATAGATAGATAGATAGATAGAGTGCCAATAGTTGTAGAGTTGGATAGATAGATAGATAGATAGATAGATAGATAGATAGATAGATAGATAGATAGATAGATAGATAGATAGACAGATAGATAGATAGATAGATAGATAGATAGAGTGCCAATAGTTGTAGAGTTGGATAGATAGATAGATAGATAGATAGATAGATAGATAGATAGATAGATAGATAGATAGATAGATAGATAGTTGTAGAGTTGGCTACATAGATAGATAGATAGATCAATTGATAGATAAAGGGAGAGATAGAGAGAGAGATCGATAGATAGATAGATTGATAGATCAACAGATAGAAGGTAGAGAGAGAGAGTTGAAGTGAGAGTGTCTGTTACCGGTACATTGACAGAGTGAGAGAGAGAGAGAGAGGAGGGGCTTCAGAAATTACGTGATTTTTTTTTTTGTCCAGGAAGCTTATATTGTACCTTATTTCACCAGTGAGGATGCCAGGCGAATTGACCCTAAGCCTTGAAACATTTAATTCTGGAGAAATGACCATGATCCCTGGTAAGATTATCTCTAAATTCAACAATAGTGTGCTTTATTTTACTACTGTTTGCCGAGCTCCACTGGGATGTCAGGCAGGTTGAACTTGAGCGCTGATCCATATAACTGTGGAACACTAAGCACCATTATACCTGCAATCCTGAAATCTTCAGAAGTGATCTTCATCTGCCCTTTTTTTTCTTTTCTTTTTTTTTTTTTTTTTTTTTTTTTACAACACTGGGAAGTGACAGGTTGACCTTAATTGATTAAGGAAATCATTGATGTACCTCATCTATTTAGGACATCTTAAAAGGAAGGGAAGATATATTAATTGATAATTTTTTGCTTTATTTGGCAACATAAAGAATGGAATAAAGAATTCCCTACCATTCTGCCATGTTCAGTAGACACTGTCACAAAGCACTTTACAGAGACACAGCTCTGAATTTATATTTAGAGCCCTAATGAGCAAGCCAAAAGTGACAGTTGCAAAGAAAAACCTCTTGAGATGACATGAAGAAGAAAGCTTGAGAAGAACCAGACTTAAAAGGTAATCCATCCTCTATTGAGTGAAGCTGGATAGTGGGATCATTACACTCTATACTTGTATAGAGCAGTAAACATGTTCCAATGATATGGCCATGCTCAGAGGTGGAGGTTTAAGTCTGTAACCTGCTGTAAGTGCAAAAGTTTGTTGTATTGAGAGTTGCTTAGGTGGCCCATACTAATATTAAAATTACCTGCATGCAATTCATGCCTCTGAGGTTGCTGGATTTTTCTGGAGTAGCAGGGTCTGAAATAGGGATTTACAAAAGTGTCTAGACCACTGGCTTTAAAGATAGGCATTTGTGTCTAACCCCAGTCACAGGACAGAATTTCTTACTTTGCTCAAGACAGCTAAAACACTCTCTTTACTTCGAAGAAAAATGGCACCTCAACAAAGCCAATAAAATACACTCCCCATGCACACACACACACGTACACCTAGGGTTAGGGTTAGAAATTCGAGTCCACCTATTGGCATGTTTTTGGGAGATGGGAGAAAACTGTAGGACCCAGAGGAAAAGCAAGCGAATATTGGGAGAACGTGTGAAACTCCACCCAGTCAGTAACCCCAGCTCAGGATTGAACAGGGACCCTGGTGCTGTGAGGCAAGAATAGTACCGGCTGTCCAACATGACACCCACTGTCCAATCAGAATACAGAATATATTTCAATATTTCAATATTCTAATATTTAAGCAAATACAGAAATTAATAAAGTAGATTAGGTAAAGATAATTTAGGTAAATTATTTTGACTCTTGTGGTACTGGAATAAAATATTTTTTACAGAATGAATTGAATAAACAGTTGCAGCATTTGCATATGCTGAAGCAATTATTAAATTAATTCATATTTGTAGCTTTTTACAGTAATAAAATAGTGAACTATCAAGGGAATATTATTGTCCATAGAGAATTAGAGAAAAAAAAAAACTACAAAATGCTAGACACCCAATTCATGCACTAAATTGTACAAACAACAAATTCAGATTCAGAAATAACCTTTCTTTGCTAAGTCTCTCACCAAGCAGGCTTTACTACCTAAACAATACAAAAGCACAGTATAATCATGCATCACTCTGACTCTTATGAATGATTGAGCTTCTCTCAATGAAATAACAATAACCCCATTGAGTCCCTGATTTGTATGAGGTGCACATATCCCTATCTTAGGTAGGACCACACAGAGTTCCAGTTTTGACATTGCTGAGGGAATCTGGCATCTGACAACATGTCACTGCATGGCTTATGCAGAGGAAGCACCTTGTTGACTTACATACCCTCCAGCGAAGCATGGAGAGACCTACGGAGCACAATAAAGTATTAAACACCAGGCTCACTGTCTCTGTCTTTCATTGCACTTGAGCACAGTATTGCATTGTATGGCTTAAAATGTGGTGAGCAAGAGCATGCTTGGGGTCATAGGGGGAGTGTTTAGAGTCAAAACGCTAATCTGGGAAGACAGTTTAAGCATAAAGTTGAATATTTTCTTAACAGTAGCAAACATAATTAGACTCATAAAGACCTCAACATGTAGCTAATGAGATGAAACAGATTCAAGGAGACATAAAACGTTTACCCTGGCCTTTAAGGGCTGACATATGACATCCCTGCTTTGGTTATTTTGACTGGGAGCAAAAGTCTAAGTATTACAATGCTTGTTGTGCAAATAAGTTTGACTTATTTAATTATTTGCATGCATTTATGCTCTTATGCAAAATGAATTATGAATTATAAGGAATGCAGAATATACTCCAAGCGCATAGCAGAGAAGTTGAGGGTTAAGGGCCTTGCCCAGAGCTTAACAGTGGCTCTCTGCCAGTCAGGATATAAAACACAACCTTTCAGTGGCAGTAGCAGACTTCCACTAAGCTACACTGCTTAGCATAGCACATAATCTCATATTTCCTTCATATGCCATTCTATGATGGTGCATTTGTTTGAATCTGTACAGTTCTGTCATGTCATCTAAGAGGAAGCCGGACCTAAACCTAAAGGAAGAGACTCTGAAACATATGTCCTGCTTCAGAGATAAGGCAATAGAAGAAAATAACATGACATCAGCCTCTGCTCCATAAAACAAGATGGATATCTATGCAATTTTAAAGTACCACAAAGGCAAGAGGATAATGACATTGATTATCATGTTTTGTTTTGTTTTGTCTCGTCTGCTCAAGTATCTAGTACAGAAATAGGCACTTAGATTTAGATACTTTAGTTATAATATGAGATGCTCATAAGGAGTAAAACAATCCCACTGAATTTTAATTTCAGTAAATTATTTCACACAGCCTATTGCTGACACCCTTTTGAAACACATTTTATACTGAAGCAATGGCTTCTTTTACAGGTTGACATTAAATTTCATAATAATTTACATAATTTCACTCCTAAATAAAGTGAGTGGTATGTTTCACCTCACATATTATATAAACCATGGAATATTTATTCTTTAGCATGTTTTGAAAACCATGTTTTTGGACTGAAGACTAGTGTAAGTAAGTGTATCACACTGTGAGGCAAATGGCTTAAGCTTGGACTTGATTTTTGAAGTAGCACTGTCCTGTCTAAGTGCTATTTTGGGGGCAGGTGACATTGACCATTACCAAAAACAGTAAATCAGCCTTTGTGAGTGTCTGAAAGAAAGGACAAAGCCTTTAGAAATAATGTGTAATTGAACTATTAATAAATGCACAATGGAATAAAGTAAAGGCCTCTGTTTGACTGTTAATGTGTTGCAAGGTTCTGCTGTATAATGCCTCATCTAAAAATGAATACTCACATTTTTATGTTACATTACATTACAAAAATACCATAGGTTAATCATTATATCCTGATTTGGGCACATACAGTACCTCTCTCTTTTATAAGAGATTAAAGGGTCAGAGAAATCTGTGGGCTTTGAAAGTATAATGTTATGAAAATCCAAGCGTGTGTGTGTGTGTGTGTGTGTGTGTGTGTGTGTGTGTGTGTGTGTGTGTGAGAGAGAGAGAGAGAGAGAGAGAGAGAGAGAGAGAGAGAGAGAGAGAGAAACCCCATGAGTCAGGGATTGTGGCAGTCAAGGCCTGACTTGAGAGGGGGCTTCTGTTGTTCTCCTTGGTTACTGTTGCTATGTTAACACCCCCACCCTCCACCCCCCATAAGCTTTACAGGACAGTACCTGGCTATGCGTCTCCAGACACACAGCATGGTTTCTACACACACAACCTCTTGCCCCTGAGGAGTCAAAGGGCAAAGATTACATAAACACATGTGTGCATGAACACTCTGAAATGTGATTGTAAATAGTTATGATCAGGAAGTGTGGTGCACAAGCAAATACATATACAAGTATCAGAATATGAAATAACTTTTTTTTATTCATTTGTTTTCGGAAAATCTTCTCTTGCCATAAACAGCCTTGTATATAGCACACAGTACACATTTATTAACTGAATTCCGTTCTAAAAGGAGCTAATATGATAATACACTTGTGCAGTTAGATAAAACAGTGAATTACAATACTTCTCTTTTAATTCATCTAAATCCTGTAATTCTATAAGGAGTGACATTGATTGGTTTGGAAGAAACCGTGCACTAAAGTAAACTGGTCTCTGTTGTAACTGCCAGAAGATGTGATGACAGATGGATTTGACTTTCCAAAGAAGAGGGTGTGGTAAGCTACAGGATGACTACCAGTGTACCCGACATCATGGCTGCATTATTTAACCAGAGGCTATTAATACACAAAGGTTTACATTCAAGCAAGTCAAAGATCTTTGTCAATATGTGTGATAAGTAATGTGTGAGTGGTGCACTGGGTTTCTGATTTGGACAGTGGCAATGACATGCTGCTTGTCTTGCTGCTGAAGTTATTTCACTTTACACAGCTTATAAAACAAAAAAATCAAAACACCCATATTAGTTATTGTATTCTGTGTGAATGTGTAAGACATTGTACCTTTTGTTTTACATTAAGAGTCCATCTGGCAGAATGCACATAATACCATCAAGCAGGCTCAAATAGGCATATTCCACATGTCAGTGGATTGTCCATTACCCAGTCTGATAGTGTAGTGGTTTTAGTGCAGGCATAAAGAATGGTGTTTGTTTGTGTGTGTGTGTGTGTGTGTGTGCCAGCTGGCCGTTTTCTGTTAATCCGTTTGCTGTGGAAGCCAGTCCGACCATGGTGGCGAAAGTGGTGCAAAGAGAGAGAGGGAGAGAGAGAAATTAATCTACTTTATTTTGTCAGCCTCCATGTACTGGAACCAGGACACAGCCTGTCACCAATCAGCCAGAAAGCTCCCCCATGCGTACACACACACACACACACACACACACACACACACACACACACACACACACACACACACACACACACACACACACACACACAAGTACACCAGCACATGATTCACAGGATTCACAGATTTTGCTCTGTTGTTTACAGATCATGTTGATGAACAAAGATTTCAAGCTCATTAGCACCTGCAGACACACACTCACACGCACAAGCACAAGCACATGCACACACACACACACACACACACACACACACACACACACACACACACACACACACACACACACACACACACACACACCAGAAATTTGCACAATATACTTATACGTAAGTGATGTGTAATGATTTCTTAGTTGCCCTGAATGCATTTCATTTATATATTGCTAACAAATTAAACAAGGGTTGTTGGTGTTTCACATATGGATAATCCCTCAATGAGAAAGGTAAATGTTTATTTCGATCTACACAATGCCATCATATAACCTTCCATCTGACCATTGAATATGTTAATTAAGGGTAAAGCACGTAAATGGAGGCTATTCTCCACTGCTTTTCTTGAACTATCCCCTTCCACTCCTACAACTTCACTGGTCCACCTTAACTTAAGGCCCTCCTCTAAGGGCCAAATCCTGGCTGTAAATCCTTTTCTGGATGTACTCAGACTGCCATCTACAGAACTTTGTCTAGAATTGCACACAGAATGGCTCTTAAGGTGGACCAGGGAAGTTGTGACAAAACTTCTGCACATAATGCATACAGTACTTATCCACAGCTCAGCCATAACATTAAAAGCACCTGCTTAATATTGTGTAGGTCCCCCTTGTGCTGCCACAACAGCTCTGACCCATCGAGGTATGGACTCCACAAGACCTCTGTAGGTGTGCTGTGGTATCTAGCACCAAGACGTTAGCAGCAGTTTCTTTAAGTCCTGTAAATTGCAAGGTGGGACCTACATGACTTTTTATCCAGCACATCCCACAGATGCTCGATCAGATTGCGATCTGGGGAATTTGGAGGCCAAGTCAACACCTCAAATTTTTTTTCATGTTCCTCAAACCATTCCTGAACAATTTTTGCAGTGTGGCAGGGTGCATTACCCTGCTGAATGAGGACACTGCCATTAGGGAATACTGTTGCCATGAAGGGGTGTACTTGGTCTGCAACAATGTTTAGGGAGGTGGTACGTGTCAAAATAACATCCACATGAGTGCCAGGACCCAAGGTTTCCCAGCAGAACATTGCCCAGAGCATCACACTGCCTCTGCTGGCTTGCCTTCTTCCCATAGTGCATCTTGGTGATTCATCAGACCAGGCCACCTCCTTCCATTGCTCCATGTTCTGATGCTCATGTGCCCATTGTAGGCGTTTTTGGTGGTGGACAGGGGTCAGCATGGCCGGTCTGTGGCTACGCAGAAAGCTGTGATGCACTGTATGTTCTGACACCTTTTTATCATAGCCAGCATTATTTTTTCAGCAGTTTGTGCTACAGTAGCTTATCTGTGGGATTGGACCAAACACCCATGACCCTGTCACCGGTTCACCAGTTGTCCTTCCTTGGACCACTTTTGGTAGGTACTAACCACTGCATGGGAACACCCCACAAGACCTGCTGTTTTGGAGATGCTCTGACCCAGTCATCTTTATCAAAGTCACTCAGATCCTTATGCTTGCCCATTTTACTTGCTTCCAACACATCAACTTTGAGAACTGACTGTTCACCTGCTGCCTATTATATCCCACCCCTTGACAGGGGCCACTGTAATGACATAATCAATGTTATTCACTTCACCTGTCAGTGGTTTTAATGGCTGATCAGTGTATATGCTACACCATTCACATTTTCACCATTTTCACCTGTAAAGTGTCATGCCTTAAGCCTATATCAGCCATCCTGCAGAATGTTAAGTTACAATTGATCACTACTAATTTGTTACATACAATATATAGAAACAAATATGAATTTATTACCCACCAGGGGGCAGGTAGTTTACTAAAACTAGAAAATGAACTGAGCCATTACAGCTGCTTTCTAGGCCCAGCTTCAATTACCAGAAAACACCAGAAAATATTGTACATTGTAACTTCTATTTAAAGCAGAATCAGTAATAAACTAACATGCAAACCAAAATACAAGTCAATGAGGTCAATAGTAATTAAGAAGTCAATTCAGCCACATTTACCATTCCTAATTACTCAGTTGAATATTTATACACTTAATTAGACTTGTCTTGCATCTTTCTGGCATGAATTGCAATCACTTACAAACTTACAGATGGCAACCACCAAAACACACTGTGAAATCATTATTTATCCACCCAGGGTTTAAAGCCCATTTAATGTTATGAAGATCAAACACAAACCAAAAACAGAACCAAGTTTGATGAGAATGAGGAGACTGCACACATAGACAACAGAGTGAGCCACTGTGGGGTGTGGAAGGATACACTCTGCTTATCTCTAAGACCTTGGAATGATCAAAGAGAAATAGATGCAATCACCCTATTAAGCTACTGTATCTCTATACGGGAGAAGAGAGAAAGAGAGAGACTGCAACAGAGAGAGAATGAGAGGTTTGAAAACACAATGTGGAGATAGGGGCATAGAGATTAGAAGCACAATAAACAGATGAGCGAGGATAAAGACAACCTAGATATGATACACACCAGGAAATCTAGTACCTGACCAGTCACTATAAGTCAGTGAGGGGCCCTGCAATATCCCCAGAGTACAGTGGCTAAAATATACGATTTCTGTTTATGGGTATAGTACTTTCCTGCAGTGAAAAATCTTAAAACTCACTTTGACAAAATGTTTATAAAAATATTATAATATTATGCCTTGTTTTGGGAATATTGGGCATTTCACAGCATTTAAAGCCAGCCAGCAGCACTTGTGGTCAGGATTACCAAAAATCAGATTTGTAAATGCTATTATATAGATTAAGGGATTAAAATGTGCACAATGTTTATAAGAGGATAAATTACAGTACAGTTAACATAACTAATATCATACACATGCTGTCAATTTGAATGCAACAGTAAGCAGTTTATTGGTCTAAGGAACACACCAGATTGTCATAATTGAAAAAGATCATTTATAATCAGAGGGATTTACATAAAGTTACTTCAAATTACATCAAGTTGTGTTTTGAATACGTCTGGCATTACATCACTGTCCTTACACAAGATGAAACTTACTGTGGAAAAAAACTAAATGACAGGCTGTTCCAACCTAAACATTTCCGCACATGCCATAGTGGAGCTGATGTCTTCTCAGTTATTTAATTAGAGTATATACGTCAGACATCTCAATGACATTATAATAAGTTTTATGTATATAGCGCCTTTCCACAAACTCAAGGACACTTTACACTTCATATACATTTAGCAGGATAAAGTAAATTAATATACATTTCAATAGAAGTTTTTGTTTAGTCTCAATTACAAAACAGAAAATAAGACATCACTCAGTACTAGTCAAATAATGCGCTGAGAAAAGATATGTTTTAAGCTGAGTTTTAAAGATAGAAATATCTCTGAGGTAGAGAGTTCCACAGTTTAGATGCAACTACAATGAAGGATCTCCCACCAAAAGTGGGTAGACAGAATATAGGGACAGACAGTAATTTGGAATGAGAAGAACGAAGAGTGCGTACTGGTGTGTATGGATGTAGTAGATCGCATATATAACGAGGTGCCAGATCATTGAGAGCTTTGTATGTCAGGAGAAGAATTTTAAACTTAATACGGCATGAGACAGATAGCCAGTGAAGACTAAACAAGATGGGAGTAATGTGTGCAGAACGCTTGGTGTTAGTGAGAACTCTAGCTGCAGAGTTTTGGATGTATTGTAATCGGGCAATAGTTTTATGATAAATAGCTATGTTTAAACAGTCTAGATGGCATGGAATGAAAACTGACAATATTCCAAGTTCTGTATAAAATGTGTACCAGTGTACTGATAAATATAGATAGAGATACTGGGTCAAAAAATATAAGCAAACACAAAAAATTGATTATAGGATGAGTCTAAAAATGTAAACACTTTTAATTATTTTCAGACTACATAATAAATTAAAAAGAACTATATTTTATTTACTATATTAGTCCCACGTTTATCATTTTTCGTTTTCAGTTGGACACTTTTCCTATTTTATTGATTCCAAGATTCTTTTTCCAGATGGTTTTGACCTGATATCAATGGTTAATTTCAAGATGAGGCCTAACAAATATTTCGTAAATGTCTTCAACCTGATTCAAAATGTCATGAAGTGATAGAGTTTGCCTCTCTGTTTTGCTTGAATACTTCATCATTTGCTATATTCCTTTATAGTAGTTTGCATTTCAATGCATGTTTTAGAGACAGAAATGTAATTGTAGAAGCTTTAAATGCTTTTATGTCTCATACAAAAGTGTGTTGTGTCATTCCTGCTGTGTCATTACTAATCACAGCATTGTAATAATTCTTCACATATGCACCGTATTTTTAAGGCTCACAGGCCAAATATGATTGTAGCTCGAGCCTGATACAGTCACCCTTAATGGAGTCACAGTCTCAGACCCAATTCCAGTATGGTCAGTTTACAAGAGACTTTTCATTGCTATGAAAATAAACATCTATATCTATATCAATTTATGAATCATTCATGCAAAACTAGGGTGCTGAAAGGAATAAGTACAATATAGAACCTAAAGCATGTACATTCATTCATGTTCATTAGCCACTTTATCTTGGTCAGGGTTGTAGAGAATACTGGGCTTGTGGTGTGAATACATTCTGGATGAAACACCAATCTATCCCTAACCCAACATATTTTTAGGAGGTGGGAGGAAACAAGAGATTCCAGAGGAAACCCACTCAAACACAGGGAGAACATGTGACACAAACAGTGACCATGTCTGAACAGCTTTACCTCTAACTGTTACAAAGCGCTGACACTGGAGACTACAGGCAAAAACCAAAAACTGTTACTATAGAAACAATTATGTATTAGAAGGAGTGCATTAATATACACCTGTGATTTGCTTGGCAGCCAAAATTATTGTCAGAGCCATGATGTTATAGAACATAAACACCACCTGCTGACCAATCCTAATTAAGATTTCAACAGTGATGTGGTATAACTCTTTATACAAGCCACAGTTCAGTTTTATTTGTGTTTCAGTCTGGATGTACCTTATCAAGGATGTGGGAGGCAAGTGGTAGGTAGAATATGTTGTGGTACACCTTAGGATTTCTGTTTGGTGGCTCCTATCCCTGGCCTATCCTCCCTGCTGGCATTTTTCCAAGATTGGGCTTTGATAGGTTTGAGCAATCAGTGGTGGTTATAATAGAAAAAAAAAAAAAGAGAGAGAGAAAGTGAGTCATGGACTGTATCATGATGCTAGGTAGCCTAGATGTGAATAACAAGGAGCATCACAGCTTGTAGACATAAGCTGTCAAGTAGAACTCCACATATGTGGCTGCATGGCATGACAGGGGCCAAGCCTCAAGAGCTGGTTAAGCAACTTTGTGTCTCGACAGTGCTTTGTCTCATATTTGACCACTGGCCGTTGAGTTTCTTTGTTTGCTGTGTGGATAAACATTTCATTTTCCATTGTATCAAAACCTTCCAGTGAGTAGCATCTCCTGAGAAAGAATGTTTGACTGGTGATAGAACTCTGTTAACATACTATACTGATGTATAGTGTGCTGCAGTCTTTCAGCATAGTGACTCCATCCATTTTATGTGCCACTTATGCTACACAGGGACACAGGCAAGCCTGGAGCCTATCCCAGGGACCTCGGGGCACAAGGTGGGGGACACCCTGGATGGGGTGCCAACCCATCGCAGGGCAAAACACACAGTCATACAATTTGGAAGATCCAATCAGCTACAACACATGTCTTTGGACTGGGGGAGGAAACCAGAGAACCTAGGGGGAAACCCCCGAAACACAGGGAGAGCATGCAAGCTCCATGCACGCAGGGTAGAGGCGGGATTTGAACCCCCAAGCCCGGAGATGCAAGGCAAACATGCTAACCACTAAGCCATTTTAAAGAGTCAGAAGCCTAGGGTTCAAGGGTGTGTGTAGGGAAAGACAAAGGTTCTAGTGAACAGTCGAATGAAGGTCTCTGGGGTGACAGCGCATAATAAGGGCAATTTCGGGTAGTTTAAAATGACTAATCCTCAAAAAATGAACTATCGTCACTGAATATAAGGATATCTGAACAGATATCCTTAATACCCCTATAGCAGCTAATACCCCCATAGCAGAACCAAGTAGGAGATGATGGATGAGGAAAATTGAAAAGGAAGGAAGATTGAAAAGTCTGTGCTCCTGGATCACAGGTAAAGAAGGTCAAAGAATTTAAGTGTCTCCAAAACAAGGACCCTTGGGTCCGGACTCCTTGAGGCCCCACTTAGAGGGTCTTGTCTCAGAAGAGGGGCACCTGAGAGGAAGCTGTTTGTGCTGTGCCAGTGGTTCAGGAGGGTTAGAGAAAGTGGTGCTGTTGTCAGTGCCTCCTCCTGTGTCCATTACAGTGATAAGACTTCCATTGAAGCATTGCCAGGAGGAGATAATAGAAGTTCTGACAGGAAGGCGCTGTGTATCAGCCTCATGATGGGGCCTCACTCTGCCTGCCACTCAACCTGTTCCTGTAGCTGCTGCTATGCCCCATAGACTCCTTGTTCTTATCTCAGATGGGCACTGTTCTCCCCACTTAGGAGCAGGGCCTTTCATCCCCTGCCAGCATACGCTTGAGTACCCCTCCTTGCTTAGCCAATCACAGCTCTCTGTGGTAAATATGCATTATTCCTATATCCAATAATTCATACCTTTTTAGCTCCAAAAAGGTTAGTGTAAAAAGAGTGTAGAGATCTTCTTGTCCATGTTGGATGCTACAGTGAGTGCTAAAGCTTTGATAACCTAGATGCAAAGCTGTATCTAGAAAATATGAGCATGCACAGAGATTTACTTCAATTCAATTCAATTTTATTTATATAGCGCTTTTAACATTGTTACAAAATCTGGATATAAATTTAAAAACGTATACATTAAGTCAGAGGCGACAGTGGCAAGGAAAACTCCCTGAGACGATATGAGGAAGAAACCTTGAGAAGGACCAGACTCAAACGGGAACCCATCCTCATCTGGGTGACACTGGATAGTGCGATTGTAAATAATTTCCCTTCTATAACTGTATACTATATAGTCAAAAAGTGCAATTGTGTACTTAAAATGTCACATAAACTGATGAGACACTACTATATACTGTACATAAACATCCTCACTCTTCCTTTCCTGCTCACTCTCCTTCTTTCTCTCTTAGCCTTGTACACACACACACACACACACACACACACACACACACACACACACACACACACACACACACACACACACACACACACACACACACACTATTCTATGATATACACTGATGGTGATATAACCTGCTGGATTGTGGTGACACTAGCTCACTAGATCACTACTAAAATGCCAAATTTTAGTAGTCTTAGGAATGGGAAGACACTATGGGCAGCTTAATATAAAATGTGTCAGAATTTGCTCAAATAAATGTATGAACTGATGGATTGATGGATGAAGTGAAGGAGATGGGAAGAAGATTTTTAACTTAGTTTAATCTCTACCAATATACAGTAATTTACTTTATTTGTTATGCTTAAGGTTTGACAGACCTAGACTGTGATTTTTCTGGCATAGGCACAGTCAGGTTCAGAAAGACTCAAGCATTATGAAGCTGAACTCATGCCTATGCCATCTATTCATCTTCAGTAACCATGGTGGATTTTGAGCCTTTCCTGAGAACTCTGGGCACAAGGCAGGAACACATGCTAGATCAGTTCATTGCAGAATCATTGTAGCACTTGGTTTCTTTTTATGAATATAAGACTTTCCTTACACATAAATTTAGTTCAGTTTCTGGTTGACCATCCATATGTCTTATATCCGTATTGAATTGTACATGATTATTTTCACTTTGATATGATTTCCCCCTCCCATATATTTCATGTGTTCTAAATCTTACACAGAGTTTTAAAGTGCAACAATTACACTACACCCCTTGAAGCAAATAGTATGCTGGTAACAAAAGAACACTCATCAAAGAAAAAAAGATCACTACGATTTATGGAACAAAACTCCTAATTCAAATCCACGTCTCTAACAACACAACTACGTACCCAACTAAACATGCTTCAACCTCAGGACATTTTGATCTGTGGTTTAGGGCATGCACAGACATTGATTATCTGTTTGTGGTGCTATTAACTGCACACAATGCTGAATGTCTCCTTCCTTGGTAAGATGCTTGGCATTTTAGGCATGACCATTTTGTTTATTTTTTCCATAATAGATCCAGGTAACACATATGCTTGTTCCACAAGCAATAATGAAGGACTAATGTCCTCCAGGCTAAGATGTTGATCTTTTTTTCCAAAATAGGCTTGGAGAAATCCAGCAGAGTCTGAGTGCTTGGCAACATCTTCCCCTAATTCAGTCTCTCCTTCCATCTATGTCAAATCTCAGGGACTGAATTTCTGAAACACCAGTTGATGTGGCATGTTAAACAAAGGGAATTTCCTGGTTATAAATGCTAAATTATTTGCATTCACTCGCATACAGGCAGAGTGTTTGCTATAATTAGCTCCTCTGATTATAGGGAAATTATATTACATTTTGGCAGATTTGTAAATGTTACTATTAGATTTCTGTCCTACTTTACCAAAAACACACATTTCTAAGAATTTTTCAACAGGTGTATACTTCCACAGTGCTTGTGAAAGAAGCAGTAAAAAACATGGTTGCATGTATTTTAAGTCTAACACTACTAGATACCGTATTGATGTTACATTGTCCAATTGCTTAAAAGGTTTCTCATACCCTCTCCCACTCTCTGATTCCTCACTCCCAATCGATTAGCAATTCTCAACTAGTATAGTCACATGCATACAGTATACATTACACAGATCATGATGCAGACATGTCTAGAGTGCTATGGTGAAAAGTTGGAATTAAACCTAGATGACTTGCTTCTGTGTCCCCTCATATGGCAGCTATCTGGTTTGATTGCACAGGGCTTCTATCCCTCTTAGCAATTTAATCATGTTCTTGCTTAGTTGTTTTTTTTTGGGGTTTTTTTTTTTGTGAGGCCATCTGGAAATGATGTGCTCTCAATTAACTCTTCCCTTCTCTATTTGTGGTTTTACATGCCTTTCTAGTTCTCCTCACATCTTTGAAGTGTTTTCCAGGTCTACAGCAAAGCAGAGCTACCTCCACTACTGACTTATTCCGTAGCCTATTTCCTTTCTCTATATACAGGTATAAATATTACTGTTCATATTTTGTTAAGAGAATGCAGAAATAGCAAAAAAAAAAGTTGGGACACTGTGTAAAATGTAAATAAAAACAGAATGCAATGCTTTGCAAATCTCATAAACTCATATGTTATTCACAATGAAACATAGAAAACATGTCAAATGTTTAAACTGAGGAAATGTACACTTTTAAGAAAAAAAATAAGGTAATTTTGAATTTGATGGCAGCAACTCTTTAATCTCATACATGACCATATTTTCCAAACATGGTCATGTATGAGAGATGTTGTATGAGAGATGCTGGTTGGGAAAGGGGTATTTGATCTATACATTGGCAACTTTTTTGTTCCTAATGAGAAGCATGTCAGTAGTGCACCACAAGCAGAACAATAGTATAAAGAGTGTCTCATGTAACACCACATTCACAGGTTATTTTAATAGGAACACCTGTACACCTGCTCACCACAATGCAGAAAATCATGCAGATATAGGAGCTTCAGTTACAGACATGTGGCCTATTGTTTTTAACGGTGTGTAGCAGAGTGGGTGCTGTGGATGCAGAGTGTGGATGCAGAGTGTGGATGCAGAGTAACTAATTAATTTTATGAATTTATAACTTCATAGATTTCTGTGAATTGTGGAACTATTCTAACCCCTTCTATTTCTGGAAAGGATTGCTTGCTGTTTGTTCTGCCAGGCCCTAATGGAGTTGAATGATCAATGCCCAATTTATTTTGGAATGGAGCATCTTCATTAGTTATTGTAATGCAATATAATGTAATAGTGCAATAAAGTGTATAATTCTGATGTGATCACTACACCTACCTTGAAAACAGAGGCTAAATCTGTGGTGGCTGTTGGTGTACTGACATGTAAATCATCAATAGCCACTGTCTGTTTTTCTGTGCCTATTCACGACTCCTGCCTACAAGCATATTATCAGAAAAGAGAAACTAACCTCCAAGACAGTACAAATCTCCACAGAGGGAGCTATCTCATAACTACAAGACTGCTTCAAGTGTACCAATTGGTCTCTGAATAAGTGTGGCACATCAGTACATCCACAGTCATGTTTTATATGAACACCTGCAAAGACAATGTCACCACTGACAATAAAATCAGTGTTTCCTAACCAAAAGCCATGTATTAACAGTGAGGTCCAGAGGCTGCTAAAAGAGCAGGACATTGGCCTTTATAACTGGGAGTGCTGAAAACTACAGAATAAACAGGACAAACATCAAAAGATGAACAAGTGCTACAAAACACAACTACAAGTTACAAAATGAGGACCATTTCAACAACAATCCACAGTGTATTTGGGAGGGCATTAGATCAATTGCAGAATATGGAAACTCCTTCCCTCCTAATGGTGACCTCAATACGAGGTCAGACACTTCACTTGGTTTAACACGAAAAACACAGACCTGGCAACAAAGGCCAAGCTACCAACAGGGGACAAAGCGTTGACTTTGAGCACACATGAAGTGAAATTGGCCCTGCAAAGCATCTGGACCAGCTGGCATCCCCAGATGAGTCCTCAAGCACTATACTAACCAGCTGGCAGATGAATTCAGCCTCTCACATCTTCAAAATCATGACCATAGGTGCTTCCCATTTTAAGTAATCTATTATCATATTAGACAGATAGATAGATAGATAGATAGATAGATAGATAGATAGATAGATAGATAGATAGATAGACAGACAGACAGACAGACAGACAGACAGACAGACAGACAGACAGACAGACAGATAGATAGATAGATAGATAGATAGATAGATAGATAGATAGATAGATAGATAGATAGATAGATAGCTTTATTCATCCCAGAGGGTAATTCACAAGTTACAGCAGCACAGAGATTTAGAAAGTATACTAAAAGTAATTAACATTATAAATGAAATAAAATAAGAATAAATAACACAATTTAACAGTGTGATGTGGTAGTGCAGTGGGTTGTAACCATTTGTAGATATAAGCAGCAGACTTGAGTGGAATTAA
This sequence comes from Cranoglanis bouderius, assembly GCA_023630585.1. Classification (NCBI taxonomy): domain Eukaryota; kingdom Metazoa; phylum Chordata; class Actinopteri; order Siluriformes; family Cranoglanididae; genus Cranoglanis; species Cranoglanis bouderius. The sequence continues at coordinate 14,909,252 of CM042552.1, forward strand.
AGTGTCAGTGCAGTGCAAACATTGTCAGCAGTGTAAACACTGTAAACAGCAAATAAAATGAATATGGATATACAGTATTGTATAAAGTGAATATGAGAAAAAGAAAGAAAAAAAGAAAAATGAAGTGGCAGTGCATATGGATATGAATAGTGTGCAGAGGTAAAGTTCAACTATAATCCAATGATCTTATTTTAAGATTGGCTCAGTGCAAAACAGTGTCCCAGCACAGTGATGAGCTGTTGTACAGTGTGATTAATGTTAGTACAAACGACCTCCTGTACTGTTCCTTCTTACAGAGGAGCTGGAGGTGTCTTCTACTAAAGAAGCTCCACTGTTTAACCAGTAGGTCATGGAGGGGATGCTGTTTATTGTCCAGAATGGCTGTGAGTTTTTTGAGTGTCCTTTTTTCCACCACCACCTTAAAACTGTCCAGAGAGCAGCCCAAGACCGAGCCAGCCTCCTTGATCAGTTTGTTGAGCTTTGATGCTACAGATCTGATGCTGCCTCCCCAGCACACTGCTGCAAAGAAGACCACACTGGCTACCACAGACTGGTAAAAGATCTCTAACAGCTTGCTGCAAACATTAAAGGACCTCAGAAAGCAGACTCTGCCCATCCCTTTCCTGCATACATAGACTCTAAGTTGATCTTTCAGTCCAGTGCTTGTCAAGATGGACACCAAGGTATCTGTAGGTGTCAACCAGCTCAATGTCCTGACCCATGATGGTAATGGGGCTGGTCCTGGTCTTCCTCCTGTAGTCCACCACCATCTCCTTGTTCTTGGCCACATTGAGGAGCAGATGGTTCTTCCCGTACCACTCCATGAAGTTGTTGACCAGGTCTCCTGTACTCCTCTTCCTCTTCCCAACCACCACAGAATCATCAGAATGTCTGTGGTGTACAGGGTGAAGATGAAGTGGGAGAGCACTGTTCCCTGTGGTGTTCCAGTGCTGCTCAACAGGCTCTCAGACAGGCAGGTTCCTAGCTGCACAAACTGGAGTCTGTCTGACAGGTAGTCTGTGACCCAGGAGATCATGGACGTGTCCATCTGCATTCTTCTCATCTTCTCTCTCAGAACGGAGAGATTGGATGGTGCTAAATGCACTTGAGAAATCAAATAAAATGATTCTCACTATGATGTTGTAGTTCAGATGGGAGTGGGCATTTTGCAGTAGATATATGACTGCATTGTCCACGCTACCTGTGGCTGTGACTACAGGGGTCCAGAAAAGAGCCGACCTGGGGTCTGATATGGAACATCATGACATTATGGTCTTATATCACAGTTATATACAGCTAATTATATTTTAAACAGTCAGATACTTTATATAGACACAATATTTAACATATTTGGCCACTACAGCCCTTATGCCATTCTTATGCAATGTCTTAGTTCAACATGCACAGACACATTATAAGCATGTTATAATCACAGCACACCTCATTTTCATGTTGCCTGTTCACACATGTAGCCTATTGATGCAGCAGTATAATAATAAACCTATCACACTATTTCATCTTGCAGATGAGAATGTGCCCAGTGAATGCTCTTAAGCTCTATGGAAGTGACTAACAGCTGGCATGTCACTGACCAGCTGTTTGCATGCTTTGGGGCCCTGCTGTATAATGTCCAGCTAACCCATTGAGTAAAATAAGTGAGTGCAAATCGTGAGGCACCTTTTTCCATTAAATGCATTTGATGAAAGCTATGGCCTCTGGGGCAGCACCAAGAGGAGTGTCACTTGAGGACATTTGTGAAATGGAGAGATGGAGCTCACTATCTACTTTTGCCAGATTTTACACTAGGCCTGGGTCACTTGGGTTGATAAGAATGTATAGGTTATCTGAATGAGGTCATAGTCACAAGGTAATGACTCTGATATTAATAATCAGCAAGCAAACAAGCAAACGGGAATACTCCAGTAGTTCCTCCACTCAGCTGTAGGACTCCTTACAAGTTTGTAAATTTCTCTGAAATGAAATGCAGTATGTTAACTCCTCATTCTGTTTATGAATTTAAACACATGAAATTACTTTTAAACAGGAGGTTTTGATGGCATATGAGTGAATCTCACAATCTTTGCATAATCTTTACTTACACATGATGTAGGTTGCAAATGATTATGCTTAGCAGCACAGTTTCTGTGTCTTACAGTTTTACATAAGGCCATACTCAACACAGATGGTCATTACATTGCCATGTGGTCCATGGAATTGTTTGACCTATTAGATATGCACTCAAAGATGACAATTCTGCATCTGCAATTATTCATTCATTGATATTATAATTTGCAGCAATAACCCAGCAACACAAATAGAACTGTGTACCTTAGTTCTAAACTAACAACAAATATTTAAAAAAATCCATATCTATACCCTGTACAGCATGAAGGTGTAATTCAAAATAATGTATCATGCTGAGATTTTTGGACAAATTATTGTGTCAATCTACACTTGCCATTCAGCTTTGAAGTCAAAGATATAAAGATATAAAGAAGAGTTCATTAAAAAGGCAGTAAATTTATATATGCTGCATTGAAATGTATAACTGTCCATTAACATTTTATTGTTCTGTATGGATTTTGACATATAAGATATTACGTCATAGCTGGGGAATTTTTTACATAAACTTTAGGTTACGTCAATGTATTTGTTTCTGTACATCAGTGTATATGAGCTGGTTCATGTGGAATTCAGGAGGAGTGTTATTAGGTTCTTCAGGGTTCTTTGGCAACTATAGAATGCACTTTACAACCATCACAGGCCCTACCTTCTTTTCTGACACTGGTGTGACTCTTTGAGTGACCATTTTCTTTTGAAACTGGGATATTCCTTCATTTTGGCCTTTCTCATGACGATTTTGAATGCACCACATCATCAAACAGCACTTCTAGGAAAGTGCTGTAGCTTTGTTCAGGCAGGTGCTGTTATTTAGCCTCCAATTTAAAAATGATTATGAATGGCTCTTTTTTCCAGTCATCTACCACCCCACCCCCACCCCCCAATTTAGAAGGCTATGTTTCCCCACCAATCAGACTTTGAGTTCACCATTGCCTCTTTTCTTCCTTGCACGTCCCACCCTGATTCCCTGCAGTTTCCTCCTCCCTCCTGTCTAACTCTCTCTGTTTAATCAGGGCTCTTCTTTTCAGTGTTCCCTCCCTCATCTCTGATCTTTGCCGTCTTTTGCCCACCGCTCCAAGTTTGTTTGCTTGCACTGTCACTCTCCATCAATCTCCAACCATTCTGGGTCAAAAGCAGGAGCGTGGCCTCTTTCTGCTTTTTGTGCTATCTTTTTCTATTTTGTGAGACCATACCACTCGTCTTCCAGTCTTTTATCACAGCCTCTATGTTTAAAGTTGAAATCTTGATTATTTGTTTTCTAGTACGCATGCCCCCACTTAAATAAAAAGGAAATTTTAATTTAAGGAATTATGATTTAAAGACTTTACTGGCAAAGCAATTTCCTCATACTGTTTAACCCGAGTTCTGCATTTATTGGAAACATTTTAGACAATGTTCTACAGCCATTCAACATGGATTAACATGTAACAGATGTATATTTGTCTATGACTAATTGCAATGATGGCAGTAAAATAAAATACGAGATTGATTTGATGAATCTGGCCTGTAACGCATTAAGAAGTTACAGTTATGAATGAGATGCAGTGACCACAGAGCTTTCCTTGTTTGGGCAAATTTGTGTGCATCAGCTTTTTTACTGCGGGCCAAAATTCCTCAAGGAGGCCTCTGCACTTAATTGTGTGATGTGTGTTCTGTCAAGGAAAGGGAGCCATGGCCAGAGCAGCAAAAAAGCCATGCAATTTTCAGTAGCTTCATCTACAAAAATTTTGTCTTACTTTTCACTGATTACACTATGTAAAAAATGTTTTGTTGTTGTTCCTGGGTAGTAAGTGTTATTCCTAATTGCTTATACCACAAAAGTATAGAAAATGGCTATTAATCCCCTCAAACTTTGCTATTTTCATTGAGGGAAATGGGCAAATTTGCGTCTTTTCATTAAGATAAAGTAAAAAAAAAAAAAATCAAACTATGTTGTTCTTTTTCTGACCTTAAATAGATTACAACAGTGTCAAGTGCCATTGCTGGACACCTGGAAGTATGATGAGTACAGCTGGGAGCTCATTGGAGACTTCAAAATGGTGGCAATCCTGATGGGTCCAACTTTGTCTTTGGGACAGCAGGGACACTAAATCACACTACCATAGGTGGGACTGGCCACAGTGGACTGAGTTTGCTGTGGGGAGGAACAATGTCAAGTGGGAGCCATTGCTGGACCCCTGGAAGATGCTGATGCCACCACTGCACATCAAATTGGGCCCTATGAAACAATTTGTCACAGCTCTAGATAAGGGGTAGGCAGCCTTCAAGTACCTTCAAGACTTCTTTCCTAAGCTATCTGAGGCAAAAGTCATAGCCAGTGTATTCATCGGACCACAGATAAAGAATATCCCGGAGTGCAAGGAATTCCCCAAGAATCTCACTAGGAAGGAGAAAGCATCTTGGGGCAGCTTTTTCACAGTGGTTCGGGGCTTCTTGGACAATCACAAAGCCAAAAACTATATGGCACTGGATGAGATTCTGGGGAGGAACCACAGTGCAATTAGCTGCAGGATGACTCCCAAGTCCATATCCTTAATGTTCATCTTTATAAATTCAAGGAGAACATGGAAGCGTACTCAGAGGAGCAAGGCAAGCGCTTCCACCAGGATATACTGGACTCTGAACACCAGCTCCACATAGTTTTTGGCTTTGTGATTGCCCAGGAAGCCCCAAACTATTGTGACAAAGCTGCTCCAAGCCGCTTTCTCCTTCCTAGTGAGCTTCTTGGGGAACTCCTTGCATGCCGGGATATTCTTTATCTGTGGCCCAATGAATACACCAGCTTCGACTTTTGCCTCAGACAGCTTAGGAAAGACGTCTTGAAGGAACTTGAAGGCTGCTGACTCCTTATCTAGAGCTGTGACAAATTGTTTCATAGGGCCCAATTTGATGTGCAGTGGTGGCATCAGCATCTTCCAGGGGTCCACCAATGGCTCCCACTTGACACTTAGTACTCAGGAACAAAAATTGTGTTACATAGTGTTATTAACATTAACATGTTGTTGTTGTGGTCTTGCAAACAAAAGGACAGTGAGCTTGCGATTGGGGGTTATGTCAGGTATTTAACTTCCTTGAGAAAATAGTTGAAGTTCAGTGACATATGCAACATTAATATGAAAGAACAAAGTATCTACTGTGCAGGAATACACTGCACTTGCTTATCCTGGTTAGAGTCGCATTGGATCCAGAGCCTATCCTGGTAACATTGGGTACAAATTTGGGATAATTCACCCTGACTGGGATAAATGCATGGAGTTTTTTTCTCAGTGTCCCCATTTCGATACTGAGCTTTGGTTACTGACTGTGAGTTTTGCATGTTCCCATGTCTGCATGGGTGTCCTCCCACCTCCCAAAAATGTGCCAGTAGGTGGATTGGCTACATTAAATTGCCCTAGGTATGAATGAGTCTGTGACTGTGTACTGTATATGCATAAGGCTCTATAATTTACTGGCGTCCCATCCATGGTGTATTCATGCCTCATACCCAATGTTGCCAGGACACTGACCAGGATAAATTGGGTATTAAAGACTAATTAATGCACTGTGATTTTTTCCCCAAATATTAACACCTCAAAACAACTAACATGGCTCATTGGTGCATAACTTATTTAGTTGCACCCATTATTACAGAAGAGGGTTAAGAACTGCTATTGTGTAGTTAAAATGGATAGAAAATGTCTCACTTATAATTTTTTTTTTTATTAAAATTGTGACTAAACATAATCTGATTACACATATGCACATGCCAGTACTCTCCTACTTTAGAATTTGTAACATTCTACATAAAAAAAAATCCTATCACATCACCTTTGTCCCTGTAAATGAATACAAATTAATTATCATATTGCACAAGCCACAGATGTGCATGTGTGACAAACACAGGGAAAATATTTTAAACTTGCTTGTAAACAAAAGGTTTTTAGTTCTGCCCTGTAATAAGAATCCATTCCATTCTTTAGACTGCACATATGCAATTTTCAAGTTAGCCCCCATTGTTTTAGAACAAAGCCTCCTTTCACCAAACAAATATTGAGGTCTGGAAAGGTCCATGTGCAATTTACATTTAATCTTGTCTCAAACATTGTTTTAATCTTCATATGGGGCTATTTAGCATCCATTAAGCAGCTCCCCATTCACATTTAACAAACACAAGTCCTTCTCTTCAAATTTCCTGATTTTGTTAGTAACCTGTGCTATAAATCCAGATGTAATTCATTTGCTGCCAACCACTGTGAGACATATTATGTGGGATTCAGAATATGGGGTAAAGAACACCTCACATGCTACATATGTTTCCTCCTGAACTGCTGCTTCATCCATTACAAATAATTGTGAGTTGAAAAGTGCTGAGGTACTATGGTCAGTGTTAATCCCACATGGAAACCCACACAGCCCATTCAGGTGGGCCTCAGGAGGACTTGGTTTCCTACATCAGGTGACAGCGAATGAAGCCTATGTTTTGTTAAGGCCTGCTGAAACTGTGGATTGGTGGCCAGGTTCTAATTATGCTGTTGGTTTTTAACAAGCCTGTCATTTTCAGAGGAATGGAGCCATACTTGGGTTGTGCATAAATTGAGTCTAAATGAGTATGTGGCTTGACTCTCTATGTTTTTTTTGCAAACCCCACATAAACTTAGTTATCACAATCCTTGTATTGTTAGAGGGAGACTCTAGTTTCACATTCTTGAACATAATGGGTTTATTTCAGCCAGTGTTAAAAGAAAATAGACACAGAGATGTATGTCCTTCAGTAGATGTATCTGATATCATAAGAAAAAAAAATTAAATGCAGTCTCATGTTTATTCTCACATTCTGTTTTGTTATTTGATGATAAAAAGAACTAATTCCATGATTCTTTTCATTTACATTTATTTCATCAAGAAGAATTTACAGCAATCAACCATCAAGTGCAATGTTAACTGGAAACCACATATATATCAAGTAACAGGAGTGTAGTATTGCTTAATCCTTAAACTTAATGATACAAGTTTAGGTTGATTTGGAGTCGATAATTGTGAACATAATGGCTTTGGCAGTGTTTTAGAAGCATAACTTAATTTTTAGGCATGTTGGATGTGTGTGTGCGTGTGTGTGTGTGTGTGTGTGTGTGTGTGTGTGTGTGAGAGAGAGACATGACCTCAGCAGTACAAAACAATTTTGATTAGAACCTGCATTATTTATTTATTTAGTTAGTGCAAAATAGGGTTAATTTATGAGGAATTTGACTTCGAATTTATAACAAAGTGTTACGTAACACAGACGTGTAGGACGGAAGAGGGAGTCAGGATGCATGCGCTGGGGAAACATCAGTTAATATTGACAAGTTTATTAAAAAAAAAAAAAAACACAGTAATCCACAAAAAAAAAGACAAACCATAATCCATGCAGTGATCAAAAAACAGGAAGAAATACACGAGGAAAGTTGATGGTTTGGGAACCACGAACACAGAGCTACGAACTAGGAAACTATACTCACGCTAAACTCACGCTATATTAGGTGATCTGGAAATCACGGGAACAAATCTCATGGTTAAACACATTTAAGTTGAACTGACGCTCGATTATACTAAACTATACAAATGCTAGATAGGTGATCTGGAAATCACCGGAACAAATCGCACGGTTAAACACATCTAAGTTGAACTGACGCTCGATTATACTAAACTATACAAACGCTAGATAGGTGATCTGGAAATCACCGGAACAAATCGCACGGTTAAACACATCTAAGTTGAACTGACGCTCGATTATACTAAACTATACAAACGCTAGATAGGTGATCTGGAAATCACCGGAACAAATCGCATGGTTAAACACATCTACTAGACTATACAAGACTATCATAATACTCCGCGCCGAAGCAGAGACGGAGTGGCGTATTTAAACACATATCAATCACATGTCCAAATCACAAACACCTGACATCAACAAACATGAACCAATGTGACATGAGGAGGCGGAGATATGACACGAACGAAAACATAAGCACATAGGGAAGCACAGGAGGCGGAGACATGACGTGAACGAACACATGAGAACACATGGCAGAGGTAAACAAAACGTGAGTTCATGAATGAAATGTCCATCGGAGAGTTTTTGAATAGCGCTGGAAAGCGCGCAGTGGAATGCAGAAGCACGCCACTCGTCACTCTTTGCAGCGTAGCGAGGGCTGGAGAAGAGGAAACCTAACAGAGCCCCCCCCAAGGCGCGGCTCCCGAAGCGCCGCAAGTTCCATCCACTTTGGTGGACCTGGGCCCCTGGGCAGGATCCTAACCTCTGCCCTCCAGGACCTGAGGCTGGTTATGTCCAGTGTCCCGTAACCAGAACAGAGCGTGTCGGATTTTCCTTGAGAACTTGGACGAGAACTTGGACGGATGCCTGGTCTGGATTTCAGAGCTGCGCATGACCTGGTGCTTGGCCTGGATCTCGGGACTGCGCATGACCTGGTGCTTGACCTGGAGCTCGACCTGGTGCTTGACCCAGAGCTTGACCTGGAGCTTGACCTCGAACTAGGATTGGAGTCTGCTCTGGAACCAGGATCGGAGTCAGCTCTGGAACCAGAATCGGAGTCAGCTCTGGAACCAGGATCGGAGTCAGCTCTGGAACCAGGATCGGAGTCAGCTCTGGAACCAGGATCGGAGTCAGCTCTGGAAACAGAGTCGGAGACAGGCTTGGAAACAGAGTCGGAGAAAGGTTTGGAAACAGACTTCGAGACAGACTTGGAAACAGACTTCGAGACAGACTTGGAAACAGACTTCGAGAAAGATGTGGAAACAGACTTCGAGACAGACTTGGAAACAGACTTCGAGACTGGACAGAGATCTAGGTTAGACTTGGGAGTCAAATCAGCCTCCGTACTGAGAAGGAGAGCAAACACATATCCAGAAACTAAACCTATGGAGCTAGCTACGAAATCAGGAACTGGACTTGGAACTGAACTAGAGACTGGACTAGGAACAGGGTCGGAACCTGGACTTGGAACTGGACTAGGAACTGGACTTGGAACTGAACGAGGAACTAGACTGGAACTGGGAACGGGAGCAGGACTGGGAACAGGACTGGGAACCGGATTGGGAACAGGACTGGGAACCTGACTGGGAACCTGTCTGAGAACTGGCTTAGAGATTGGCCTTGGAATAGGGCAAAAATCTGGACATGGATTTGGACATGGACTAGGATTAGGGCAGGAACCTGAACATGGACTTGGACTTGGACATGGACTTGGACATGGACTAGTTTGAGAAGAGGTCATCCCATGGACCCCAGACATGGACAGGGCAGGAGTGGAGGTTTCCTCGTGGGCCTCCGGTGTGAGCAGGCCAGGAGAGGAGGTTTCCTCTTGAATCTCTGGCTGCTGCTTGGGGCTGGAGGTCGCCTTGTTAACCTCCTTGAGCAGCTCCGCTGTGGAGGCCTTCTGCTGGGCCTCTGGCTGGAGCTCTGTGCTGGAGGTCGCCACGTTAACCTCCTTGAGCAGCTCCGCTGTGGAGACCTTCTGCTGGGCCTCCGGCTGGAGCTCGGGGCTGGAGGTCACCACGTTAACCTCCTTGAGCAGCTCCGCTGTGGAGACCTTCTGCTGGGCCTCCAACTGGAGCTCGGGGCTGGAGGTCGCCCTGTTAACCTCCAGAGACAGCTCCACTGTGGAGGCCTTCTGCTGGGCCGCCGGCTGGAGCTCGGGGCAGGAGGTTGCCACGTTTACCTCCAGGTGTAGCTCTGTGGAGGAGATTTCCTGATGGGTCTCCTGCTGGAGCTCGGGGCTGGAGGTTGCCACGTTTACCTCCAGGGGCAGCTCCACTGTGAGGACCTCCTGCTGGGCCTCCGGCTGGAGCTCGGGGCTGGAGGTCGCCACGTTAACCTCCAGGGGCAGCTCCACTGTGGAGACCTCCTGCTGGGCCTCCGGCTGGAGCTCGGGGCTGGAGGTCGCCACGTTAACCTCCAGGGGCAGCTCCGCTGTGGAGACCTCCTGCTGGGCCTCCGGCTGGAGCTCTGGGGTTGCCCGTGGAGCCGTTTGTGTGCTCGCCAGCTGCCCTTAAAACAGGTTTGTGAGCAGAAGTAGCTGCTGCTTCCTTCCTGTTTCCTGCAGGTGGGGCACTGGAGAATGGCTGGTCGGGTGCAGCCCTCGGTTGCACACTCCTGAGACTGGGGCTGAGAGGTGCAGGCCGCCACATTTGCCTGCTTCCTCTCATAGTATTCCAGGTATGACTGGCTGGTCCGATGGCCCAGATGGTCCTTCCCCAAGAATGTCCTGAGGTCGGGCATGAATTCTGGGCTGCCAAATACCTGAACCAGTAGATCCACAAAGCCGGAAACTGAAGAGATCCTGGTGGACCCACTGGCAAGGTGAAGCTCTGCCCACTGATGGGCAGAACCGACCAGGTGGGATAGGAGGAACCTTAACCACTGTTCTTCGGTGGGCAAGGGATCCTTTACACTAAGGAAATACATTTGGGCCTTCCATAAAAAACATTGAGGCCACATGGAGAAGCCATCATATGCCTCCGGGATAACAAAAAAAGTCCATTGTTCAAAGGACACTGAATTGAAGGGAGGAACGAAAAATTCAGTGTGGCCGGCCCAAGATTTCCCCACTGCATCCATTTTAGGCGAAGTATTCTGTTACGTAACACAGACGTGTAGGACGGAAGAGGGAGTCAGGATGCATGCGCTGGGGAAACGTCAGTTAATATTGACAAGTTTATTCAAAAAAAAACACAGTAATGCACAAAAAAAAGACAAACCATAATCCATGCAGTGATCAAAAAACAGGAAGAAATACACGAGGAAAGTTGGTGGTTTGGGAACCACGAACACAGAGCTACGAACTAGGAAACTATACTCACGCTAAACTCACACTATATTAGGTGATCTGGAAATCATGGGAACAAATCTCATGGTTAAACACATCTAAGTTGAACTGACGCTCGATTATACTAAACTATACAAACGCTAGATAGGTGATCTGGAAATCACCGGAACAAATCGCATGGACTAGACTATACAAGACTATCCTAATACTCCGCGCCGAAGCGGAGACGGAGTGGCGTATTTAAACACATATCAATCACATGTCCAAATCACAAACACCTGACATCAACAAACATGAACCAATGTGAAATGAGGAGGCGGAGACATGACACGAAAGAAAACATAAGCACATGGGGAAACACAGGAGGCGGAGACATGACGTGAACGAACACATGAGAACACATGGCAGAGGTAAACAAAACGTGAGTTCATGAATGAAATGTCCATCAGAGAGTTTTTGAATACCGCTGGAAAACACGCAGTGGAATGCGGAAGCATGCCACTCGCCACTCTTTGCAGCGTAGCGAGGGCTGGAGAAGAGGAAACCTAACACAATGGTGACAGTGTAAGAAGCAAAGGATTACAAATACAAATACAAAATAAATTATTTTGCTGACTATTACTTAAATTGCAGCATTATACTGTATATTTATTTATCTGTTTATGCATTAAAAAATGAATTGTGTGTTCAAATCATAGTAGAATTTAAAGCATACTTCTGCATATTAATATTAGAAAAATGTCTAATTTGAATAATCAAACAGAAAATATGTAAAGACAATTAAAGCTACAGTACATTGAGAAACAATAAAAATTCAGGAGAGAAAAATATACTCTATAATATGACACGGTTGTGTCAGAAATTTATATGTACACATCAAGAAGTCTGATTCCATGATGACAGGTGAGAGCCAGTCCCCAGAGAAGTGTGAGGATAAAGAAACCAAACAGGAGTCTGCAAGTGAAAGAGTCTATATGATACTATAAGGGGTCATTCCATCTCAAGTGGTCCAATCATTGGTTGCCTGACCGTTTTTAATTTTTTTTTTTAAATAAAAAAAATTGAGTGATTACCTCTATGTATTAGCATTGCAAAACCACCAATTTTTATTTTGATCTTTTATTTTACTTGGTTTACCTACGACGGCCATCTTTGTGTCATGACAAACAACAAATTTTGGTTATACAGCAGATTACAGAAACCTCAATATCTCGGCTCAGTATGCTTCTAGCTGCTTGGAATAAAAACTGATCTCTATAGTACATTACAAAGTGCATGTGCATATATAAACATTTTGCACATTTGTGATACTTAGACTTAGAAACTAAGTCCAGTTGTAATGCTCAAGATTGCATTCTGCTGTAAAATTGTGAGTTTGAGGTTGAAAGTAAACTCTGCAGGGCAGAGTCGAGCCGAGATATTGAGGTTTCGGGAAAAAAAGCTGTATAACCAAAATTTGTTGTGTGCCATGACACAAAGATGGCCGTCATAGTTAAACCAAGTAAAAAAAAAAAAAAAACTGGTGATTTTGCAATGCCAATACAGTAAATTGAGGTAATCACTCAAAGAAAACTAGAAAAATTAAAAACAGTTCAGAAACCTGCATTGGACCATTTGAGATAGAATGACCCTAAGAGGAAAATGGATCCAAGCATGATGGATATTTTTTTTCTTGCTGAAAAGGTGCAAGGCATTTATTTGTTCTCTAAGTTTTCTATATTAACTGACTTTAGGAATACCATTGGTCTTTATACATGTAGCCATTAATGTATAGTTCATATTTGCAATTCCAGTAATGTAGCATTCGTACGGAACACAGAAAGTCTAGGAACAGTGTGGAAATCAGTGCCTACTACCTCGCCAAGCCTGTACTGAATCACACACAGAATTTTTTAGTCAGATTTGCTTCCACCCAGAGCTCATGTTGACTCTACAGGGTGTAACACAATGGAGAAATTAAAGTTTGTGGATTCTGTGTTAAGTGTGGTGTTGGTGTGTTATTGTGTGTAATATCATTTGGTCTACTACACCCATTGTTAGTGAGTCATTCAGCTGGTGACGTGTTCACTTAGTGGCAAAGCTTTTATGCATGTTTTTGTTTTTCTGTTGTCTCAATTTATCCTTAAAGTATAAATCAGGATAAATTTTGTAAAGTCTGTTGTTAACTTGGATTAAATACTATGTAACTCAGTCACCCCTACTGTGACATTGTGGTACAATGTTTCCTGTGTAATAATTAAACCCTGTTAAAATAATGTCACTTTTATTACCTGAGGCAGCTTACGTGAAGTTTTTTGATAATTGATTTGTTAATGAATAATACAGGAAATATGATTCTATTTTTTCTAGGACCTGTGTACACACACACTATCGTTCACAATAGTATTGTTGTTCCTTCTTATAAATAAAGTGAAACATTTGACAGCTGGATAAAGATTAAATAGTAAAAGGTTAATTTCTGTGCTATTATTAATCTCAGTGCAGGATTTCTAAATCCCACTCTGGGTACCCTGTGTCTTGCAAGCATTTGTTTTCCCTAACTCTCAAGCAGGGAATTTGATAATGGCCCACATTTTCCAGAGCTGTTGTCAGGCACTGACAAGCATTTGTCAAGACTCATGAAACTTCATTATAGTACTTTTACACAAATTCTCAATTAAAACAAAGGTATGTGGCTTCAACATCTTTGCTCAGCAATTTGGGTTTGTGGTACAGTCCAGGAAGCTTTTCATTCAAGCTTCAGTTAAAATGATAATCTGTAGACTGTAACGTCTGATATCAGGAATATTTTAAATGAAACCAATCCAAAGACATTTGCAGCCAGTTAGAGCAATTAACGGAGCTATTAATGATGGGCACTCAAGTATATTTCATCCCATTATAAAAACAGATTTAATTTATAAATCAGTTGGTGATATCAATGTGCTTTTTCAGATTTGGTGGTGATGTGATGCAGCTGTGGGTTATGTAGGAGGAGATAGAGAGAGAGAGAGAGAGAGAGAGAGAGAGAGAGAGAGAGAGAGAGAGAGAGAGAGAGAGAGAGAGAGAGAGAGAGCAAAGAGGACGAGGTGCAGAGCAGCAGCAAAATAAACTAATCAGTGTTTAAAAACTTGAATTTAAAAACTTTTTGAGTAGATGTTAGCAACTGTCTTGTACTTGATATGGCTCTCCAGCTCACATCACAGCTGGTGGTTATACGAGTTATACAATATACAATATACCTATGGTTATACAATATACCTATTTATCAGAATCTCATATAATTATCTAAAATAGTTACGCATATCATCTAAAAAAAATTATTGATAAATAAGCAGTTTTGCCTCAATCACATTTTCCTGTTGCATGACAGCCATGATTTAATGCTGTATACAGGTATAGAATTTGGAGATCTATATCATTTCAGATTGCACCCATAGAAAGGCAGCTTGATATGAGGTATCAAAAATCTGCAATCAAGAGGAGATACTTATGTATTTGAGTTAGATTTTTGAATGAAGTAATCTGGATCAGTATCTATACCCCCTTTTACTAGAAATTTAATATTTCAGTGGAAGGACCTATTCTAATGCAAAACTATGTCAGAAACCTGGGGACACCTAGACATGACAAGTTTTATAACTGAACAAAAACAGGATATACAGTGCCCTCCATTAATATTGGCACCCTTGGTAAATATGAACAAAGAAGGCTGTGAAAAATTGTCTTTATTGTTTAACCCTTTGATCTTTTGTTTAAAAAAAATTCACAAAAACACTCTCATGGATATCAAGCAAATGCAAACACAACACAGGTTTATCAAAAAAAAAATCTTTGTTAAATATAGGTGTGCAACAATTATTGACACCCTTTTAGTCAATACTTTGTGCTACCTCCCTTTGCCAAGATAACAGCTATGAGTCTTCTCCTATAAGGCCTGATGAGGTTGGAGAATACATGGCAAGGGATCTGAGACCATTCCTCTATACAGAATCTCTCCACATCCTTCAAATTTAGAGGTCCACGCTGGTAGAGTCTCCTCTTCAGTTCAGCCCACAGGTTTTCTATGGGTTTCAAGTCAGGGGACTGGGATGACCATGGCAGGACCTTGATTTTGTGGTCAGTAAACCATTTTTGTGTTGATTTTGATGTATGTTTTGGATCATTGTCCTGCTGGAAGATCCAACCACGGCCCATTTAAGCTTTCTGGCAGAGGCAGTCAGGTTTTCATTTAATATCTGTTGATATTTGATAGAGTCCATGATGCCATGTATCCTGACAAAATGTCCAGGTCCTCTGGCAGAAAAACAGCCCTAAAACATTAAAGAGCCACCACCATATTTAACCGTGGGCATGAGGTACTTTTCCATATGGCTACCTCTCTGTGTGCTAAAACCACCTCTGGTGTTTATTGCCAAAAAGCTCTATTTTGGTTTCATCTGACCATAGAACCCGATCCCATTTGAAGTTCCAGTAGTGTCTGGCAAACTGAAGATGCTTGAGTTTGTTTGTGGATGAGAGTAGAGGCTTTTTTCTTGAAACCCTTCCATACAACTTGTGTGGTGATGTAGGTGACTTAGGATTGTAGTTTTGGAGACTTTCTGACCCCGAGATGCAACTAAATTGTGCAATTCTCCAGCTGTGATCCTTGGAGATTTGTTGGCCACTCGAACCATCCTATTCACAGTGTGCTGATACAATATAGACACACATCCAATACGAGGTTGATTTATAACATTTCCAGTTAACTAGAACTTCTTAATTATTGCCCTGATGGTGTACTAAAAAAATGTAAAATATCAATGGGAATATACTTCAAATATATTTTTCTCATTGAATTCATAGGTGTGCCAATAATTGTTACACACCTATATTTAAAAAAGATATTTTTTATAAACCTGTGTTGTGTTTGCAATTGTTTGATATCCATGAGAGCAGAGTATTTTTGTGAATTTATTTAAGGGTGCCAATATTAGTGGAGGGCACTGTAACCTCCCCTTACTCACCACATCCAATGATTTTATCCATAGCAAAGGGTAAAAGTCACATACCTTTTTCCCTCAAATGACCTCTGTCGGAACATCATCTGGGAATGCAGGCTTAGTCACGCCTTGTAAACTATTCCCACCATGCCACTCACATTGCCAGACACAGTCACCCACTCGAAAGAGTGTCCTTTGCCCAAACTATTTACCACGTTTGTAATAATTATTTTAAAAAAGGTTTTCTCCTAGTATATGAACAGATGCAAGTAAATTTTCACTCACTGGTTAACAGAAATTCTTACATAAGAAATGACGTGCATGGTGCGTATGAACAGAAGCATGACTTCAAGTCATCAAGAAAACAAAAACATTCTTGAAAGAAACTCTGATTTCCACTTAAAACTTATATTTGTGAACATTACTGCACTTTACATGAGATTTAGTCAGCAAACAGGTACAAGAAATGTTCTATGACAATGTCCATTTTTAAAAGTGCTATACATATAAATAAAATTGAATTTCTTCAGTTTTACAGATGTCCAGATATAGAATTAACATTTATCAGTCATTTCTGCACTACCATTATCAGTCTCTGCTTCTTTTTTTCACTTTTTGCTTCCACTTATTTTTCCAAAGAATGTTTTTTGAATAATGTTTTTTGTTTAAGGACAGCAAACAGGGGTCATCCATATCAGATCTGCCTGAAATCCTCACCAGGAAGCAACAACAAAGGACAAGTGTAATACAATTGACAAAGCCAACCTTGTGCTTGTTCAGCGTGCAGGGTGTTTAGTCTTTTTTCTTCCATTGTTAGTAATAGCTTTACTAATGAGAAGCATAGAAGTGTAATTAGCTCTGTGACAGAGAAGATTGCAGCATCAGAGGTGCACATCCAAATGCTAGAGTGGACTAGCCAGAGAGAGACAGTGCAGTAAAGTTTCAGTAGGGGAAAGTCTGGATGCCTTAGACAGACATAGTGTACCCTCAACTCCGGCATATACAGTTGCAATCAAAATTATTCTACCCCCATTGCAAATCAGGTTTACTGTCAAAATTTACAGACTTTCAGCTGTTTGCAATGAACAAATCAAACACAAGCAATTGAAATAGCTCAACACAATGAATGCTTCAAGTGATTTCCCCAAATTCAACTGAAAATGCAACTTATAATGACTTCTCCAATCTCAAAATTATTTAACCCCCTGAATAGAGTCCCTCACAACAGCACAAATATGCAAAACAGGTGTTGTCTCAAGCACACTTGATGCAACTAATCAAGGGCTTCATTAGTTGCACCAGGTGTGCTTGAACTGGAACACATGAAATACCTGAACTGGCTAGGGGCAGAAAATACATGAAATACCTGGAAGAGGCAGAAAAAGGAAGCTATCAATGGCTGAAACCAGATTTCTGAGAAGGCAGGTTGTGAAAAACCCTCAAGTGACTGCAAAAGACCTGCAGCAAGACTTGGTGGCAACAGGCACAAAGATTTCAGTGAGCACAGTAAGGCACGTACTAAACGCAGAAGGTTTCCATGCCAGAACTCCAAGACGTACGCCACTACTGACCCAAAAGCACAAGGAAAGTCGGCTCCAATATGCTCAAAATCATAAATAAGCCACAGATGTTTTGGGATTTTGTTCTGTGGAGCGATGAAACAAAACTGGAACTTTTTGGCATGATGGATCAGTGGTATGTCTGGAGAAAGAAGAATGAAGAAAGAACTCTCTGCACACAGTCAAGCATGGTGGTGGCGCGATGATGCTCTGGGGCTGCTTTGCATCCTCTGGCACTGGAAACCTGCAGTGTGTGGAAGGCAAGTTGGATTCATTGAAGTATCAGGAAATCCTAGGAGAAAACGTCATGCCATCTGTGAGGAAGCTGAAGCTTGGGCATCATTGGACCTTCCAACAGGACAATGATCCCAAGCATACCTCAAATTCCACCAAGGCTTGGTTGCAGAAGAAGACTTGAAAGATTCTACAGGGCCATCACAGTCACCTGACTTTTTGATTTGAAGAAGGCGGTTGCAGAACGCAAACCCAAGAATATTACTGAACTGGAGGCCATTGCTCATGAGGAATGGGCTAAGATTCCTCAAGAACGTTGCCAGAAGCTGGTGTCTGGCTATGCATCTCGTTTGCAGCAGGTCATAACAGCAAAAGGGTGCTCAACTAAGTACTAAAAATGCTTGCCATGAAGGGTTGAATAATTTTGAAACTGGAGAAGTCATTATAAGTTGCATTTCCAGTTAAATTTGGGGAAACCACTTGAAGCATTCATTGTGTTGAACTATTTCAATTGCTTTTGTTTGATTTGTTCATTGCAAACAGCTGAAAGTCTGTAAATTTTGACAATAAACCTGATTTGCAATGGGGGTTGAATAATTTTGATTGCAACTGTATATATATATATATATATATATATATATATATATATATATATATATATATATATATATATATATAATTTATTTAAATGAAAAGTTGGTTTTTAATAATAAGCTAATAAACCTAATACATTATCTTTACATGCAATTATATACATATTCCTGAACTGTAAAAGCTAATTATGGCATGTGTACAAGAAGAGTACAGAGGAAAGCATATAATGGGTATCTCCAGCCTTTCTCTGTGTTAATAGTATTATGTAAGCATTCTCAAGCTGAAGATAAATGGCTTAGTTAAAGGGAGAGTGTCTGTCTTGACTTGCATGTCGAAAGCTTTGTACGTCAGCAGGCTGAGAGAAAAGCCAGCAGTAGGAGAAATCAGAGAACTAGAGAAAGGAGAGTAGAGACATCTGGGTTTTCAGTTGACGAGAAGTGATGAAAGATGCTCCTGCCAGTGCTCTGTGAATGTGCTTTATCCTTCGCAGAAAACTTAAGCCTTGACATGCCTGACGTCATTTGGCAGGACTTGCTGGATTATGGACATACACTGTATCTGCAGCTGAGTCATGTACATGCCATTAGAGTGATACACTACCCAAACTCATAAGATACCATAAGATAAGCAAAAACGATGGTGCTCATAATTCAACTGGGAGAAAAGCTTTTAGTTTGGGACACAAAACATTATGTTTTCTAAAACTGAGCATGCTCAAAAGGACCTGATTTATCCATAACAAAAAGATTGAAATGGGGAAAATAATAGGGGAAATTATAGTCTGCACTGCCACTTGCTCCAAAGCAAAGTTTCTCTTCAAGCGTCACATTGTGTATTGCACAAATTAAATGTTAATAGAATTGACCTGTTGGAGTGAAAGGTGGTATAGATCATACTTTAGTTCGAATCAATGTGAATTACCACCAAAGTAGGGACTCAAGTGTTATATAGTGTGCGTGTGTAATAGAGTCCAGGTGAGTGCAATCAGTAGTCAGGTGAACATGAACGTGAGAGTGTCTGTGATGGCTGTGAGTTGAAGTCCTTGGTGGTCATGTTTATTAATGATCTAACTCATAATGGTAGCAGCAGAATGAATTCAGAAGTCTACAGAAACATTCTGTTTACCAATTAATAGAGAAATGCATCCAATCTGATTGGGAGGAACTTCATCACGCAGCAAGACAATGACCCAAAACACACTGCCAACACTGGACTTCATCAGGGGAAAAAGTGAAAGGTTTTAGACTGGCCAAGTCAATCACCAGACCTTAACACAATTGAGCATGCATTTCACCTCCTGAAGTGGAGACCTAAGGGAGAAACACTGTTGTTCCACTACTTTATATATACTCTACAAAAACTGACTTGTTTCTTATGCATGATTGTCTGGTTTATGATCTTTTTCTGTTTTCGGGGGGTGGGGAGGTTGGATTCTGTATTTCTGTATGCTGATCACCGGAACTTTTGCCTGTTTTTTGACTTAACAATTTTCTCACATTTTGGATCTGTTTGTTTGATAAAAGCATTTCTTGCAACTGCAACCGTCTCTGCAACTTGACAGTGAAACTAAAGTGCACAACTGCAATAATAAATATAATAATTAACATGATTGAGTCACTACAGGGTAACCATACAGAGTACTATGGTATCAGCAGCATTTAATCCATAGGACATATTTGTTGGATTGGAAATTAAATTGTGAATCAGGGAGGCCACAATTTGTACAGGAACTCCTTGCCTTTGAATGTTTGCATATGACTTGCGGTGAGTTGTTATGAAATTATAGTGCATCATGTTGAAATTACACTTAAAGATGACAGTGGCAAAACACACTAGTGAACTAATGAAGTGTTCAGTTGCTGTGGAATACATAGTGATAACAGACTAGAGTGATAACAGACACAACTGTGTAGCTGCTGGGTAAGCAGCAATGCACTAGAACTATCTCTGTGATGCTAGTGTGTTGAGCAGGTGGTTAGCAGGAGAGACACAAGCCCCAGCTCTCTTTCTTAATCTGGACAGGTTCTGATGAAGTAGAGATGGCATCTATAGTAAAGTACAGTGAAGGACACACCACCTTCCACCAAGTTGGTGGAAATATTTATTCAAATTGCCTCACTCATTTTTATCCCATCAAATAGAGCTCAGATATAAATAGTGAAAGGTTTTCTAAAGGACTTACTGTTCCAGGGTTAGTTTATGTGCATTATGTTCTTTATGAAGAACACAGTCCATTGTGCCAGTCTATATTGCTGCCTTCAGCCAATTCTTGCATGATCTATGTAAACCTGGCTCTCTACATCCTCTGTTTATTTTTTTTTACAGACATACTATAATACTGTCTAATTTCCAATCCTTATGTTACTGAAGCTGTAAAGAGGTATTGTAGGGAATGAAAGCTCAAATTCCAGTAAGCCATACAGGTCTCTCTGCACTGGACCCTACCCCCACTCCAGGAATGTAAGATGCAAGGGCAGCAATTTTATACAGCAGACCTTCATCTTAACATAATGCACACGGAGCCCCTTATTATAGTTAATAACATTACAGTATGTGTATGACAGTAAGTGTCTGGTGATGGTGGACAGTTCAGTGTCAGCAAAACTGACATATTACCATATTTTCTAGAATTAAACTTTTATTAATAGAAAATCAACTGATGTTTCAAAAATCTAAAGTTTTATTGGGTTTCTTTTGATATGTCTGTAAATTTCAAATAGTGTATTTTCAAATGCAGATTTCTATTTTGTGGAAAACCCAAACTGTGAGGTTACATAGCTTACCTGCCTCTGGCCTTTCTTTTGGCAGCCCAACTCAACCTCTGCCAATATTATAAGTATTATTTAGACTCCAGGACTGGAAGACCTGAAACAGGTCTCTGATAAAAGTGCTGTGACAGCATTCAGACTCAGTGGGCGACTTGCATTTAGTGCTATGATGCGTTTCCGTTTTGAAATCGTGCAGATCTCACATTTCTGGCAGCACCGTTTACATTTGTAAGTATAGTGAGACAGAAATTCAGGTTTATCCTTAGGCTTATCTAACTCTACATCATGAGTGCCCACTGTAAGGTATTTAAGACAGAACATTTTCAGAAACAAATGAAATATTCTGAGCACTGCTGTGTCCCTCACAGTGCACACAGTAGGCAGAAACGTGGTCATAAACAGGCGTGGGTCGAGCGATCTATGAATAGGCATAAACGGCTCACATCAGCAATCAGTGTGAGGGGGAATCGTAACAGTATGTCTAGAACCTAATGTCATTCATGGGTGGTATCCAGTTTCAACTGAAGATAACTGGAGCAACTGTGGAGAGAGTCTAAAGCTCTCTTGTTAAAGTTCCTTGGTGTGCACATCACAGAGGACCTCACCTGCCTAGCCAAGGAAGCACAGCAGAGTCTCCACTTCCTGCAGAGTTTGCGGATAGCAAATTTCCACCCTCCAATCCTCACTATCTTCTATAGGGGGACAATAGAACGTCTCCTGTCCAGCTGTCTCACTGTCTGGTATGGGAACTGTACAGTCTCAGAACACAGGACTTTTTTTAGACTAATGACTTTTTAGACTAGTATATTTTAGACTAGATTTTAAAGCTCTTCTGTAAGTCACTCTTGATAAGGGCATCTGTCAAATGCCATAAATATAAAATGTAGGACTCTAAAGCGGCTTGTGAGAACAGCTGAGAAGATCAGCTGGGTTTCACTACCCACCATTGACTACAGTATAACCGCTGCATCCACAAGGCCACCAATGTTTTTTGGACAGCCTCTCCTAACCCTCTCATGGAATCTTCATACTCCTTCCATCTGGAAGAAGGTATCAAATTATCCATGCCACCACCACCAGACTCCGCAACAGCTTCTTCCCTGAGGCAGTCAGACTACTGAGACACTTTTTAAAAATTTGCTGCTACCCCTTGATATTGCTGCTACACTTCTCTTCAATAGTTCTTGCACTGGTTCTCCCACACAACACGGCTCTGTTGTCTTGTCTAGTTAACATGCAATGCCCTGTGTATTCAGTGCCCTGTGTATTTATGATCCTGTTTATTTATTGTATACTTTTCAATCATCTCACACTGTCATACAGTATATCTGCACTTTATGTTATTCTGCATACTGTGCTACTGTATTGTTACATGTTACACCATGGTCTTGGAGAAACATTTCCTTCCATTGTATACAAGTTAGAGTGATAAAAACCCACTTGACTTCATCTTCCAGAACTCTTGCAGACACTGACTGTAAAATTCAGCCATTGTAAGTGTAGTGAATGAACCAGAAATGCAGGAGCAGTACTAAGAAGCACACACAAGTGTTTGTGCAAAGTAGCCCATTGAACCTTCACAATCAAATTTTACTTTAAAGAACGGCCATAACAGGGGTCTCCTTTCAAAGATAACAGCAAAACACAATTAAGAATCCCCACCTGAGGCTCGTTTACCATAGCCATGAGGGAGGTGACTGGAAAATTTCATGTTTGTTTTGGGATGAATGTTCTTATGTTCACCCATACCTGCACATGCACACTTACTCAAATGATATCCAAACCTTTTTCTTGTAGAATGTGTGTTATAAGTCTTTTCAGCATTATACTGTCCACTTAAGTATTATTCACAAAATGTATTTTGTTCACGTTTACACTAAACTTCTAAAATGTTTAACATAACAATCATAAAATCATGCAGTCACCCCATAAGCTGATGCATTTAGTTAATCATTGTTTGAAGCCACAAATGGTACACTGGTTAGCATTAAAACTTAGGTATCATTCTTGACCCTTCATTAACCCTGTTGACTTTGTTTCATTTACTACTGTTTACTGCTCTTTACTGTATTTTTTTTTTTAAATGTAGAAAGATTTTAAATGTAGAAATTTAATGGACATTTAACATTATTTTGGAGGCATCTTTGCTCTACAGCATTTCTTTGCATGTGCTTAAAACTTTTGCACAGTACTGAATATATATATATATATATATATATATATATATATATATATATATATATATATATATATATATATATATATACAGCCCCAATTCCAAAAACGTTGGGACGCTGTGTAAAAGGTAAATAAAAACAGAATGCAATGATTTGCAAATCTCATAAACCCATGTTATTCACAATAAAACATAGAAAACCTATCAAATGTTTAAACTGAGGAAATGTACCATTTTAAGAAAAAAAAAAGGTAATTTTTAATTTGATGCTGCAACAAGTCTCAAAAAAAAGTTGGGACGGGGGCAACAAAAGGCTGGAAAAGTAAGTGTTACTACAAACAGCTGGAGGAACTTTTCGCAACTAATTAGGTTAATTGGCAACAGGTCAGTAACATGACTGGGTATAAAAAGAGTATCTTAGAGGTTAATGAAGCCCAACTATGTCCCTATGTTAGCCAGAAAGATGAGGAGTCATTAGTCCATGCTTTTATTACATCTCACATTGCCTATTGTAACGCCCTTTTCTCTGGACTACCGGTAAACTCTATCTCCCGCTTACAATATATTCAAAATTCTGCTGCGAGAGTACTAACTTACACTAAACGATCTGCACATATTACTCCCATCCTATATAACCTTCACTGGCTACCTATCACATCCCGTATTATATATAAAATTCTCTTGCTTACATTTAAGTCACTCCATGGTCTTGTTCCTTCCTACAGCTCTGAGTTACTCTCTCCCTATATTCCCACTTGTTTACTCCAATCTTCTGGGTGTGAATTTCTCCTTGTTCCCAGATTTCGTCTCTCATCAATGGACAGCAGGTCTTTTTCTGTTGTGGCACCTAAGCTATGGAACTCACTCCCCCTGGCAATTCAGACAACTACCTCTATCTCTGAATTCAAAACTCAGCTCAAAACCCATTTGTTCACCCAATATTTTCAGTCATAATGTGTATCTGCTTCATGTACTACTCACTGTGTTTGCCTGTTTATACTGCTTACACTTTCTGTGCTGTCTACATGACGCTAGTGTCGGTCCCTTGTTATGTATTTGATTCTTGTAAGAGTTATTATAACTATGCAACTGCATTGTTTCTTGTTCTGGACTGGGCAAATGTCCACTGTCCATATGACCCATACAGTGGGTATAGAAAAGAATCACCCCCCTTTAAAATAATCACATTTTGTTGCTTTTCAGCCTGAAATGAAGACAGACACAGTTTTTGTTTTATCCAGCTATATTTACTCAGTGCAACTTATCACATCCAAGTGAAAGATATAACACCAACATGCCAGAATTTTTTTTTTTTAATTAAAAAACAGAATGACTGAGTTGGAAAAAGGATCACCCCCTGCCTAAAATGACTTGTAAACTCAATAAGGTGTAGCTAATCACCTTCTCAATGGGACACAAAGCCATTTGACTTTCAACTGTGATCAGCTGTGGTCATTTTGATTAGCTCAGCATGAAAAGAGCTTTCCTGGAGCATTTTGTAGTGCAACTGAAGCAAACAATCAACTATGGGTGGCAAAGCACTGTCAAAAGATCTCTAGGATAAAGTTGTGGACAGACACAAGTCAGGAGATGGATACAAAAAAAATTTCAAAGGCTTTATCAATGCCTAGAAGCACAGTGAAGTCTATTATTAAGAAGTGGAAGGTATTTGGTACAACACAGACCCTCCCTGGATCAGGACGTCGCTCCAAACTGGATGAAAGAGCCAGGAGGAAACTGGTCAGAGAGGCTACCAAGAGGCCTACAGCAACTCTGAAGCAGTTGCAGGAATTTATGACAAAGAGTGGTCATTGTGTGCATGTGACAACAATATCACAAATTCTCCACAAATGTGGCTTGTATGGGAGGGTTGCAAGAAAAAAGCCACCCACGACGCACCTTGAAGATTCTGAGGCCACATGGAAAAAGGTGTTATGGTCAGATGGAAATCCAATACAGCTCACCATCCAAATAACACCATTCCTACAGTAAAGCATGGCGGTGGTAATATCTTGTTATGGGGGTGTTTCTCTGCAGCAGGGACTGGAGCACTTGTCAGGATAGAAGGAAAAAATGGATGGGGCAAAATACCATCAAATTCTTGAGGAAAATCTGCTGCCCTCTGCCAGAAAGTTGACAATGGTAAGAAGGTTTACCTTCCAACATGACAATGACTCAAAGCACACAGCAAAACTGACCACACGGTGGTTGAAGGAGAAAAAGGTGAATGTCCTTGCATGGCCTACTCATAGCCCAGACTTAAACCCCATTGAAAATCTGTGGAATGACTTGAAGACTGTAGTCCACAAATGGTCACCATCAAATTTAACTGAACTTGAGCAGTTCTGAGAAGAAGAGTGGGCAAATATTGCAAAGTCTAGATGTGAAAAGTTAGTAGAGACATATCCCAACAGACTAAAGGCTGTAATTAAAAAAATAAGACAAATTAAGGGGGTGATCCTTTTTCCAACTCAGTGATTCTGTTATTTATGTATTTATTTATTTTTCTGACATGTTGGTGTTATATCTTTCACTTGGATGTTATATGGAGTATGGAGTAAATACAGCTGGATAAAACAAAAACTGTGTCTGTCTTCATTTCAGGCTGAAAAGCAACAAAATGTGATTATTTTAAAGGGGGGTGATTCTTTTCTATACCCACTGTATGTTTGATTGTTTTCCTGTATTGTTATTGTCTTTTATTGTGAAGAGTCCTTGAGCTCTGGAAAAGGCACTATACAAATTAAACATATTATTATTATTATTATTATTATTATTATTATTATTATTATTATTATTATTATTATTATTATTATAACTGTATTATCTCTATGCTTCTATGGAGACTCAAAATATATAGTTTACACAACCAAAATTTTCAGGACAGTAGGTCTCAACTGCACTCACAGGTCTAAATTGCATGCATTCCTTCACCTACCCACCAATAGACAGAAGCCTAGCCAGTCTGCCATACGTCATACCTCAATGTCTGTTTGTTTTCTTTGTGAAGAAACAGTGACACGTGATTCTTGATAATAGGAAAACGCTATGCAGTAATTTCAGTAACTAGAATTATAAGCATGTATTAATTACATATGGCTGTTTACTTGATTGTAAAATTACAGCAGAGTAGTCCAAATTATTACAGAACCTCAATAAAATGTTTTGCGTTTTGTTATTTTTGTATTCTTTTTCAATTCAAGGCCATGTGTAACTATAATACTATTCATACCAGGGACCCTAGCTAGAGTTATCATCAGTGTTTCTCAATTCTCTCTTGAAATGAATGTTACTTAAAAATTATAATTATCATGTGCTTCCTTCTTTAACATATTGGGATATAATCCCATATGTTAAAGATTCTGATCTAATTTATTTAGTTCAATTGCTGTATGCATTACAAAGCGTCTGCATTTTGAGGGCAACAGCTATCTTTATTCATTTGCATGATTGTCAGTCACACGATATCTGCTTTCAGTCAGGTTTTTCCACCACTGCTTAGGAGTTTTTCCACATCCTTTCTCTCTGTTGCAGGCTTCTCTCATTTAGATGTGTTTATAATGCATCAGTGATGCATGCTCTGTATAACCCTGATTGCATACACATTTACACATGTGCATATTGGAAGCACAAATGTTCACCACTATTGTGTTCATTAGTTGATAACCTTTTCAAGTGGCTTATATTACTGATAAAAGTATATTGTTTAACTAAATAACTAAAACTAGAACTTTTTATCCCGGTTGCAAGTAATTTTGAAATTTCTGTTTTCAGATTTCACTGGGTCTCACCTACAGTTACAGTTCTCCACTACAATTATGAATAACTGTTAACTGTTAAAGTTAAAATCTGTACTTTAGACCACAGTATTTGAGCCACTTTTCCCGGTTTTATGCCCCCAACTTTGGCAGTATGCAGCATGTGTCACTCCACTACCATGTCGGCTTTGTACCACAATTAATGACTGTAATTATTTTCTTGTGCCTTTACCAGAAACTGATGGATTCCTTACCTACTTCTTTTTTGTAGTAGGGGAAGGGAGATAGGTGACTCAGCAATTTTGCAGAGGCCCCTACATGTTGGCAAAGCCGAAATATGACTCAGGTCTGCTGAACTGCACAATGCTTTAGAAAAATGCACAAGTTAGAAAATTATCAGAGGACAGTACTAATATATATATATACACTGATAATATTAAATAACATTAAATCCACTGACAGATGAAGTGAATAACATTGATTGTCTCGTTACAATGGCACCTGTCAAGGGGTGGGATATATTAGGCAGCAAGTGAACAGTCGGTTCTCAAAGTTGATGTGTTGAAAGCAGGAAAAATGGGCAAGCTGTTTAGGCGATACCTGAACTAAATCTTATTGAACGAGGAAAAGAATAAAAAGTACAGCAACTAAAGCACAAAAAATACCAACAGTATGTACTGTATTAGCAACAAAAAAAATTCATGAAAAAATTATGGTTAGAGAGATAACTCACA
The DNA here is from genome assembly GCA_023630585.1 of Cranoglanis bouderius. Lineage (NCBI taxonomy): Eukaryota > Metazoa > Chordata > Actinopteri > Siluriformes > Cranoglanididae > Cranoglanis > Cranoglanis bouderius. Next base: position 14,936,961 of record CM042552.1, read on the forward strand.
GTATTAATTAAAAGTTAGGTAGTGTGATGCCTACTTATGTAGAGACCAATACAATCGCATCAGTGGATCTTTTAGAATCCTTTACCCCAATCCGGCAGACTGATTTAATTGATTTTTTCCTCAGAATCATCAATCTCTGGACTACATCTGATACCTAGGCATTTTCTTAATCACATACTTCCGTTAAAAATGATAAACACACAGGTTTATCCAAATATATATATATATATATATATATATATATATATATATATATATATATATATATATATATATATATATATATATATATATATATATATATATATAGGATAAACCTGCGTTGTGTTTGCAATATTTTTTATAAACCTGTGTTTTGTTTGCAATGATATCCATGGGAGCAGAGTATTTTTGTGATTTTTTTTTTTTAACAAAAGATCAAAAGGTTAAACAATAAAGACAATTTTTCACAGCCTTCTTTGCTCATATTTACCAAGGGTGCCAATATTAGTGGAGGGCACTGTATGTAGCCACAAAAATAAGTCTACTCAGTTATTTCTACTTATTATTATTTACAGACCTCCAGGGAATTTCTGATTTTTTTCAGAAATTTCAATGAATTCTGAATTTCTTTGTAAATTTGCAGAGTTTTTTGTTTCTATAGACAAAGCATTAATTGTTGGAGACCTTAATGTTTATTTTGATCATCTGAAAGACCCTCTGAGATCAGCATTTGTGTCTATAATAGATTTCGTAGGGGTTAATCATAACATAATAGCACCCACTCATGATGGTGGCCACACTCTTGATTTAATACTAACATTTGAATTAAATATAGAATAGCATGAACTTAGTGCAGCTTTTGACACCATAGTTTCTACAGTGGTGCTTGAAAGTTTGTGACCCTTTAGAATTTTCTATATATCTGCATAAATATGACCTAAAACATCAACAGACTTTCACACAAGTCCTAAAAAATAGACAAAGAGAACCCAATTAAACAAATGAGACAAAAATATAATACTTGGTCATTTATTTATTGAGGAAGATGATCCAATATGACATATCTGTGAGTTGCAAAAGTATGTAAATCTCTAGGATTAGCAGTTAAATTGAAGGTGAAATTATAGTCAGGTGTTTACAATCAGTGGGATGACCAGGTGTGAGTGAGCCCCTGTTTTATTTAAAGAACAAGGATCTATTAAATTCTGATCTGTTTATCATGGCATGAATAAAGGATGCTTATCAGGCCAGAAAAGGTTACAAAACCATCTCTAAAGTGTTTGGACTCCACCAATCCACAGTCAGACAGATTGTGTAGAAATAGAAGAAATTCAAGACCATTGTTACCCTCCCCAGGAGTGGTCGACCAACAAAGATCACTCCAAGAGCAAGACATGTAATAGTCCACGAGGTCACAAAGGAACCCATGGTAACTCCTAAGCAACTAAAGGCCTCGCTCACATTGGCCAATATTAATGTTCATGAGTTCACCATCAGGAGAACACTGAATAACAATGGTGTGCATGGCAGGGTTGCAAGGAGAAAGCCACTGCTCTCCAAAAAGAAAATTGCTGCCCATCTGCAGTTTGCTAAGGATGGTTCACATGGACAAGCCAATAGGCTATTGGAAAAAATGTTTTGTGGACAGATGAGACGAAAATAGAATTTTTAGTTTAAATGAGAAGCGTTATGTTTGGAGAAAGGAAAACACTGCATTCCAGCATAAAAACCTTATCCCATATGTGAAACATGGTGATGGTGGTTTGGGCCTGTTTTGCTGCATCTGGGCCTGGACGGCTTGCCATCATTGATGGAACAATGAAGATGAATTCTGAATTATACCAGCAAATTCTAAAGGAAAATGTCAGGACATCTGTTCATGAATTGAATCTCAAGAGAAAGTGGGTCATGCAGCAAGACAAAGAACCTAAGCACACAAGTCATTCTACCGAAGAATGGTTCAAGAAGAATAAAGTTCAAGTTTTGGAATGGCCAAACTCCTGATCTTAATCCAATAGAAATGTTGTGGAAGGACCTGAAGCAAGCAGTTCATGTGAGGAAACCCACCAAAATCCCAGAGTTGAAGTTGTTCTGTACTGAGGAATGGGCTAAAATTCCTCCAAACCAATGTGCAGGACTGATCAACAGTTACCAGAAATGTTTAGTTGCAGTAATTGCTTTACTGAAAGCAAAGGTTCACATACTTTTGCCACACACAGATATGTAATATTGGATCATTTTCCTCAAAATATAAATGACCAAGTATAATATTTTGTCGCATTTGTTTAATTTGGTTCTCTTTATCTGCTTTATGTTTTAGGTCATATTTATGTAGATATATAGAAAATTCTAAAGGGTTCACAAAATTTCAAGCACCACTATAGATGTACATGTCAATGTACCGTAGATGTAAATTTAACAAAATATGGTAAATGAAAATTCTGTTTGTCTTTCTCAAATGTTTTTGACTATGCATTGATTTTTTTTCGTTTCTCTATTATACATTGCAAGTATGTTCCTTCATGTTAGCATTATTTTTTTCTGAGGTCTACTGTGCCCTGTATGTATCTTTCTTATAGGAAAGCTTAGAGCTCATTACCGTGCCAAGACCTATGTGTTTTCTCCAACACTGCTCAAATCTGCCCAGCACATGCTCCAGACATGCATATCTTTACATTGACATTATTTGCCATTTTCTTTATTGATCACTCTCTTTTTCTCACTCAGACACTTTCTTTTATACCCCTTTCATTTGTTTTCTGAGAAGTGGTGCAGTGTGAGAGGGAGATATGTTGACAGAGGGAAGGCCTTTTTTCCATACATTCCTAAAACACTCGGGCCCTTCGTAACTCACACAAGGGCCTCATTCTTATGTAAGACCTGAACCTATCTTGACCTCACACCTTTCTCTGTTGACCTTTTGCCTCTTACGTATGAGCCCATAAAACCCACTTTCCTTGGCTATCATTACTGCGGGTTGTTACAGACTCAGATTGAAATATGGCCAAAATAAGAATGTTAGACCTTAGAATATCCTAAATGTGTATGGTGGATCTCAAGGTACCAAAAAAGAGCTTAAATGAACTTTAAACAGAGGAAGGGGAAAGAGAAAGCAGCTGTGTTAATACTGAAAGGAAAAAAAAAACAATGATGTCATTTTCATTTTCAGTGCAGCTGAGCAGGCCGGTTAATTAGTTGGTTGTGGATGCCGGCCAATCTTGAACCTTCCATTTTTCAGAACAGAACTTCGAACTGCATTAATAAAAAAAATAATAAAAGACTAAATGTCCAGTGAATTTGTAATTAATTTTATTCAACACAGACCATCACACGTGGAGCAGCCTCTTCTAATTGAAAGTAATGTGATAAATTGATCAGACATCAACAGACAAAGCCAGCTGGCCAATTGTTTGGATCCAGAGTAATTTATACGAAGAGGTCAATTTAGCTTTTATGTTCTGTCCACAGTTTCACGCAGACAGAGTTGGACAGGCAGCTACATGTCAGGCAGCCTAGTTGGATAGCCCTCATTCCTCCCTCTGCAGACAACTTCCCCATCCTGCCTGTTCTTTCAGCTCATAACATGTAAACATGTAAAAGATCTTACTCAAACATATCAAAAATTCTAGAGTGGGAGATTATGTTCTGCTGATAGAATTGAAGAAGTGGAGGGAAAAATGCAGCACTATGTTTACCCACATAAAAAATGGATTGCACTGATCCTTGGTACTTAAAATTATGTTCTTAATACACACATTCATATACCAAGTTTCTGATTTGAACAGAATTTCATGATGTGTATAATGCTGTACGATAAATTCATGAAACCTTGTGTTGTGCTCTAGAGGTTTAACATAGCCACCCTTGTAGTTCACTACCGGATTTGTTGACATTTCATCTGGATTTTACCACCTAATTTTTGTGCACATCCAGGCCACCATAAATTTGGCAGAGTCTCTCTAAGAATTGCATGTGTCAAAACCTTGCATAAACTGTATAACCAGAGACAGGAAGAGAGAGAGAGAGAGAGAGAGAGAGAGAGAGAGAGAGAGAGAGAGAGAGAGAAATCAAAGCTGGCCACACAGAGACTTTGGACCAGTTCACTTCTCTGTAGGAAAGACACCCACATGCACATGAAGAGCCATGGTGCCCCCTACAGTTAGTTTAAAGGAATACATTGTATTGTATTAAGAGAGAAACACCCAATTTCCCCCTTCAAATGTATTTATATAAAATAAAGTTGTTTAGAGCTTCAGCTGTTATATAAAGTAAATATAAACGAATATAGTTGGATCCAAGGTCGACACATGCGACTGGAGAAAATGTATAAATGTGTTGTTGAGCACTGCAGCACAATATGATTCATGTGGATATGAACTCAGTAAGATGAGACGTTCAAATATGTTACTGCTAAGTCTATAACTGACCCTTTCCAATCATGGTATGATGCTTGTGTTGCTTAAAGCACATAGTAAAAGTCTAAAATGAATCCAACTCTGTATGAGGTAAAAGCCTTAGCCTAATGATTTAACCTACTTTAACCTAATGATTCATTCAGTGAAGCCCAAGTGGACAGATGGTCTTAAGTTAACAAAATGAACTAAATGTTCCCAAACATAGGACAAATATTACACTAATCCTCTGTTTGCTCTCTGTTCGATTTTTTCAAATTTATTTTTATTAGAGTGGAACAGAATCCCAGCATTATTATAAGTATAATAAAGTATATATAAGTTTTTATATTTACCTGCCTATTTAATGCTCACTTGAATTAAATGGGTTTAATCCAAACCTCAGTAACTCAAAACAAGTAGGCCTATAAATGTGTTATGTGAGTGGAAAGTCCTATGACTCCAAATAAATTGTGAAATATCATTTTACACATTTAAATGATGAGCATAATATTTGAATAGTCGGATTTTTTCATCAAATACATTTGTACTGAGGGGATCTATGTATTTTTTTTTCCATATAGTTAAATAGGTAAAAAGTTGGAGAATCCATGGTCTAGCATGTATAGGCTTGCCTTTGAACCTTTGGTAATAACAATAAAACTGCAATCTTCTTGGGACCTTAACTTACCAGGGAAATGCTGGATCCAGAGTCTGTTCTGGAAGCACTGGGTGTGATATCACAGGACGCCCAATATCACAGGATGCCAGACACTTGCAAACACTGCTAGGGACAATTGAGAGAAGTCAAGGCACATTTGAGTGGTGGGAGGAAACACAGACAGATATTAACAATAACCAGAGCTCAGGACTGAACTGCAGAGCCATGAGGCTCTAACACTACCTGCTGCACCACAGTGCCTAACAAAAGACAGCTTCTGTTACCCTATGCATTTACAGACTCAGAATAAGGTGGAAACTTTGTCTTCTTCTTAAACTTATAAATTTACCCACATAAGACATCTTGCATCTTCTGTAGATACTTCTCTGATTCAGCAAACCGCAGAATCTGGCGCAATCATAATGTCCAGCCCTAAACTCTCACTTTCATCTATAGTTCAAAGGTTGTATCATTTAAGTCTTGCTTCCTACTGTCAATTGTTAATCTCTACTGCACCGCCAGCTCTGTAGTTTCCTTTGCCTCCACTTGAGAGTAAAGTTCATTATGATAGTAAAGTGACACAAGTATCAGATCACATCTAGGCCAGAGCAAGGGGGCTTGGGCATGGACTGATGGTGCAAGAGAGCTCTTCAGAGGTAATGTGAGTCCCTCTGCACAGCTGACTTCCTTCCTGCAGGAAACCCTGCCCATCCCCTCTGTCAACAGCCACTAATGAGCTCAGCAGACCTGGAGCAGGAAGGGAGCCCTACATTGCAATGATCATTGTCTTGGTTCCACCTGCTCCAGGATCTTAAGCTCACAACTTAGGGCCTCGATGCCAACTGATGACAGACAGACTTCTTTGTATCTCCCAGTAGTCTAAATCTGAAAAGAGCAGACAGGTCAGGGATTGTGCCAGGAATGCAGAGGGATCCTTGTGCAAGCTGTTACATGACAAAAATTTCACATTTAGCTTGGTTATAGCACCAACCCTGTAGGTTCTGCATCACCTACCAATGTAAACAGTGGTGCTGTGTAATCCAACAGGCCAGAAAAGGTCCCACCAAAAGCTGATGGCACCACAGATTGCTCAACAGCCAGTCTCAGCTTCAGCCAAATGTGTGGTCTTGTCTATGCATGGAAGATGACTGTCATTCCTCCATTCATCTTCACTAAATGCTTTATTTTAATCAGGGTCATGGTAAATCCAGAGCCTATGCCAGGAACTGGAAGCTGGAAAACTAGAATTTACCTTGAATGGGACATTCCCACCAATACCAGGCACAAGAGAATATAACTGGTCATGCTTTCTGGGTGTGAAGGATGGCATTACACTCTCTCCTATTGATTAGAGTGACTAACAATAAGATAATTTGTATGGTAGACCCCAGCTAATGCTGTGTCATTGCATGAGCAGCAGCTTTAAAAAGATGTGGTCTCAAAGCTATACATCTTGTATATTGTTAGCCTGGTTGAGAACTAGTGGATGGGAATTTTAAATTGAGAGAAAATGGGGTGAATGTTGTCACAAGTTTAAGGCATTAATTCTACTGCTCTTAGAGGTCAGCAAAAAAGATCATATAATCATTCACTTTCTAAATATAATTTAATTCATCTGGATTTCTATAAAGCTGCTTTGTGACAATGTGTATCATTTTAAAGCACTATATAAATAAAATTGAATTGAATTGAATATACCATGTATTACTTAGTTTCATTTCAAACTATTCCTTTAAATGTTTGCATAAAACATATGTGTATTAGCATTCCTGTAAATTCTCAAAACAATTGTCTTGATGATTTATCAGGAAAAGCAACACATAAATAAATATTTACATCAGCAGGTTAACTTGAACCAGATGGACAGTTTTACATGGAATTGAAGAGGTCTCAGATTTGGGTTACTCACAAAGAACAGAATCAAGAGTGTGTATTGATCAACTGATGTACTTTAAGAGACATAGCCTAATATGAGAAAAGATATCAGAGTAAGTCATCTACCAAAAGAAGGCCAAGACACTTTGCTTTGGCTAGCAGATGGATGAATACATTTCAGAGTCATCAAAGCCCACTTCACATGATTTGATCCCATAGGTTCATCATTTTGGGGAATCTCAAAAGGTTTCTTCTAATTACCCATCCAATTAATAAAATTGTTGGTGCAGGGAAGGTCTTCTACATTCAAAGTATTTTTAACTGCAAGATGTCTTTAAAGTACACTAGCCGACTTTTAACATTTTAACTCCATTATCCAAAATGTGGAAGCTGCTTAGATTTACCAATAAATCTAACGTAAATTTACTTGTCAAAAAAGATGTAGTTAGTTAGATTTACATAATAGATCTCATACATGAACGAGCCAAATATGTAGGTCTGTCTGAGAAAATCATTGTTTAGTTAAAGAAAACGTGAAATAAGTATAATGCTTTATTTGAGTAGAAATGTTGATTTTATGAATAAATGATTATGTGATATGATTTTAGGATTATCTCATATATTTTCTATTTAATAGTTATTAGAAAGTGGAAAAGCCTAGTTTACCTTATGAGGTTCATGGCTACTACAGCTAAACATACACACATACTATGGCGCATTTAAATATATAATCAGTGTTTGCTAAATCCATTTCATGTGGTTTGATTTTGTGTTGAAAGTGGAAGCGATCTATGGCCTGCTAACTATAAAAACTCCCTAAGGTCAAAAGTCATGCTATGATTACTACATCTTTGCTCCTATACAAATGTTAGCATTTGGTATATTTTCATGGGAAAACAGACTTACTGTCTGTAGTAATGGTTGCATTCAACTCTCAGACAACAAAAAAAGTACTAAACTGTATCGCTGATTGTCACTGTATGTATCTTGTATATAATATGTGTAGTTCTTTAAAAAAATAAAATAAAATAAAAAAGCTGCTCTCAACTTCAATTCTGTGGACCCACTGTCCTGAAAAGCTTGATGTTTGTCCTACTAATTACACATATGATTCAAATGTCAGTTGATTATCAAGCCTGCCCTGAATTAGGGACTTTGAGTTGCCTTAAATGACTTTTAAATGCCCACTACAGTTCAAATTTAAGGTAAAACCACTCCAACTGTAACAAGAGATTTAGACAGCAAGCTTTAATTAGCACTACTTATCCTTATATGTCATCAGTAAATCATTTGGATGAAAGAAATTAAATATTTGGGAGTGAATGAAAATTAGATGGAGAAGTAACTCACCAAATCCACAAACATCATTCCCCAGTTTTATTCTATTATAACAATGGTAATTACTGAACACTTAATTGTGAATCTGAGACCAAAACAATTTGTAATTTTTACCACCTACCAGAACTGACAACAAACTAGCAACCAGCAATTACTTTGAATCTTATATGACAGGATCAGTTTTTCAACAGTGGTGGGAAAGTAGGACAGGAAGTAACTCATAGTGGCAATACATCAGAGGAACTTACGGCACCATTTTTTAAAAAACTCTAGTACATTCTAATGGTCACTTCCTGCAGCCTAATAGTGGAGTAATGCTGATTCATCCGGGTATTACTTACTTCCTGTGATGTAGACTTTTTTACCGTTGTGACGTAACTTTGATTTCCTTACTTTGATGCTTCAAGGTTGACACTTCCTGGTTAAGGAAGTACTTTGTACGTTTCCAGGAATAACGCTGGCCAGGACCATTCTAGAAATAGAAATATCATAGATACACCTTATTTGCCAAGATTCATTTCCAGTCATTGCCATGCATGCTAAAATCCAGTGTATGTGTTGTAAACCAGTGGGGCTTTTTAGAATATGAGAAGTGGAAGGTGGAATATGGGAACATGTGTGAGAAAATGGAACAGTTATATCAACTTGCAGGTCATAAATAAGGCAAACCAGGTGATAAAGGAGGAGTTAGTGTGATATTCTGAGTTTTCTGAATCACAATATAAGCTAATCAAATTTGTGTAGAAGTCAGATTTTGTGTATGTGACAGCCAGTGTTCAAATGTGGAGGATATGGAGGAAAAAAATACCAGAATCTCTTCCTGAAAAAGTAACCTGCAAGTTTATCATGGCTTAGCCTTAGGTATTTTGCGTTCAACTTTAAATCTGATGAGAATTAATGTTAAATTTATTTTCTGAGGAGAAAAAAAAAACACAAAAAAGACTACAAGATCCACATTCCATTAAAAAGAATAAAATACACATTCTGTTTAACATACAAATATCAGATTTGAAATTTAGTTATTCTGTGAACTCAGCTGATTAACAATTCTGAATTATTACACTAAGGACTACCTTCTGTTAAGGACCTTGTCTCTGAACTCATAGCCCTGTTTGAGTTAGGTGCAGACATTTACAAGAAAGAGTAGTGCCGTAGGCTGATGTTAAGTGCACCAACACACACCAGTAAATAATGCTATCCAACTCCATTTGTGGCTTGGAGGCTAGAGGTAACCTGAGTCCTACTCTAGCTAGTGTTGATCAGCCCTGGCAAGAATCCAGCTCTGGCACTTAATTCCAATGTTCATTAATTGCAGTTAAATTTGTTCACTATTGCCTCATCACTGCTTTTCATTTTAAACGTACATCATACTGATCAAGAGTTCATCTACAATTAAATCATTTTTTTAAATTTCTGAATAAATACAATGGCAAATCTGAAGGAAGAAGTCCACCCACATCAAGTGTCTGTTAGAGCGAACAGCCAAGATCCCCAACCCTAGAATGTGTTAAAGCACTCTTTGAAAATACTGAATAAGCCTCCTGTGTAAAGTAATTCAAATCAAATGTAATCACATGAGCAGACATGACACTGGCAATCTAAACCTCAATAACCTGTGCATCTCAAGTTATTGTTGAAGTTGTTTTCCTGTAAAACCTGCCATCCAAGGAACTGAAATACAACTTGTGATCAAGAGATATTACAGTGAACCCTTTGGACTCACAGTGTTGAGGCTGAGGGCTAATCAGGCTTCTTGAGTGCTGTCATCCATACCTCCATCTACTCCATGATGGTTCCCTTATGCTGTGTGTGCTGGGTCTCTTCCCTGAGACAACCCAAAGAATCCTTCCTTTCAGATGAGGGGAGCAGCTGTGCTAGTAGCTTCTCCTTTAGTTTATGGATCTTCTCTTGTAATTTCTCCATTTAATCTGCTTTTACATGTAAAGATTTGGTTAATACTGGAGCCAAGAAGAATTATGAGTTGGCAGCAGAAAATGTCAGTCATTTCAGTACTTATTACTTTTATAGTTTTGTGCCAGTTATCTTGACTGGACTGGTGCCTACTTTTCTTGGTATCTGTCACTTTGTTTCATTCCCACCATTGGGGTTTGGCTCAAAATGGCTTCCTGTTCAATTTGTAAGAAAGAGACAGGGCTGGGGAGGGAAGTGGGTGATTTTGGCACTTCAGGCAAGGCCTTTTCCTTCCTGTGGTTTTATGGCCCAGTTGCCGGTGACTCACTTTCATCTTCGCAGGGCAGATATCTTGGCCATATTTGCCTCTGACATTGCACTGATCTTGGGGAAGTCCACTCAGGTCTTCTGTCCAAATGCTTAAGTGGTTCAGATGCAGCTCCATCCTTGGTGGCCAAAGGGAGATACAAATTTTCAGAATGTAACATGTAAGATACTTCATACTCTAAAAGAAAAGAAGCTAAAGAAAGGAGGAAGGGGAGGGGGTTGCAATGTGCTGATGCAAACATTGCATGATGTGGGTTTGAGGAGCAGTTCCACTATACCACAAGAAGAAAACCTCATCTTCAGAACAGAGAACGAGAACAATTAATGTTGACGCCATTGGCCTTGCATAAAAGTTTGGATTTTTTTCTAAAATGCAATAAAAACAAAAATCTGTGATTTGTCAAGTCTCTTGAAACTTTAATTAATTGACAAGAGTACAAAGAAAAGATATTCAATGTTTTCACTGACCAACTTAATTGTATTTTTTAAATATAAACAAATTTAGAATTGGATGCCTTCAACACATTAAAAAAAAAGTTGGGACAGAGGCAAAATGAGACTGAAAGGTTTATAGAATATTCAAGTAACACCATTTTGGAGGATCAGGTTAATTGGTAACAGGGGAGGGTATCAGGATTGGGAATAAAAGGAGCATCCACCAAAAGCTCAGTCTTTACAAGCAAGGATGGGTCGTGGCTCACCATTTTATGCCAAACTTTGTGAGAGAATTGTCAGTCAGTCCAAAAAGAACATTGCTCAAGGCAAGATTGCAAAGAATTTAGGTCTTTCACCATCTACAGTATATAATATTGTGAAAAGATTCAGGGAATCCGGAGAAATCTCATTGCGTAAAGGGCAAGGCCGGAAACGACTGTTGAATGTGCGTGACCTTCGAGCCCTCCAGGGGACTTGCCTGAGAAATCGTCATGCTACTGTGATAAATATAACCACATGGGGTCAGGAGTATTTTGGAAAACCGTTTTCACTTAACACAGTCCACCGCTGTATCCAGAAATGCAACCCAAAACACTATTATGTAAGGAGGAAGCCACACATCAACTCTATGCAGAAACGCCGTCGAGTTCTCTGGGCCCGAGCTCATCTTAGATGGACTGAAAGGCAGTGGAAACATGTGCTGTGGGCAGATGAGTCCACGTTTCAGCTTGTTTTCAGGAAAAACAGACGTCAGTCGTTCGAGATCTGTCTCCTATGGCGCATCATGAAGAGGAGAATCAGACAATGGCAACCAAGCACTGTTGAGCAGCTGAAGTCTTGTATCAAGCAAGAATAGGCAAAAATTCTACTTGCAAAACTGCAACAATTAGTATCCTCAGTTCCCAAACATTTAAAAAATGTAATTAAAAGGACGGGTGATGTAACACAGTGGTAAACATGCCTCTGTAAGAAAAAATAAAGTAATTTTGAATTTGATGGCCACAACATGTCTCAAAAAAGTTACTAAAAAGAAACAGCTAGAGGTTAATTGGCAACAGGTCAGTAACATTATTGGGTATAAAAAGAGTATCTTTCTAAGTAGTCTTTCTTAGTCTTTCAGAAGTAAAGATGGGCAGAGGTTCACCAATCTGCAGAAAAATGTGTTTACAATTGGTGGAACAATTTCAGAATAATGTTCCTCAATGTAAAATTGTGAAGACTATGAATATCTCATCATCTACAGTACATAATATCATCAAAGGATTCCGAGAATCTAGAGAAATCTCTGTGCTCAAGGGACAAGGGTGAAAATCAATATTGCATGCCTGTGATCCTTGGGCCCTCAGGCAGCACTACATTAAAAACAGGCATGATTCTGTAATGGAAATCATTGCATGGGCTCAGAAACACCTCCAGAATTCATTGTCTGTGAACACACAAATGCTGGTTACAGCACTATCATGCAAAGAAGAAGCCATATGTGAACATGATCCAGAAACGCCGCTGTCTTCTCTGAGCCAAAACTCATTTAAAATGGACTGAGGCAAAGTGGAAAACATTTCTGTGTTCAGACGAATCGAAATTTGAAATTCTTTTTGGAAACCATGCACGTTAAACTAAAGAGGACTAAAGAGGACTAAAGAGGAGAGGGACCACCTGGCTTTTTATCAGCGCTTAGTTCAAAAGCCTGCATCTCTGATGGTATGGGGGTGCATTAGTGCCTATGGAATGGGCAGCTTCCACATCTGGAAAGGTACCATCAATGCTGAATGGTATATACAGGTTTTAGTACAACATATGCTTCCATCCAGATTCCATCCCATCTTTACTTCTGAGAGACTCTGCCTCTCTAAGATACTCTTTTTATACCCAATCATGTTACTGACCTGTTGCCAATTAACCGAATTAGTTGCAAAATGTTCCTCCAGCTGTTTCTTTTTAGTAACACTTACTTTTCCAGCCTTTTGTTGCCCCGTCCCAACTTTTTTGAGACGTGTTGCGGCCATCAAAGTCAAATTTACTTTATTTTTTCCTTAAAATGGTACATTTCCTCAGTTTGAACATTTGATATGTTTTTTATGTTCTCTTGTGAATAACATATGGGTTTATGAGATTTGCAAATCATTGCATTCTGTTTTTATGTACATTTTACACAGCGTCCCAACTTTTTTGGAATTGGGGTTGTACTGTAAGTTGGTCAGTGAAAACATTGAATATCTTTTCTTTGTACTTTTGTCAGTTAATTAAAATTTCAAGAGACTTGACAAATCACAGATTTTTGTTTCTATTGCATTTTAGAAAAAATCCCAACTTTTATGGAAATGGGGTTAGTAGAAAATAAGGTTGCCTTGACGTTGTTGTTGTGGTGAAACAGAAGGATTGCAGAGCAGAGGGTGTGATGAATGACTCAGAGAGGTTCATGGGGTTCAATGTTTCCACCTAGGAAGATGACCAGAACTGAGAGCCTCTGACAAAGTGTAAAAAAGTTTCCAAAATGTAGAAAGCTGAAAAAATCTGTGTGAAAGATGGCAAGGGTTGGGGCTTTTTATGATCTGTTCAGAGCACAAATGTTGCCTGATGCCTGTGTAGTTACACATAAACTATAAATCTATAACTATAAGGGCACCACACACACACACACACACACACACACACACACACACACACACACACACACACACACACACACACACACACACACTAACACCTATGGGCAATTGATCCAAAGTTATGCCACCTACTGTACACTGCAAAAAATTACATCCTAGCAAGTGGAATTACTTTGAATATAATCAAACTGAGTTAGTATTGTATTTCCTGTTATAAGATTACAGTAAACCAAAAATAACATTATTAAGCCTTATTTATTTTTTTATTTTAAGCTTGAAATAACCTTGTTCTATTGTTCTATTGGCAAAAAGTTTTTATTTATCTGAAGAAAGAAGTAAAATGATCTGCCAATAGAATAAGAAAAAAATATAGCTTTGAAATTAATAGAAATGTCTAGAAATAGGTGTAATAATCTTATATCTGGTTTATTAGAATCTTATAATAGTAAATACTAGAAACATTTGACTATATATTCAAGATATTTTCACTTGCTAAGATGAGATTTTTTTTTTTTTTTTTTTTGCAGTGTACTGGCATGTTTTTGGGAGGTGGGAGAAAACCAAATAACCTGGAGGAAACCCACATTGACACAGGGAGAATATGCAAGCAACACTGCACAGACAGTAACCTGAGCTCTACTGTCTGTGTACCATATACAAATCAACTTTATTTTGGATCATGTTAGTCCACATGTGTGTTTAGTTGTAGCAAGACATCAGATAGTTACGCGTGCTTAACAGGCTGAATGTATTCTATTTGAATGAATTGGTTTGCCAATAAAATTTTGTTTCAGGGTGTGCATAATTTTCTGGACTGCAGGTATTCAGAAAATGGCAATTCATCTAGATTTATCTCACTGTTTTTGGGATTTTTTACACAAACAGTGTAAAATGGTATCCCAAACAAAAAGCAGGCTTTAAATCAATCTGTAGGTTAACGTTATTAATACAACAAAATCATAGGAACTAACATTTATGTACAAAATGAACCCTACAAAATTAACTGAATTAACATCGGTCTGTAACTTTATATTACCTACATGTGAAATACATGGGAACTGTGTTATATAGTTGTTAGATACATTATTTGCCCACATAAATGCTTGGATTGTTATGTACCCACAATGCAACAACACAAGGCAATAGACATCTATAATTTTGTTGTGTAATCATGGGCAAATAACATAACTTCCAAAAGAAAATGCACTGAATCCTGTGGGCATAAACACAAAAAACACAATGGCTTGAATGAACTTGTCCACCTTCGTACTGAAATTTCTATTGATCCTTAAAAATATTGACTCACAGTATTAACCATGGTGTAAAAAGCCAAGGCGAATAGGAGCTTGTCCTCAGCAACATCTGTGATGTTGGAAAGAAAATTGAGACCAGCTGGGAGCCCCAAGGGTCATGGATTGTGGGTGGCTTAACTGTTTCTTAGAAGCCCAACATAAATGTACAGTGCTATGCCAAAGGATAAACAGACACAAGGTCACTTTACTGAGCCTGCAGTTTTGATGGATCTGCAAACTGCATGTTGCTGTTCATGCAGTTTATCATTTATTTACTGTAGATTCAATCATTCACACTGGTGTAAGCAATTTACCTTAAAATTTACATCCAGTAGATGAACCTAGTTGTCTGCAGTTACATATTATGTCTTGCGGTGCCATATGCCTGCACACAGCTACACTGGATGACACAAAGGCATTGAAATAATAAAAAATAATGAATTAAGAAATCACGATTTATCAATACTTTTCTTGCACTTTTTGAACCAGTTGTCATTGAAGTCTCTGTGTAAAAAAACTGTAAATGCACATGGACATTGTATGTTCTAGCTGTTCGTGTGTTCTAGCTGTTTGTGTATTCTAGTTGTCTTTTACTGTGAAAGTTGCTAACCATCATTCTCACTATTTTCTGTGTTTTATTCACACTAATGCATCAGGCTTTGTTTTTTGTAACAAATAACCAATTTTCGAACACCACAGTTGGAAAACTTCTTGCCTATTTTTTTTTAATTAGCTGTAATTGCTAATTGGCTTTGCAGACTGCGCTTATCCAATAATAATATAATGTTAAGCTTTTTTACAGCTTATTGGTTGTTAAGGCTCTTAAGACTCCTTTTTAAAGCAAGATGAAAGTCCCTAAGGCAGAGGACGCATTTTTGAGTAGTGCTTTCAGAATGCTACAAGACTAATATTTAATGGAGAAAAAGTATTGTTTAGAAGATTCCTTTTACCCTGTTTGAAAGAGAAAACCAATTTTTCCCCACTGGTGTTAAAATATATCAAAACAACTGTATTGCAAAACAAATTATTAATGAGAAAGCACACATGTAGTAAGGAACTTTAGTGGGATCCCAACCCTAACCAACACAATGTTTTTTACTTGCAGTTGCCTGTTTTGTAGATTTCCTAGTCCTCTAATAAAAAAACAGCATTTTGGTTCTCGGAAGAGACTCCTACATGAAAACATTAGTCATTATTTTCATACAGCAAAGAAGTGGAGAGAGAGCGAGAGAGAGAGAGAGAGAGAGAGAGAGAGAGGGGGGAAGAGGGAAAATCAAAGATATAGTACATCTGTTCCAATGTGCAACTTTTCTGTTATGCGCAGTTTACTCTATTGCCAGGGGATTTCCACCTTTTAGAGGGTGGTGGAAGTAACGTTAGAGCTGTTTTGGCCACTGCCTGGCCTGACAAAACAGAACATTTGATGGAAATAAAATAAACAAATGTCACACAAATGTGCCTAAATTTTCTGTGATTTGAAAAGGGATCTGAGATGTGGGCTGAGAGCGAGGATGGGAAGAAAATGCGAGAACTCTTTGGGAAGTATGCAAAATGGTAAAATAGGTCAGCTGGAGCGGTTGTTGACCTGCTTAACCAAGTTCATAGAGATGTTTGTATATAGAGTATTCGTCCGCATGCTGTAATATCCTTGAATATGTCTACTAAACAATATTCAGTTTCTACATTCTATAAAAATTCAAATCGTCAGAATGGTCTGTGTCTACTTTTTGTTACATGACCTTGCTGTTACAGTAATGAAGACGTATTTGGATGACGCACTTTTAGCAGTGACTCCTCTATCCAGCTGTGTTATGTAAGTCTGACTACTAGTTCTTGTTTACCAGAAGTTCAGGCTCACTGTTGTAGTCTAATGTCCTAAGTGTTAAATTACACATTCTTTGTTAACGTCAGACATGGAAGAGTGGAGTTCCAACAACACGTTGCACGTCATATTCTCCTTTGGCCACAATTGAATTAACTCTATAATTGTATTAAAGCAAAACAGTACAACAGATGAAGAACACTGAAAAATGTGTCACTGTCTGGCTCACCTGCATATATCCACAAAGCATGTAAGCACAAAGCTTTGTGCATTTAAAAGCTTTGATGATAACATGGCCACATCCATAACAGAGCAATAATAATAATAATAATAATAATAATAATAATAATAATAATAATATTAGACGCATGCCCTGAGATGGGTTGGTACCCCCTGCCCCAAGCCAGCTTGGCTCAACCACACTCAAGCCAACCGGGACAGCCAGAAACCTTGGGGTGACTCTTGATGTCAACTTGACCTTCACAGACCACATTTCAACAACTGTATGGTCCTGTAGGTTCATTCTGTACAACATCAAGAAAATCAGACCCTATCTCACCGAACAGGCTACACAGCTACTAGTCCAGGCTCTTGTTATCTCAAAACTGGACTATTGCAACTCAGTGCTCCCGGGCCTCCCAGCCAGCCCCATCAAACCCTTCAGATGATTCAAAATGCAGCAGCATGCCTCGTCTTCAACCAGCCCAAAAGAACCCATGTCACACCCCTCTTCGTCTCCCTCCACTGGCTTCCTGTAGCTGCCCGCATCAAATTCAAGACTTTGATGCTCATTTACAAGACACTGTCTGGAATAGCACCTTCCTCAACACTCTCCTTGAGGTTTATGTTCCCTCACATAATCTGCGATTGGTTAATGACCGATGCCTGGTAATGCCTACTCAGCGACTAGGTCCCTTTCCAGAACCTCCAAACTGACTGTCCCTCAGTGGTGGAATGAACTTCCATCCTCAATCCAGACACCAGAATCTGTCACTATCTTCATAAAATGGCTAAAGACCCACCTCTTCTGTGAACACTTAACTAACCTCTAACTCCCCCCAATTTTATTAAAAAAATAAAAATAAAAATAAATAAATAAATAAACTGCACTTGCACTAGCACTTACACCTCTACTCTGCGCACTTTGCTTCTCTAGAATTCAATTAAAAGTCTTGTATGGTAGCACTACTTGTATAGTTCTCTGCTTGATATATCGCTTTGCCTGTATTTCCTCATTTGTAAGTCGCTTTGGATAAAAGCGTCTGCTAAATGAATAAATGTAAATGTAAATGTCTTTATTAAAGAAACATGCAGTAAGTGATCAAAACCGTGAGAACAGGAATTAGAACTAGACTACAGAATATACAAGCAATAACAATAACAGAAAAGATACAAAAGACACACAAAGATAACAACAGAAGCTTGAAAAAGAAACACACAGAAGCATAAACTTAAATAGAGGTGATTAGGGGTAACACAAAACAGGTGTGAGTGCATGGTGAGACGTGTCAGGGTCATATGAGGTACTGGGACTGATGGGTGATGTAGTGCAGCACCGATTTCGACATAACCCTAACACTGAGGTGTTAGTGAGTTTATACAAATAGAGAGAGAAAAAGACAAAAAAAAGGATAAGTTAATGTAGTCTCCAAGGAAAAAAATAGTTTGGCATGGATCAACAGAGCTTAACTTATTGCACATCTATTGCACATCAGCCGATTAATCTATAGACCAAAATTGAACCAACAAAGATCACTCCAAGAGCAAGACGTGTAATAGTCCACAAGGTCACAAAGGAACCCAGGGTAACTTCTAAGCTACTAAAGATCTCTCTCACATTGCCTAATGTTAATGTTCATGAGTCCACCATTAGGAGAACAATGAACAACAGTGGTGTGCATGGCAGGGTTGCAAGGAGAAAGCCACTGCTCTCCAAAAAGAACACTGCTGCCCATTTGCAGTTTGCTAACGATCACATGGACAAGCCAGAAGGCTACTGGAAAAATGTTTTGTGGATGGATGAGATCAAATTTTTGGTTTAAATGAAAAGGGTTATGTTTGGAAAAGGGAAAACACTGCATTCCAGCATAAGAACTTTTTCCCATCTGTGAAACATGGTGGTGGTAGTATCATAGTTTGGGCCTGTTTTGCTGCATCTGGGCCTGGACAACTTGCCATCATTGATGAAACAATGAATTCTGAATTATACCAGCGAATTCTAAAGGAAAATGTCAGGACATGTGTCCATGATCTGAATCTCAAGAGAAAGTGGGTCATGCAAGCATACAAGTTGTTCTACCAAAGAATGGTTAAATAAGAATAAAGTTAATGTTTTGGAATGGCCAAGTCAAAGTCCTGACCTTAATCCAGTAGAAATGTTGTGGAAGGACCTGAAGCAAGCAGTTAATGTGAGGAAACGCACCAACATCCCAGAGTTGAAGCTGTTCTGTACTGAGGAATGGGCTAAAATTCCTCCAAGCCTATGTGTAGGACTGATCAACAGTTACTGGAAGCAATTAGTTGCAGTTATTGCTGTACAAGGAGGTCACACCAGATACTGAAATCAAAGGTTCACATAGTTTTGCCACTCACAGATATGTAATATTGGATCATTTTCCTCAATAAATAAATGACCAAGTATAATATTTTTGTTTCATTTGTTTAATGGGGTTCTCTTTGTCTTCTTTTAGGATCTGTGTGAAAATCTCGATGTTTTAGATCATATTTATACAGAAATGAAGAAAATTCTAAAGGGTTCACAAACTTTCAAGCACCACTGTAGAGGCTGTTAACATTAATTTAATGTAAGGTAATTTAAATAACATTGAATCAATTTACATTACAATCAATCAAATTAATGGAAAGGTGAAATGAGAAAAAATAGGAAATACATTTTAAAAATTGGTTTGGTTGCTGATCATAATTAACCTAAAGATTAATACTATTTCTGATCCATTTATTAATGTTTCCCTATAAATAGTTGGGTATAAGGTGAGACTGTAAACCTTTATTCAAAATTGTTGTGATGAAATTGCTGAAGAAACTAAGCATCATGTTGGGTCATATTTTTGTACATAAATAAATGGCTTTCTAATTTCATCTATCCGGGCTTTGTTGAAAATGATATAATGGTATCTCCATTTAAAATAACAAATATAATTAATGCTAAATGTATAAGAAATCATTTAAAAAATTAACAGAGAAAAGCTCAAAGGTGATAGAAGGGCTACAAGGCTGCAACTGGCATTTGAGATATCATGATGGACCTCAGTGATGTGTTTAAGGTTCATCTTAATATGGCCCACACAAGACTTTTGGAGACGGGGAGAAATCTGGAGCCTTGAATTTGGCAATTGTGTCATCTCAGGTTAGGAAATAGCTGGATCTCATCTGTGAAGGGAGACAAACACTAAATCATTTTGATTTCTCTAACAATATGGGATCAGTTTATCAATAGATGCTCTGCCAAAAATTGGCACATGCTATCTGGGTCTGGGTTTTTAGACGTTTAGGTTTCAAAACAAAAACACTGGCGCTCTCAGTCAAGCTCATTTGAGAGCATACCAGCATTTTTTTAAGGCATACTTAGAAGATGGCTTTATAAACATTCAGCATGGCTTATTTTAGAGTTTCTTATTTCTATGCTCTACAACTAGGATCAAATTTCCTGCTGCCAGACAACACTCTGCAGACAATATTGCACCTGAAAAATATTTGGGCTGCACAATGAGCTACTGAAATATTACACTGGACAAATAAAAAGATAAAAACATATAATACCTTTTAGAATGAAATTATTCCGTCGTTTCTTTTGTTCCACCAGACTGAAGTAGAAGCATATCTATATGCTGATAGATAGCTCTGTTAGGTGTTATTGGAGAAGGCTCATAAAGGATTTGTGTTTTTTATCCCTCCAGCTCCTGTGTCCATTTCACAGTCTCATGCAAGCTATTAAATATTCCACATTATTATGAAACTAGAGTTTTACACGTGCCTGTATACTTGCCTTAGTGCAGACACTAAAAAAAATCAATAAAAACAGAGGCACAGGGTGAGCATATGAGCGCACTTTGTTTACCTGACTTGATGTAACAGACAAGGCTTGGATGTCCAGATGTTCTGCATTCTTGTACATCTGGAAAAGGCCTGACAGTGGTTATCTCTCACTCACTCACACACACTCACACACACACACACACACACACACACACACACACACACACACACACACATTTTTATAAATTAGGTGTTTGCATGACCAGATACCATCATATGACCTTCATTACTCTGAGCAAATAAATAACAAAATATATGTCATGTGCCCTGTATTAACAGAGACTTCTTTACTAGGGGGTCATTCCATCTAAAGTGGTCCAATAATTGCAAATTTGGTTGTTCAACCATTTTTAATTTTTTAATTTTTATTTTTTTAGCAATTACCTCTATATATTGGCATTGCAAAACCTTTTTTTTTTTAAATATTTGGACTTAAGTCTAAAGAACATAAATCTGCTGAATGTTTATATATGTACAGTACAATGCAAAAGTTTTAGGCACATGCAAAGAAATGCTGTAGAGCAAAGATGCCTTCAAAATAATGAAATTAAAAAATACTGTAAAGAGCAATACACAGTAGTAAATGAAAGTAAATATTTGGTGTGACAAAAAAATAAAAATAAAAATAGTAGTCTCTGGTACAATTTGTGCAGTTTTATAAGGAAATGAGCTGGTAAGTTTTATTGAGCATCTTGCAGAACCAGCCACAGTTCTTCTGGAGACTTTGACTTTCACACTTGCTTCTTATTTTTGCAGCAAAACCCAGCAGCCTTCATTGTGTTTTCTGTCTGAAAAGTGTCTCTTATGTAATATGCCGCTTTCTTTAATGACATACATTTTTTCTGTAACACTTAATTTTGTGGTTTTTTAACTAATGTTTGTGAATCTAAAATGTTTTTGTACTGACTTTATAATGTAGAAGTCATAAAATAAAAAATCTATAACAAAGTTTGTACTACAAAAAATAGTGCGCCTAAAACTTTTGCACAGTACTGTATATGTACCTTGTAATGTGCTCTAGAGAGAAAATTTTGTTCCTAGGAGCTAGGACCATCTTGAAACGAAATATTGGTTTCGGTAAACAGCTGTATAACCAAAATTTGTTGTGTGCCATGACACAAAGATTGGTTAAACCAAGTAAAATAATTTTTAAAAAATAAATAAAAATAGTGAATTTGCAATGCCAATACATAGAGGTAATCACTGAAAATTTTTCTTAGGAAAATTAAAAAACAGTTGAGCAATGTGCATTAGACCACTTGAGATGGAATGACCCTAGGATAAACCCCATAAAACATCTGTCAGCAGTTTTTCCTGTGATCCAGGTTTTCTTCCTTCCTGTCCCCTCCCTTCCCTTTAATATAAATAGATTTCTATAAATTAAGACTTTCAGATAAGGCACACACACACACACACACACACACACACACACACACACACACACACACACACACACACACACACACACACACAATCAATCTAAAAAAAGACTGATTAATTGTAGTTCCCACTTCTTCCCAAAGGGGTTAAACACCAGGGCAAGACCAGGAATGTGGTAATGATTAATATCCCCACATTGTCTCCCATGTGTGTGTGTGTGTGTGTGTGTGTGTGTGTGTGTGTGTGTGTGTGTGTGTGTGTGTGTGTGTACAGACATGGGAAAAAGAAAGTACACCCTCTTTAAATTCTGTCTTTTTATTTATCAGAGCCTACAACAACAACAACAAAATAAACATTACTAACATTAAACTATAACATTAAACATGTAAACTAACATTCAGAAACCAGGTGGGAAAAAATTCAGTAACATGTAAAACCACCTTTAGCAACGGTAAATGTTTTCTGTGTGTGTCTGTGTGTATATGTATATATATATATATATATATATATATATATATATATATATATATATATATATATATATATATATATATATATATATATATATATATATATATATATATATAACACCAACATGTCATATAAAAATAAAAAACTAGAATCACTGAGTTGGAAAAAGGATCACCCCCTTGCTTTAATTTGCCTTATTCTTTTTAATTACAGCACTTTGGTCTGTTGGGATATGTCTCTACTAACGTTGCGCATCTAGACTTTGCAATATTTGCCCACTCTTCTTTGCAGAATTGCTCAAGTTCAGTTAAATTTGATTGTGACGTTTGTGGACTGCAGTTGTCAAGTCATTCCACAGATTTTCAATGGGGTTTAAGTCTGGGCTCTGACTAGGCCATGCAAGGACATTCACCTTTTTCTCCTTGAACCACTGTGTGGTCAGTTTTGCTGTGTGCTTTGGGTCATTGTCATGTTGGAAGGTAAATCTTCTTCCCATTGTCAACTTTCTGGCAGAGGGCAGCAGATTTTCCTCAAGAATTTGACGGTATTTTGCCACATTCATTTTCCTTCTATCCTGACAAGTGCTCCAGTCCCTGCTGCAGAATAACAGGATATTACCACCTCCATGCTTTATTGTAGGAATGGTGGATGGTGAGCTGCATTGGATTTCCGCCAGACATTTTGTTTGGAGTTGAGGCCAAATAATTAAATTTTAGCCTCATCTGACCATAACACCTTTTTCCATGTGGCCTCAGAATCTCCAAGGTGCATTCATGTGGCCTTTCTTGAGGAGTGGCTTTTTTCTTGCAACCCTCCCATAAAAGCCACATTTGTGGAGAATTTGTGATATTGTTGTCACATGCACACAATGACCACTCTTCATAAATTCCTGCAACTGCTTCAGAGTTGCT
This sequence comes from Cranoglanis bouderius, assembly GCA_023630585.1. Lineage (NCBI taxonomy): Eukaryota > Metazoa > Chordata > Actinopteri > Siluriformes > Cranoglanididae > Cranoglanis > Cranoglanis bouderius. Next base: position 14,960,422 of record CM042552.1, read on the forward strand.
GAGGGCCCCTTGGTAGCCTCTCTGACCAGTTTCCTCCTGGCTCTTTCATCCAGTTTGGAGCGACGTCCTGATCCAGGGAGGGTCTGTGTTGTACCAAATACCTTCCATTTCTTAATAGTAGACTTCACTGTGCTTCTAGGCATTGATAAAGCCTTTGAATTTTTTTTGTATCCATCTCCTGACTTGTGCCTGTCCACAACTTTACCCCGGAGTTCTTTTGACAGTGCCTTGCCACCCATAGTTGATTATATGCTTCAGTTGCACTAGAAAATGCTCCAGGAAAGCTCTTTTCATGCTGAGCTAATCAAAATCACAGCTGATCACAGTTGAAACTCAAATGGCTTTATGTGCCATTGAGAAGGTGATTAGCTACACATTGAGTTTACAAGTCATTTTTAGGAGGGGGGGTGATCCCTTTTCCAACTCAGTGATTCTGTTTTTTTATTTATTTATTTTTTCTGACATGTTGGTGTTATATCTTTCACTTGGATGTTATAAGTTGCACTGAGTACATACAGCTGGATAAAACAAAAACTGTCCGTCTTCATTTCAGGCTGAAAAGCAACAAAAGTGATTATTTTAAAGGGGGGTGGTTCTTTTCTATACCCACTGTGTGTGTGTGTATATATATATATATATATATATATATATATATATATATATATATATATATATATATATATATATATATATATATATATATATATATATATATATATATATATATATATATACATACATACAGTATATATACAGTACTGCGCAAAAGTTTTAGGCACCCTATTTGTTTGTTTTTAGTACAAACTTTGTTATAGATTTTTTATTTTATGACTTCTACATTATCAAGTCAGTACAAAAAACATTTTAGATTCACAAACATTAGTTTTCTACCACAAAATTAAATGTTTCAGAAAAATGTTTGTATGTCAAGTTCAAGTTAAAGTTCAGTTTATTTGTATAGCGCTTTTAACAATGGTCATTGTCCCAAAGCAGCTTTACAGAAGTATATAAATTCAGGACATAGATTTAAAATTTATGAATATATCCCCAATGAGCAAGCCAGAGGAGACGGTGGCAAGGAAAAACTCCCTGAGTTGATATAAGGAAGAAACCTTGAGAGGAACCAGACGTTGTCATTAAAGAAAGCAGCATATTATGTATGAGACCACTTTTCAGACAGAAAACACAATGAAGACTGCTGGGTTTTGCTGCAAAAATAAGAAGCAAGTGCGACAGTCAAAGTCTCCAGAAGAACTGTGGCTGGTTCTGCAAGATGCTCAATAAAACTTACCAGGTATTTTCCTTATAAAACTGCACAAATTGTACCGGAGACTACTATTTTTATTTTTATTTTTTTGTCACACCAAATATTGACTTTGTTTCATTTACTACTGTTTACTGATCTTTACAGTATTTTATTAAATGTAGAAAAATGCAATTTCATTATTTTGAAGGCATCTACAGCATGTTGAAAGGTCCATGTTTGGTTAAACTTTTGGACAGATGGCCTCACATTAACTTCAAGCACTCTTTGATATGATGTAGAATTCATAGTTGAATCACTGAATGCAAGCTGTCCAGTCCCTGAGGCAGCGAAGCAACCCAAAACTATGACATTTCCACCACCGTGCTTCATAGTTGGTATGAGGTGCTTCTCCTGAAAAGCTGTCTTTGGTCTGCGCCAAACATGTCTGCTCTTACTGTGGCCAAATAACTCTATCTTTGATTTGTCTGTCAAGAGCACTTTATTCCAAAAGGCCTGGTCTTTTCCTATATTCTTATTGACAAACTGTAGTCTTGCATTAATGTTCTTTTTACACAGCAAAGGCTTTTTCCTGGCACACCTCCCATGCAGGTCAAATTTGTGCAATCTCTTTCTGATTGTAGAAGCATGCACTTTGACACCAACAGTTGCAAGACTTACTAGCAGATCCTGTGATGAAATTTTGGGGTTCTTGGAGACTTCTTTTTCCATCAGACAGTCTGCTCTTGGGCTGAATTTGCTGGGACGGCCAGTCCTGGACAAATTGGCAGTCATTTGAAATCTGCGTCACTTGTAGATGATTTTCCTTACAGTGGAATGATGTATTTCAAATAATTTGGAGATCTTTTTAAATCCCTTGCCAGACTCATGGGCATCCACAATCTTTTTTCTGAAGGCCTTACAGAACTCTTTAGATCTTGGCATGATGACACCACACACCTCAATAGCAAAGGGAACACCAGACACTAGATATGAGAGGGGTATAAATAAGACAGTTTGCACCTGCACTCCCTAAGCAGGTTCTAATCACTGGCACAATCATCATCTTCAACACCTGATTCTAATTTTATGGATTTGAAGGTGTGATAAATGTAGGGGTGTACTTACTTTTTCCATGTGACTGATCTGTTTGGTTTTTTTTTTTTTTTTTTGTTCATTTAAATTGTGGAAATTACTACAAAATGTCAATTTTATGTGTCATTTGATAGAGTGTATCAGCTTTATTAATAGGCAATGTTTCAAAGAGGATCAAATGTTTGCTTGTCCAAATATTTCAAAAAAGCCAACAATTTCCATGGGGTGTATTTATTTTTTCGCATGCCTGTATATACATCCTGCTACTTTGGGTTTGAAGACACCAGTAACTATAGGAATAAGATTTATCTATCATATGGAAATGATTAGAAAAGTAACAATTTTGCTTTTGATCTGATGTTAGCATGAAATTTTCCATTACAGCCAATCACAAGTGAGTTACTGATCAATCACACAGGATGTGGGTATATCTGAATACACAAGTGCATATATCTGTGTCGTTATATTTGTTCAGTTCCATAACGGAGCCCTTTATTACACTAGGTCTGCTTCAGATATGCCCCAACACAGATATAGGTCAGTAAGTATGAGAATCACTCATGCAGCTTCTGTCAAACATGTAGACTGTTGATTTTGGTTCAGTTGGAGTTGTTGCACAGGAGGGTTTCTCCAGTTATTTTGAGAAAGAAAGTACCCCAGTGTTGTATAGACAGAAATAGGACTTACTTGTTGGATAAGTCAGCAGAATTGACAGGCTAGTTATTATGAAAACTATCAAGGCCCTTGTAATGGAAAATGTGAGCTCTGTATTTGTTATGAAAGCAAAAGGTAGAGTAGCTAATGCTTTCTTTATGAATTTAGAACAACTCTGATAAATGGTTGAGAGCATTGAGTGCAGTGTATTACTGCTATATTCTATAAAATGATAAATATCACTACAGAGTTTGGGATTCTCCTTCATTTAATGTACCCAAGTTAACTCATCAGCTAATTGCTGAGGCCTTCATGGGCTGAATTGGGTGTGTTAGAAGAGGGGCAAATTTCTGCAGGACCCTCCTGAGCTTGATGCTTCTGGTACAGGGTGGCACAGCAGACAACATTGCTGCTTCAGAGCTCTAGGGTTTGTGGTTGAATCCTGAGCTGTGGTTACTGTCTTTGTGATGCAGTTCTCCAAATACTCAGGTTTTCTCCCAAAAACATGCTAGGATTGGCCACTCTAAATTGCTCCTAGGTGTGAATAAGCATGCAAATGAGTATATATGCATGCCCTGGCTTACTGTCTAGAATGTGTCCCTGCCTTGAGCATATAGGCCATTAAAAATGAATTAATAAATGATATCGACCATGAAATCCTTTAGAAGCTGTTAGTATTGCAGCATATTTTAAATTTACCACAGTATCAGACCCTTCATTTATTTCCAAGCACCACACAATGGTTCTGAGCTGCTGCAATTCACCCAGCCAAACTGTAATAATAATTTACAGTCAGAGCTGTTAGGTTGGATGGATTTGGTGGGGTTTTTTGGACAGATACTTTCTATGCCATCTCAGGTGCTCATGCTGTGGCCTTAGGCGGAAAAAATCTGGTTTTACATTAGAGTATTTAGTTAGATAAATTCAGTTCAATTCAATTTAGCTAACTAAATGCTCTAATGTAAAGCCAGATTTTTTTCCTAAGGCCAAAGCATGAGCACCTGAGATGGCATATAAAGTATCTGTCCTAAAAAGAAAAAAAAAAACAACAACAAAAAAAACACCAAATCCATCCAACTTAACAGCTCTGACTGTAAATTATTATTACAGTTTGGCTGGGTGAATTGCGGCAGCTCAGAACCATTGGTAAATGACAGGCCAGAGAACATAAATCATACTGCATTACAAAATACACAGATCAGATCAGTTAGCTAGCTAGTAAACATCAGCTGGTTAACTTGTTATGTAGACTTTGTAGAATTCTGCAAAATGAGCACAGTAGGGTGGTGATGAAAAGTCAGAGGCAGAGCTCAGTTAATGCCAGCTAAAACATAAACTCAAGAGATTCTGCTCTTTTATCTAGTACTCCACAAAGGTGACAATCAAACTGATGTACACACTCATTTTATTATAGCCCACTAGTGTGATGTCAACAAGAGTACATTAAACATTTTCAATATGTAATGGATATTAAAAGTCTACACACCCCTATTGAAATCGCAGGTTTTTGTGATGTAAAAATGAAATCAAAATAAATAATCTCAGATCTTTTTTTCACCTTCAATGTGATACAGAAACCAACAACATTCAAGTGAAATACAATAACCTGGTTGCATAAGTGTGCACATCACTTAACTAGTATTTTGTTAAAGCACCTTTTGCTAGTAATAAAGCATTTAGTCAATCTTCCTTCAAAAATGCTCCAGACCTAACAAATTGAGGGGATCTCCAGTGCATAGCCCTCTTCTAGATCTTCTTCTGGAGCTATTTCTTTCTTTACCTGGATTTGTGCTATGGGTCATGACATTGTTCTTCATCTTCAGCTGTCTAACAGAGGTCCGCAGGTTTTGTGCCAAAAGAGATATTTGGAGCTATCCATGATTACATCTATCATGACTCGAGTCCCAGTCCCAGCTGAAGAGAAGCAGCCCAATAGCATGATGCTCTCACCACCATGCTTCACTGTGGGTATGGTATTCTTATGCTGTCTTGTTTTTGCACCAAACATATCTTTTAGTGTTATGCTCAAAAAGTTCTACCTAGGCCTCATCAGACCATAGCACATTTTGCCACATGGTTTGGCAAAATTTAGGTGGCTTGAATGTTGTCAGAAAGGTCTTAGGTCTAGCCACCCTACCCATAGTCCAGACATAGAGAGAGAGAGATCCCATACATGATTTGCAACCTATATGCAGTTGGAAGTCAAGTGAAAGCCAACGTATGGTAACCCATTGGAATTTGTCCTCTGCATTTAACCCATCCAAGTTAGTGCACACACATTAGAAGTTGTGATTAGCGTGCACACACACACACACACACACACACACACACACACACACTACAAACCGTGAACACACCCGGAGCAGTGGGCAGCCATTTTTGCTGCGGCGCCCGGAGAGCAGTTGAGGGTTAAGGGCCTTGCTCAAGTGCTCAACAGTGGCAGCGCTGGGATTTGAACTCACAACCTTCAGATTGGTAGCCCAACTTCCTAACCACTGAGCTACCACCGCTCCTCATTATAAAGTGTTACCGAAGTTCAGTTTCAACAGCCATAGTATTATTTTAGGCCTGCATTCTGTTGTAGAAAGATCAACTACAGAAATAGTTGATCTTTGTTTGGGGTTAATTAGAATCACTTCATTAATGACAGCTGTATGATAATTACTTTTTAACTTGAGGCTGGAGGTAATTGGTTAATCCTGAGCACAGACCCCATTATAAAAGGATGTACACACTTATGTAATAAGTTTATTGTAAGTTTTTCCTTTTTTTCCCTAAAATGTTTCTATTAGTTTTTCACTTGAATTCTGTTGGTTGCTGTATCACATTAAAGGCAGAAAAAAAAATCTGACATGATTTAATTTTTTTAAACATGATTTAAAGTTACATTTTTTACATCACATGTTTTTTTTTTTCTATACACCATAAGTCAAATATAATTTGTTAGAATTTGTTCAAAAGAGTAGGGATGATAATGCATAACACAGTACCTATGGATATATGTATATGGATATGATCTTCAGCTGTATATTCTTTCATTTCACTAATCAACAAATGTTACATGGAGACACCAAATGCTGTATAGTTGATCAGTTTACAAATTATCTTGTTGGTATATTGTGCATCAGCACCAGGTTGTGCTACAATTGTCAACATCAAATGTTCTCTCCTGCAGTGTGGTTGAGAATTTTAAATGGCCTCCTAAAAAGGGTTTTTAATTATAGACCTGTTAATTATAGACCTCTTAATAGGCTGACAATGCTAAATCCAGCTGATCCAGTTGTTAATCATAAGTAGCAGAATAACAGACAAAAGGTCATGGTTTCCCATTTTCAAAACAGGGAAAGTGAGAAGTGCAGCTTTAATACCAGACATCAATCATTTATTAAATACATAATAGGTTAAAAATAAATAAATAAATACATGTTTAACTCATTAAACTTCCAGGATCCATCACAGGGCTAAATACAGTAGGCAATTTTCCTTAATGACTCCAAAGAATCTTATAAAAACTAAATATAAAATTGCAGGGGGTTGAAGACAAGAACACAGCCTTGGACCAGGAAGTCAGCATTGTCACTTCTTTAAGTCATCTTTTTCTTAGTGAAGGAAACTTCTGGCTCCTTTCAGCTCCCCTAGCATCTCTTTTATGAGATGTCTCTGAAAAGTTGCAGCAGCACTAAGAGCAGCTCTGCAAATAAGGATCCTTAATGCTGCTCACTTGAAACACATTTGGCTCACACATGTTTTCCCCAGGGTGATACCAGCCCCAACATCAACAGGACCACAAACCGCAACAACATGCCACTGAAGAATAGCCTTACTCTGCAGATTACTGGCTGCTCCCCTGGTGGTTTTGCTAATCTTCAAGAAGACCTCCCTAGTCCGCACCTTTCAGTTTGATTTTGGTTTTGTGTGTGTGTGTGTGTGTGTGTGTGTGTGTGTGTGTGTGTGTGTGTTTGTTTGTTTGTTTTGCCTGCACTAATCCAAATGTGGTGAACATTAAGTAACAGGAACCTTTAAAACTTACTCTCATAATCTTATTGCCCAAACTTGACCAGTATGAAACTGACTTGCTTCTAATGACAGAGCCATTCCCACAGACTTCCTTAGTAAACACAGGCTACTTGGCCATGAATGAGAAACTTATGCTACCAACTAAGAAAAGTGTTTCCCTTATAAATCTAACCACCAGTAAGACAGAGTTCATTAGCAAGAAACTTAATAGGTGCATATTTCCGCTTTGAGATGGTAACTGGGTGTTTTCTCATGTTACCAGCAGCTTCTCATGACTCCACCAAGAGAAAGAGAAAATTTGCTGCATCTGGATTTGAGTTTAACTGTATTTGATTTAGGCTGCCAGCTTAGCTGTTTCTCATTATTTTCATTAGTGATTATTTTTATATTCTGCATTTCTGAGTTAGTTTGGAAGTAATGGCTAAAGTGCCCCATGCCCTGAGCCATAGAGAAGTGTGGGGCATTTTACAATTACACCTGTGGACAAATGTGCCTCTAGTTAGCTGGAAACACAATTTAGCTATTAACACTTGATCACCAACATCTTGTGATTACATTTATGGCATTTGGCAGACGCCCTTATCCAGAGCAGCTTACATTTATGCCATTTATACAACTGAGCACTTGAGGGTTAAAGGCCTTACTCAAGGGCCCACAGTGGCAGCTTGGCAGAGCTGGGATTTGAACTCATGACCTTCTGATCAGTAGTCCAAAGTTTTAACCACTGAACTACCACTACCACTCCCACTCCTTAGTTCCAGTTGTTTTATTCAATATGGTTGCAACATCAATAATAATTTAAATAATAATTTAATAATTTTCTTAAAGGCACAAATTTTAGCAGCCATTGCCAAAGTGGTTAATGATATTCAGATTAGGGTTCTAGGGTAGCTTATAGGCACAAATACATTTATGGTACATGGAATGGCCAAGTCATAGTCCTGACCTTAATCCAATAGAAATGTTGTGGAAGGACCTGAAGCAAGCAGTTGCTTCAGAAAAGTCTGGAGGAAACCCACCAACATCCCAAAGCTGAAGCTGTGCTGTACTGAGGAATGGGATAAAATTCCTCCCAGCTGATGTGCAGGACTGATCAAGAGGTACTGAAAATGTTTAGCTGCAGTTATTGCTGCACAAGGGGGTCATACCAGATACTGAAAACAAAGGTTCACATACTTTTGCCACTCACAGATATGTAATATTGGATCATTTTCCTCAATAAATAAAAAGTATAATATTTTTGTCTCATTTGTTTAATAGAGTTCTCTTTATCTAGGACTTGTGTGAAAATTAAGTGTAAATTATATTAATCTGATCATTGCACCCATTTCAGAAGGTCTTAGATACATTTTAGTCTAATGTTATACAAGTGTAAATGCACCTATTTCTCCAAGCCACATCTGACAAAAACAAAAAACCAACCTTTACATCAGAACACACAGAATCCATGACTGCTAAAGCTGAAGCCTTTAAGGAGACTAAAAACAGTGCACAAAATCTCTATTTTGGATGCAGCAACCATCTTTTGCACAAAACAGTAAAAGCCAAGAACAACACAGAAAGTTGATGGTCAGTTGTACTGACATGATGTGCATATTGACATATGATACAGTAATTATATTACAATGTTACAAACCAAATATACTATACATTTGATTCTGAAATTGTCATAAACGTATATTCTCTAGAATATATTGCAGTATATTACAGGCAGTGTGTAATATGTGTATTGGCAGATACTAGGCATTCTTAAAGAATCACAACCACATTAATCACATACTGTAGGTTGTCAAAATTCAGCGATATGATGAGTTGAACCATAAACAGTGCAACATGTGGCGGTCTGGGAAAACCTGTGGTTAATTATTGGAGAAGAGACAAAAATTAGGTTTTGACCAAAATGAAGTTATCTGCCAATAATATACTTATGAAATATATTTTGCCATGTAAGTATACAAAATATATAAGTATATTGTCTTGGCTATCCAACTGCAAAGATCATGTTAAGTAAGAAGCCACTTTAACAAACGCTGCAGTAAATGCAATCAGTCTGTCTAAAGATACTGAAAACCTTGCTAACTAAGTGTGTTCTACTCACACAATGAATGTCACAATTGATTAAGTTGTTAAATAGATATGTGCCATAGCAAAACAGACATAATCCTAATAAATTGAGTTTGTAGTCAAACATTATCACTAATGTTATTTTTTTCCATATCTATGTAGCACGTTTGCCTTGCACCTCCAGGGTTGGGGGTTTGATTCCCGCCTCTGCCTTGTGTATGCGGAGTTTGCATGTTTTCCCCATGCTTCAGGGCCTCTTCCCATCCAGGATGTCCCCTGCCTTGTGCCCCGAGTCCCCTGGGATAGGCTCCAGGCTCCCTCATGACCCTGAGTCATCATCTAATGGATGCATGGATATCAATGTATATTAGGTTACAAATGTAAAGGGGTGTCTTTCAGTGGAATTGGAATGAAATTGTTAAATGCAGTGTTCTTCCGTTTGACTTTTGTGGGTAAACAGATTTTAAAATGTTAGAACTTTACTTCTGGTTAAGATGCTGCCTCTATTATGAAGCTCTCAAAAAGAAGAGTTTCAAAATAACTACTGAAATATTACTGAAAGCCGTTGTTTTTAAAGTGGGTTAGAACAGGGGTTTTCAGCCTATTTGCACTCTATGTGTTTGAACTTTATCTTGTAATTTCGCAACCCCCTTGACAACTGCTTCACAGGTTGAAAATCTCTGGGTTAAAATTGATGTGTTATGTTGTCTTGTACCTGATTTATATATAGGGATATTAAGGCATGTTTAAGTTAATTGCAGCATGTATTGTTTGTACAGTACAGTGAGTTTTAGCTATGACTTGCTCCTTGACCAAGTGTATTTGACAGGTTTTGGAAGTTGGGGAATGGATTATCAGAAAGAACAATCTGTTGTTCCATGTCAGAACATGTTTGAAAAGGATCATGGGTAAACTCATCCTTTTCCCTCAGCTGACAGCCTCGGTTGGGTCTTGTGTGGTCCCATATGATAAAGCCTTTCTCTTTCACCAAGAAATGGACTTGAAAGGTCAAAGGTTAGCTACCCTAATTCTAGTTTAGCATGGGCCTCAATAGATCATCTAATAAGTTTCATGTGTTCTCATAAAGCACACACAAACATACAGTATTTCTTCTTGGAAACAGTCCACTAGATCACTCGACAGCATCCCTAGCACACATACACACACACATGCAACTAATTAGATGATATATATATATACGTGTGTGTGTGTGTGTGTGTGTGTGTGTGTGTGTGTGTGTGTGTGTGTGTGTGTGTGTGTGTAAAAGATTATGTTTTCCTCAAAACTGTCAGATATTCCAACTAAGATATAATCACATACGCAGACATACTCTGGTCCAGGCATGACAAGACCTAAACAATACAAATCCCTCAACTTTGGGCTGTGTGAGATCTTCAAGGATGAGGACTGATGTTCCCCCAGGTGTTTTTTTTTTTTTTTTTTTTTTTTATAAGATACTCTGCAGGGTTGAGTAGAATTCTTCTTCTTGCCTTTTTGACAAGCTGACCTTTTTCTTTTCAGGATTGCCCTCCTGAAGATCTATAATGTGTAACTTTTTAAGACTGCTGAAAAACCTGTCATGACTCTTCAGTGAAATTTTGTAGTTTGTGCAAATCTGCACGTACACAGACATATACACCAACACCTGTCTAGGCACGTCCACAAATAACACACATATGCAAACAGGCAATATATAAATCAGGGTTTGAACTTTTGCATATTCTCTATCTATCATCCATCACTATATAATTTATATAATTTGTACAATGACTGATTTATTGTGTCACTTAATTGTTCTTGGATGTGATTCACTGTGCAATTACAATAATTGCTGTTCAGGCTGTATTTTTGGTATGCATTGCACATTAAACAAAATGTACAGTGAAATTTTGGATTTTGTCCTGCAAAAATATAGTTTAATCATTAATAATTTTTGTATTTATTTATTGAAACTTTGTATTATTTTACTGTAATTTTTCTTTCCTTTTTCTTTCTTTATTTTTTTTTTCTTTTTACTGTTCTTAAATTTTTTGCCATGGTGGCGCAGTATGTAGCATTAACACCTCATAGCTCCAGGGTCCTGGGTTCAATACTGAGCTCAGGTTACTCTCTGTGTGGAGTTTCACACAGACATGTTCTTTCCATGTTCCATGGGTTTCCAATTTCCTCCCACTGTCTAAAACCATGCAGGTAAGTGGATTGGCTATGATAGATTGCCCTCAGGTGTGAATGTGTACTGGCGTCCCATCTTCTCCTGCTTTGCATCCAGTGTTGTTGGGATAGGCTCAGGAACCATCACAAACCTAATCAGGATAAAGCAGTTACTGAAGATGAATGAATGAATGAGTGAATTAATTCATGTTTTCTTATTATATTGGTGTCAAGCCAAGCAGTGATTGGTCATGAGTGCTTCTGCAGATATGTGGAAACAGTTGAGGAAACAGTCTGCAGTTTCACACTGCTCCTGACCCACGCCACTCCCTGTGGACTTAAGCATCATCTGAAATAGATGTATGTTCCCTCTGCCTGGACACAGCATCATTAACTTCAAAAACATCCCCAATATGCCATTTATTGGCCCTATGGTGAATATAGGCCAAATTCTCACTTTATTGGGCTTAGTGGGTCCTGTGCTGATTTATGTGTGCGTGTGTCAGAGTGAATGAGTTTAGCACCAAATTTCTGATGAATTGCAGTTTGCTTCTTTTTGTCTTTCTGTGGAATAACAATATGTTGATTTAACAGGTAGCATCTGTGCACCCATTAAATATTCCTATTAGCTCATAATAACACTCAGTTTGATCTGACACATTGAATTTTTTATCTTCTTCCCACAATAGTTCATCTATATTACTCTAATATGTAGCTTATTAATTTGTATCTTCAAATAAGAATTAACATTAAATAGAAATAAATTTGGCTTTGCATAAAAAATTATTTTATTCCTTGTTTTTCTCTTCTTTTCCTCATCCCCGCTCTTCATCTTTTCTTCTTTCTCTATTATATATGGCTGTAGCTTTGGGATGAAGGACAATAGGGTGCATTCAGTCAAGTCATTTTCAGGGCTTTAGCTTGATAAATACAGCATATAGTACATAGCTCAAGCATCTGGCTCAAACCCCCCAAATACTTCTGTGCAAGTAACTCTCAGGTCCATAGGCCCAGTTGAGCAATCGTTTACATTTAAACATACCCTGGAGTGCATCAGATTCTGTATAACCAGAGAGAGATTACATGTGTAAATTCCAATAAATACTTGCACAATGTGACTTTCAACACACCTCATGGCAGTGTAGAATTCTTGTAAACAGGTACTTAATAGTGCTACATTTTTAGACTTAACTGAAAGGCTCCCTCACTGGTCATATTTCCACTGCTTTGACTTTTATGAATACAATGCAATGGAAATGGTGCTGTAGGGACTGGACCAAGAGTCCACACACGTCATATGATTGTATGCAGGACATTCCAGTCCTGTCAATTCCATACGTAATTATAAAATATGTCATATAACAGCAGCATAAAACCTTTACTAACATTCAACACATATTTTTAAAATGCTGTTAAACTAATTTACAAAACATCTTCTTTTGTACATTAGCATCTTCCAGCCTCTCATAAAGCTAACTCTCACAAATCCATTATCCCCAGCTTGGCTGTATCTTTCGATGAGTGGCCAGGACTGAACATCCTGTCGGGGACTGTTTCTCTGAACATGGCAATAGAATGACTAGCCCTTAGATAGACTTTAGTTTCTTGTTCGGAAAATGGTCCTAATTCAGTTGATTCATGCTTTAATATCACTCTCACACAAATGTGTGAGAGTCACACAAATGTGTGAGAGTCACACAAATGACCACAGACTACCAACCACAGCATGAGTTCAACTTGTGTTATTAGGTTCTTCACTAGGTTTCATGGCGCACATTTTTCTCCTGATAACTGAGAGTTCTTAAAAGCCCACAGGTCTGTAAATAACAAGGACACATTACCAAGTATTCTTTAAAAAAAAAAAAAAAAAAAAAAAGACTTCCAGGACTCTCATTACTGAGAATCAGAATTAAATTCTGTCTAGTCAGCTGTATGCTTCTGGAGTTTTTCCCCCACACTCCCGACCTACTTATTCACTACCCTGATGGCCTTTTGGGGCCCACAAGCCTGGGAAGTGTTAAATACACGGTTTTGTGGATCATGACCAGGTAACGATCATGACAGGGCAGTCTGGAATATGTTAGACACCCTTATGGAAATCAGCTACCTCGGAGAGAAAGTGTAAGGACATTTACCACCCATAACCCTAGAGTATAATTAGTATTATACCAGCTTATATGCAGCTTCTTTCATCTGAGATGCCAAAGAGATAGATGCACAAAGCAAGAGATAGCGATGCAAAAAACTGACATATAAAAGTAACACAACTACAATTTCCTGTTGGTAAGATTGCCTGCCAACTGTATTCAGACCTCAGTTGTTGTTTTTTTAACATTCACAGGCTGAATGTTATGAAAACCTTGTGCTCGTGTGAGCAAGTGCTTTGCGCTCACTGCAGGTAGTGTTTTTACTTAAAGTTTACACTTATATTCCTTTGCACCTGTATCAGTTTCATTTGTAGGTATGTGGATTTATTTTCACTGCTAACTCCTCCACTGTTCCTGAGATCAAGGACAGGACTATGAGGCAGACAAAGTATTTTTATTCTTTTGTGTTGATTTCAAGGTGTGGAAAGTAAAACTTAATGGGAGAAATTTAAGGAGTAACAGTGCCAGCAATGCTGCTCTCTCTCTCTCTCTCTCTCTCTCTCTCTCTCTCTCTCTCTCTCTCTCTCTCTAATTCTCCCCACTCCATGTCTCACTGCCAGCTAAAACAATAAAAATCACCTATCAAAGCAAAAAAAGAAATATGGGCCTAGAAACATTTCAACATGGATGAATGCTGCCATCTATCGACTCTTAAGCATTTTTCCATGCAGAGGGAGTTTTTCATGGCACTCATTGAAACTGTCAAACTGCTTTTTAACGTGCATGCAATCATCAATCAGTAATACAGTCCACTCCGAAAGTATTAGAACAGTAAGGCCAATTCTGTAGTTTTTGCTATAAATTGAAGACATTTGGGTTTGAGAAGAAAATATTAATATGAGACGATAGATCAGAATTTCAGCTTTCATTTCCTTATATTTACATCTACAGTAGATGTGTTAATCAACTTAAAACAACACCTTTAGTGGCAGACCACCCAATTTTTTTAGGTGAGCATAGGAACAGATAGTACTGTATAGGAACAGATAGTTTTAAAGTAAATTAAATTAAATAACACTTAATATTTGGTTTTATATCCCTTGCTTGGAATAACTGCATCAAGCCAGTGACCCACTGACATCACCAAACTGTTGCATTTTTCTTTTTTGATGCTTTCCTAGGCTTGTACTGCAGCTTCTTTCAGTGGTTATTTGTTTTGGGGGGGTTCTCCCTTCAGTCTCCTCATCAGGAGGTGAAACCAGTGGTTTCTTTTATTTTCAGGACATTCCAAATTGTTGTCTTGGTTGTATTTGTGCAGTGGCTCTGATAGATTTTCCCTCTTTTCTCAGCTTCTCAGCTTGTCTCCCATAGACAGCTCTCTGGTCTTCATGTTGGTTTATCTTTTATAACAACAAATGCAGTCTAGACAAGAGTAGATATTCAGGTCTATTCATTCTTTAAACAACTGATTTAACAGGGCACACCTGGGCTGCAAGAAATGCCTATCAGTCACATGTTCAAATACTTTTGATCACTTGAAAAAATGGGTGGGTTCAAACAAAAGGTGCCATGTTCTATGTTGTTTAACACATCTAGATGTAAATATGAGGAAATGGAAACTTAAATTCTAATCTATCATCTCATATTCATGTTTTGATCTTAAACCCAAATGTCTTCAATGTATAGCGAAAACAATAGAATTGGCCTTGCTGTTCCAATACTTTTTGGAGGGGTCCATATGTGCATGAACTGTACATATATGTATTTTCCCCAGCATAGCTTCATATACTCACTTCTTTCAACTGGTTGCAGAAATAACTCTATATTGGGTAACTAGTGCAAAGCCCTAACTAGTAGTACTTAACTAGTAGTTAAGCCCTAACTACAGCCTCTGTGTGTGACACTAAATGGAAAAAAAAAAAAGTTTGGTTTATCGTTTCTGCTTTCAAAAAAACTGAAATGTTTTACAGCTTCTCCTTTATGTGTGCCTGTCATGTCTATGAGTGGGACTGAGTGGGGACTGTTAATGAGTAAAACGGTACACTGGAGGCTATAACTGGGACCATCTGGAGCGGCTCCCCATATCCTAAACAAAAGAAAGTGAATGGAGATTTTAAAAGTCTGTTTAATCCATTGAGTCTGTCAAAGAAAACATAGGCTGATTGTTTCACAGTTATTAGGTCTTTGATAGCCCGTAATCCAGCATGTGGGTGTGTACTGTAGGTTGAGTATCCCTGCTGAAAAATACAGACCATCTTTACCAGGTGTTGTGATTTTCTAGCTTCCTTATTACTTGACCAAACTGAACAATAAATGTTGGTGTGTTTTTTTTTTCATTTGCCTTACTGTTGTGTTATTGTCTTAAAAGAAAGCTATCTACAATATAGAATCAGTAGTGGTAATTCAGTAACTAGCATGTCCCAGCTGTTAAAGATGGCTTACTGGCTTGACTAGCTTGGTCTGGGTTTTGGAAGCTAGTAAACTATATGGCCAAATGTATGTGGACACCTGACCATAACACCCATACAATCCCCTCTGAAAGTATCGGAACAGCAAGACCAATTATTTTGTTTTTGTTATACACTGAAGGCATTTGGGTTTGAAATCAAAAGATTAATATGAGACGATAGATCAGAATTTCAGCTTTTGGCTTAAGCTTCTGTCCAATTTTGATCACTGCATTATCTGAAACTTAGTAACTTTGAAGAAGGCTGTAATATGTTCATACTGAATTTTTTGAAAAGATTACTTTTAGAAAATATTGAAGATTTTGCAAGCTCTGTTATTCTTGAATTAATTTATGTCATTTATTCCAACATCTTAATATACAGTATGTATAGAAAAGAATCACCCCCCTTTAATATAATCACATTTTGTTGCTTTTCAGCCTGAAATGAAGACAGACACAGTTTTTGTTTTATCCAGCTGTATTTACTCAGTGCAACTTATAACATCCAACTGAAAGATATAACACCAACATGTCAGAAAAATAAATAAATAAATAAATAAATAATTTATTTATTTTTTATAATTTTTTTAATTACAGCCTTTAGTCTGTTGGGATATGTCTCTACTAATTTTGCACATCTAGACTTTGCAATATTTGCCCACTCTTCTTTGCAGAACTGCTCGAGTTCAGTTAAATTTGATGGTGACAATTTGTGGACTGCAGTCTTCAAGTCATTCCACAGATTTTCAATGGGGTTTAAGTCTGGGCTCTGACTAGGCCATGCAAGGACATTCACCTTTTTTTCCTTCGACCACTGTGTGGTCAGTTTTCCTGTGTGCTTTGGGTCATTTTCATGTTGGAAGGTAAATCTTCTTCCCATTGTCAACTTTCTGGCAGAGGGCAGCAGATTTTCCTCAAGAATTTGATGGTGTTTTGCCCCATCCATTTTCCTTCTATCCTGACAAGTGCTCCAGTCCCAGCTGCAGAGAAACACCCCCATAACAGGATATTATTACCTCCATGCTTTACTGTAGGAATGGTGTTATTTGGATGGTGAGCTGCATTGGATTTCGGCCAGACATATTGTTTGGTGTTGAGGCCAAATAATTCAATTTTAGTCTCATCTGACCTTTTTCCATGTGGCCTCAGAATCTTCAAGGTGCGTTCATGTGGTCTTCCTTGAGGAGTGGCTTTTTTCTTGCAACCCTCCCACACAAGCCACATTTGTGGAGAATTTGTGATATTGTTGTCACATGCACACAATGACCACTCTTTGTCATAAATTCCTGCAACTGCTTCAGAGTTGCTGTAGGCCTTTTGGTAGCCTCTCTGACCAGTTTCCTCCTGGCTCTTTCATCCAGTTTGGAGCGACATCCTGATCCAGGGATGGTCTGTGTTGTACCAAATACCTTCCACTTCTTAATAATAGACTTCACTGTGCTTCTAGGCATTGATAAAGCCTTTGAATTTTTTTTTTGTATCCATCTCCTGACTTGTGCCTGTCCAAAACTTTATCCTGGAGGTCTTTTGACAGTGCCTTGCCACCCATAGTTGATTGTTTGCTTCAGTTGCACTACAAAATGTCCCAGAAAAGCTCTTTTCATGCACAGCTAATCAAAATGACCACAGCTGATCACAGTTGAAAGTCAAATGGCTTTGTGTGTCTTTGAGAAGGTGATTAGTTACACCTGATTGAGTTTACAAGTCATTTTTAGGGGGGAGGTGATCCTTTTTCCAACTCCCTGATTCTGGTTTTTTATTTTTTTATTTTTTTCTGACATGTTGGTGTTATATCTTTCACTTGGATGTTATAAGTTGCACTGAGTAAATACAGCTGGATAAAACAAAAACTGTGTCCGTCTTCATTTCAAATTTTGTTGCTTCAAAGCAACAAAATTTGATTATTTTAAAGGGGGTGATTCTTTTCTATACTCACTGTATAGTCAGTTTTACTTAGCCTACTGTGTTCATATAGTATTAGGATATGGTGAAGATGAATATGGAGATTTTTTTTCTCCGAATCCTGTTATTGAAATGTGATTTATGAGAATACTCATTAATGAGTATGAATGAGTATGCTACAAAGTTTTTGAACATGTTCTTGAGGATGAAAGTAAAGGCCTAACCCAGTGTAAACTTGTGTTGCAAATTACCAAACATGACATTAAAATGCTTTTCAGTCAGTTTTGACAAAAGGGTAAGCCATAATTCTTTAGAATATGATATATGATAGAATATGATACATGACATTTTTCCTTCACATGCACTTAGGCAACACCCTGAGGATTTCAGAAATGTATCATGCTTAGACAAGTTGGAAATTCAAAAACTGTCCCAATGCCTCAATATTTACCCTATGATTTACTCAGAAAGGTGCTTCTAGTTTACCTTTAATGTTTACTCTAAAAGGTAATTACAGTCCAATTATGTACCTTAAATCTTTTTAAAAGATATATATTGTAGCCACATGTCCAGGTGAAAGATACTTCAAAAGATAAGGGTGTCACCGCAGTGACAAGGGAAGGTACAGTTTAGTATCTTTTTTCTGCCAGTGTGTCATTATAATATACATGTGAAATTCCTTTATAAACCTTAAAAAACATAATACCAGAGTGGTTACACATGAGACTACATTATATTTTTAAAACCATTTTTCTCCAAATCAGGTTTTTACTATATTTAGAACCAAAACAAATTCTGTTTATAGAGGACCTAAATTTATGACATTTTACTCTTCTGTCATATCCCTGTTCAGAAAGATATTACAGATGAATTTCTCAGAATGCTGAAAACTGTTGAATTTACATTTGATTTTATACTGAAAACATGCCATAAGTTATTTTTATGACAGAGTATATTTTACTGACTAAATAAAGTAAAAAAGAAATGATGTTCCAACAAACTTTTGTTAAAGGCTGTAATAGTCCGCTAGTGAACTTTTTTCCACTTTTTTGCATTCTTTTCTCATTTAATACTTATATTTATTTGTTTGTTTGTTTGTTTACAATTACAAATGATACAATTTTACATTACAAATTTTACATTACAAATACTATCAGCAATACCTTGAGTGAAAATTAGATTCTTAAAAATATTCACCTGAATTTCAGAATTTCTTAGTATTCGGTACATCACCCTTACACTTAATGACAGTGTGCACTCAAGCTGTTATGGATTTCACAAGTTTGTGTAAAACCTGACAAGCCATGTTAGATCAAATCCATCACTGTCATCTGAATATTTGCTGCAGTGGAAGAGATAAGACTCCAAGATAATCTGACCTTTTGTTAACTCTAACATGGTTAATATGACATAATTTCTTACATTTAAATATAAATCTGTGTCATTTTCCTACATTTTCTACACTTTTCAACAAGTGCTTAGCAAGTGTCTGCATTCCTCTAGAAAAAAAAAATCTATTCACATTTTCAATGTTTTGCATTTGATACTCTGTACATACAGTGCCCTCCACTAATATTGGCACCCTTGGTAAATATGAGCAAAGAAGGCTGTGAAAAATTGTCTTTATTGTTTAACCTTTTTTATTTTTTGTTAAAAAATTCACAAAAATACAAAAATAAAATATTTAAAAATATTTGTTAAATATTGGGGTGCAACAATTATTGGCACCCTTTTTTATGTATGTTTGGGATCATTGTACTGCTGGAAGATCCAACCATGGCCCATTTTAAGCTTTCTGGCAGAGGCAGTCAGGTTTTCATTTAATATCTGTTGATATTTGATAGAGTCCATGATGCCATGTATCCTAACAAAATGCCCAGGTCCTCTGGCAGAAAAACAGCCCCAAAACATTAAAGAGCCACCACCATATTTAAACGTGGGCATGAGGTACTTTTCCATATGGCTACCTCTCTGTGTGCACCAAAACCACCTCTGGTGTTTATTGCCAAAAAGCTCTATTTTGGTTTCATCTGACCATAGAACCCGATCCCATTTGAAGGTCCAGTAGTGTCTGGCAAACTGAAGATGCTTGAGTTTTTTTGGATGAGAATAGAGTCTTTTTTCTTGAAACCCTTCCAAACAACTTGTGGTGATGTAGGTGACTTCGGATTGTAGTTTTGGAGACTTTCTGACCCCAAGATGCAACTAACTTCTGCAATTCTCCAGCTGTGATCCTCGGAAATTTTTTGGCCACTCAAACCATCCTCTTCACAGTAGACACACGTCCAATTCCAGGTTGATTCATAACATTTCCAGTTGACTGGAACTTCTTAATTATTGCCCTGATGGTGGAAATGGGCATTTTCAATGCTTGTGCTATTTTCTTATAGCTGCTTCCCATTTTGTGAAGCTCAACAACCTTTTGCCACATATCACAGCTATATTCCTGGGTCTTACCCATTGTTATGAATGACTAAGGGAATTTGGCCTATGTGTTACCTCATATTTATACCCCTGTGAAACAGGAAGTCATGGTTGAACAATTTCCTGTTCCTAGTCACCCAGGTGTGCCAAAAAAAAAAAAAAAAAAAAAAAAAAAAGGTAAAATATCAGTGGGAATATACTTCAAATATATTTTTTCCCATATGAATTCATAGGGGTGCCAATAATTGTGGCACACCTATATTTAACAAATATATATATTTTTATAAACATGTGTTTTGTTTGCAATTGTTTGATATGCATGAGAGCAGAGTATTTTTGTGATTTTTTAAAACAAAAGATCAAAAGGTTAAACAATAAAGACAAATTTTCACAGCCTTCTTTGCTCATATTTACCGGTATTAGTGGAGGACACTGTAACTACGCCAGTAAAAAGTACCAAATTTGGCATTTATTTAGAGATTATAGCTTAATTTGTTATGTAAATCTCGTTGTAAACTGAAGTGTAGTATAGTGTACAAGGGCAACTTGAAACTCCAACTACCACAATGCATCATTGATGTCAACCGGAAGCGGAAGACGTGCACGTGGACGTACACAAGAGAAAAGGTACGATATGCGGATACACTGCTTATTTAGTAAGTTTAACTTCCTGTCATTCATATGTATTGTACAATGAGAATGGGTAAATGTTACTGTTTCAGTGGTTTGTGAAGTAATTATGGTGTCACAGCGCGCGAAGCTACAGTTCAGTCAAGTGGTGAACGAAGCATGGCGTCTCGTTCGCAATGTGAAGTTCAATCTGTATCAAATCTGCACATTGGGGAAAAGATATGAAAAATCCTTTTGTGCTTAATTAGCGTAAAATAAACATCTGAGATCACTCCTCAATACACAGTCTCTCCAGACTTTCCAGGATCCTCTGTCCTCTGTTGTGGATACGCCACTTCAGACAACTCCACAGATTTTCAGTCTAGTTCAGCTCTGGTGACTCGAATGCCCAGGTCAAAAGCTTGATTCTGTGGTCATTGAACCATGTGTGGAGTGAAATAAGTATTTGATCCCCTATCAATCAGCAAGATTTCTGGCTCCCAGGTGTCTTTTACACAGGTAACGAGCTGAGATTAGGAGCACTCTCTTAAAGGAAGTGCTCCTAATCTCAGTTTGTTACCTGTATAAAAGACAACTGTCCACAGAAGCAATCAATCAATCAGATTCCAAACTCTCCACCATGGCCAAGACCAAAGAGCTGTCCAAGGATGTCAGGGACAAGATTGTAGACCTACACAAGGCTGGAATGGGCTACAAGACCATCGCCAACCAGCTTGGTGAGAAGGTGACAACAGTTGGTGCGATTATTCGCAAATGGAAGAAGCACAAAATAACTGTCAGTCTCCTTCGGTCTGGGGCTCCATGCAAGATCTCACCTCGTGGAGTTTCAATGATCATGAGAACGGTGAGGAATCAGCCCAGAACTACACGGGAGGATCTTGTTAATGATCTCAAGGCAGCTGGGACCATAGTCACCAAGAAAACAACTGGTAACACACTACGCCGTGAAGGACTGAAATCCTGCAGCACCCACAAGGTCCCCCTGCTCAAGAAAGCACATGTACAGGCCCGTCTGAGGTTTGCAAATGAACATCTGAATGATTCAGAGGAGAACTGGGTGAAACTGTTGTTGTGAGATGAGACCAAAATCGAGCTCTTTGGCATCAACTCAACTCGCCGTGTTTGGAGGAGGAGGAATGCTGCCTATGACCCCAAGAACACCATCCCCACCGTCAAACATGGAAGTGGGAACATTATGCTTTGGGGATGTTTTTCTGTTAAGGGGACAGGACAACTGCACCGCATCAAAGGGACGACGGACGGGGCCATGTACCGTCAAATCTTGGGTGAGAACCTCCTTCCCTCAGCCAGGGCATTGAAAATGGGTCGTGGATGGGTATTCCAGCTTGACAATGACCCAAAACACACAGCCAAGGCAACAAAGGAGTGGCTCAAGAAGAAGCACATTAAGGTCCTGGAGTGGCCTAGCCAGTCTACAGACCTTAATCCCATAGAAAATCTGTGGAGGGAGCTGAAGGTTCGACTTTCCAAACATCAGCCTCGAGACCTTAATGACTTGGAGAGGATCTGCAAAGAGGAGTGGGACAAAATCCCTCCTGAGATGTGTGCAAACCTGGTCAACTACAAGAAACGTCTGACCTCTGTGATTGCCAACAAGGGTTTTGCCACCAAGAAGTCGAAGGGGTCAAATACTTATTTCCCTTATTAAAATGCAAATCAATTTTATAACTTTTCTGAAATGCGTTTTTCTGAATTTTTTGTTGATATTCTGTCTCTCACTGTTAAAATACACCTACCATTAAAGTTATAGACTGATCATTTCTTTGTCAGTGGGCAAACGTACAAAATCAGCAGGGGATCAAATACCCCCCCCACTGTACCTTTTTTTTTTTATTGTTATTGTTGTTATTATTATTGTTGTTGTTGTTGTTGTTGTTGTTATTGTTATTATTATTTATAGCTTGTGCTTTTGACAGTTTTTTTTTTTTTTAGGAACGTGTCCTAAAGCTTTGTCATGCTGATGTACCCGACTCCTTTGTACTCCCATGCTGGTCATGGGCCTTTCTCAGAGGTATATGAACCAGCAGAAGACTCTTTCCTTTTGATTGATACCTTGGAGAAGGATGCTGATTTGCTGCGGCGAAGCAAGTGGGTATTCCATTTCTGTTTGCCCCGTATTAAATGTAACTTTGGTAAATATTCATTCTTACAGATGTGTGTAAGTATGTATTGTTTTGGTTTGTACAAGTCCTGGCAAACTGCAAATACAGGACAGCAATGCTTTGTTAGGTTGATTTATATTTTATTTGTATTGTTGGCAAATAAAATAATGACTCCTAGGGTTTGTGGAATTGTGTACAAACATGCATACGTTTGAAGGGAAAAATAGGACATTGTGGTAAGTTAAATAAAAAGATGAGTTAATATGAAATTGATACATTTCCTGCATCCCAGTTGGCATACTTATACTATGTACTAAAAGTATGTACTTTTTTTGTGAAGAAAAAGTACATACTTTTGAATGTGTAGTAAACGAGTATGTAAGTACTGGGACATACTAATACATTGTGTAATGGAAGAGAACACTGTCACCATTGCATTTGGGGCCAGGGATCCATACTTAGAAAATCTACTGGAAATAGTAGACCATCCGGGTACCTTTGGGATACTCACTGAAACATATTACGATTTGGGGCACACACGCATTCTCATCTCGGATACTGTTTAGTAGAGGTCGACCAATTGATCGGTTTTGCTGATTAACCGTCACCGATAATGGATTACTGGAACTATCGGTTATCGGCAAAAATCCACACGGATAGATTTTCCTGGTTTTCCTGGTTTTGTGGGAGCGGCTGAGAAGGGTCTTCTGTCATTATACAGTACGAGAGCAGCTTCTAGAGGCGAAATAAAAACTATCACTGACAAATTTTGTTGTGTTATTTGAAGTGTTTTTTTTATTCATTTTGGAGTGTTACTTTCTGGCTCAGTTTGGAGGTATATCTTTCATTTACTTTTTTTATTTTTGTAATAAAATTCAGCAATATTGTACTTTGAGTGTTATGTTTTCATTCAGTATCAATTTTGAAAACTATTGGTTGATTAATCGGTTGTCGGCAGGTACTGACCTACTTAGTTATTGGTATCGGTAAAATCCACTATCGGTCGACCTCTACTATTTAGTGCAGATAGTATGCCAATTGGTTTTCAGTTTTATCCAACATCTGTTTAAATGTGAGGTGATGTTGTGTTGTCAAAAATGGAAGTGGGAGAGACAATTCTGAGAGACATCAGAATTAGTAACCATACTGCTTGCATTATGGTCTTGCAGACACACTTGCACCCAGCTTATTTTAAAACTTTGTCACTTATCAGTCATTTACTGAAGTTGTGTGTAAATATTTTCATAGGCCAAACCAAAGTAAAAATTCTCACCAGATTTACAAAAGTTTCAGTAACCTTGATTTTCTTCATACTTGCGTGCGTATGCTTAGTACCAGGTGCACTCACAGCACAGCTGATTTACATTCAGTGACACCCCTGAAACTCCACAAAAGGCAAAGCTTTTGTGTTTGAAAATGACAAAATAATGAGGAAATGGTGACGGAACACCCCCTGAGTGCATAGTGCGCTAAATTTTCCATTAACGCAGCTCAGTTTTAGCAGTGAGTTGGCAACGATAGGCACCAGCTCTATACAGATCTCTTCATTCTTTTACAGGACTGCCTTTCTCTTGTCCTATTTGAGTGGCTTAGTTTATTCTTCTTAATTTATGGATTTGTTTTGTTGTGGATTTGCTTTGGACTTCAAGGTTTCATGAAATTTGTGTGTGCAGTTTCCCAAACAAACTCAGTCATGAATATCACATTTCTTGTGTAAATGCTTCTGTGAATGATATACAAACAAATCTGTTTGTATCCAGCTTGATTATGAGGCCCATTAGACAAATAACAAAGATTTATGTATTTTGTCTGGTACTGGGCTTCAGTCAATGTAAAATGTATTTGATGAAAGTGCAAAAAAAGTTTGAGAAAAGGGGGAACATTCACCCACACATTTGTGTTGTCAGGATTGATTATTCTGAGCACTTGTACTAATGCCCATTCCTGATATACTGATATCAAAAACATTAACTTTAGTGTGAACTTATGTTCCTGCTACCTGTGCAACTGATTTTGCAGTAATTCATTAGGTTTCTCTGTGTGTTTCAGACCTGCTGTCTGCCTTGAGGTTGGCAGTGGCTCAGGTGTGGTCTCTGCTTTTTTGGCATCAGTAACTGGAGCTGGAGCATTATATCTGTAAGTAAGGGGATGACTTGTGATCCGTATTTCATTTGATATCAGCATTTTACTTAATTTTTCCAAATTAAATAATTAGTCATGTCTATGTTTCTGCTGATATGTTGTGGGCAGAAATTATTCTTGATAAATGTGCTGTATGCGTCACTGGCATAGTTTTGATTCGTTTTCTCTGCAGCCCTACAGCATAAAATAAAACTCAAACTGTGGTTCTGGGTCAAAGTGAGAACATGTTTTCATTGTACCTTGCCTATTCTGTGCATGTTGAAGCTGCACTGACTTGAACCCGGCAGCAGCTCAATGCACAGCAGAGACATCTCGCCGCAATAACCTTGACCTGCAGACAGTTATAACTGACTTGGTGAGATACACTTTCCTCTCTCTCTGCTTTCCTCTCAGCTTTGCTCTTGAACCATTTGGCTAGAATTGTTTAAGCATGTGATGCTAATCAGTACTGCAATACATTGCGATATTGAAGATATACAGTGGTGCTTGAAAGTTTGTGAATTGTCTATATATCTGCATAAATATGTCCTAAAACATCATCAGATTTTCTCCTAAAAGTAGACAAAGTGAACCCAGTTAAACAAATGAGAGAGAAATATTATAATTGGTCATTTATTTATTGAGGAAAATAGTCCAACATAACATATCTGTGAGTGGCAAAAGTATGTGAACCTCTAGGATTAGCAGTTAATTTGAAGGTGAAATTATAGTCAGGTGTTTAAACTTAATGGGATGACAATCAGGTGTGAGTGAGCACCCTGATTTATTTAAAGATCTATCAAAGTCTGATCTTCACAACACATGATTGTGGAAGTGTATCATGGCATGAACAAAGTAGATTTTTGAAGACCTCAGAAAGAGTTGTTGATGCTCATCAGACTGGAAAAGGTTACAAAACCATCTCTAAAGAGTTTGGAGTGCATCAATCCACAGTCAGACAGATTGTGTACAAATGGAGGAAATTTAAGATTACTGTTACCCTCCCCAGGAGTGCTCGACCAACAGAGATCACTCCAAGAACAAGACGTGTAATAGTCCACAAGGTCACAAAGGAACCCAGGGTAACTTCTAAGTAACTAAAGGCCTCTCTCACATTGGCTGATGTTAGTGTTCATGAGTCCACCATCAGGAGAACGCTGAACAACAATGGTGTGCATGACAGGGTTGCAAGGAGAAGGTCACTGCTCTCCAAAAAGAACACTGCTGCCCTTCTGCAGTTTGCTAAGGATCACGTGAGCAACATGTGAAAATCTGATGATGTTTTAGGTCATATTTATGCAGAAATATAGAAAATTCTAAAGGGCTAATAAACTTTCAAGCACCACTGTATATCACCAGGGAGCCTTCAAAATATTGTAATTACCTCTACATTCAGGTCAGGAATTTATGTTTATGCATTAAGCATTTTATGTTCCTGAAATAACAGCTTGTCCCATTTGGAATGACAGCTAAGGTATTTCTAAGGTATTTTATTTTGGTTGAAGTGAATTACATGTAACAAACATATCCTCTGTAATGGGTTGATTAACAGAGATGTCTGTTTATGTAGACATAGAATTCATTCTGGCAGTTAATGAATTCTGTGTCTAAAGTTGTTTACATAGTAAGTGCATGATTTTGAGTGATGATCAATGAAGCTAAAGGTTCACTGATCATCAGTGCAACACCTGCTAAGGTTCATTTTGAACCAAATTTGGTCAGATTATAACAGATACAGTAAATATCCAAATACAATATTGTGAATCATGATAAAGGGTGCAATTATCATGACTTATTAATTATAACGTTCCCCATCAGAGCATGCTCTTTTTCAGGCACTGCCTTTTCACTTTTATGCAAGCATAACTATTTCTTTATTACTTAATACTGATGTGCATGTAAGAAGGTGTTTTTGTTCCTCAGACTGAGTGTCTGCTGCCCAGATTGAATGGAATGGTAGATGTTCTTCTTTTCAACCCACCATATGTGGTTACCCCATCTGAGGAGGTAAGACTGATTAATGCCAAATTGGTTACTGCTTGTAAAATAATGGTGTTAAAATTTGGTGTTTGCTGTCCTGCGTACTTTAGCTGTAAAATTCGTAGGCTGCATACGAGTTCCCAAGTCAGACTTGGGAACTTGAACTTGGAGTTCCGTCTTTTTTTTTTTTTTTTACCTTGGCACACTAGATATATGAAGTGGGGAAAAAACAAACACACACCTTTTGTTAGCAACCAGTTAACTGTATATAGTCACTGTTATAGATTTAACAAGCATGTTGATTGACCTAAGGCAAATACTTGTGTATATACAGCATAACTCGTTTAAAGGTAAGAAGTCCTATTTTGTTTACTGATGAAGCTGTACACAGCCATGTTCATTTGATGTCCTTTGTTGAACTCAGGGTTGGGGAGACCATCCAGAGTTTATGAGTAGGAATTCCGAGGGGGCTGATTCTTTGTTGTTTTTTTCCCTGTCAAACATCAGAATTTTTGTAGTCGAATGCAGCATTAGATACCATGGAGCAACTTGTGTAGTCGAATGCAGCATTAGATACCATGGAGCAACTTGTGTAGTCTGTTGAAGTCTATTAGCCCGCATATTCTCCAAATATGGTTTTTGATAACATTAGCTTTCATTTAAATTTTATGCAGACATTCTGAGAAAGCCCTTGAAAGTACCACTGAAATCATTTGAGTGTGTATGTTGAATAATGAGCTACATTATTTGTTTTTGTCCAATATTGTTGAAATTTCATGCACAGGTGGGCAGTCATGGCATTGAGGCATCCTGGGCAGGAGGAAAGAGAGGCAGGGAGGTGATGGACAGATTCTTCCCCATGGTTTCACAGTTATTATCCAAGCAGGGCCTGTTCTACCTTGTTACAGTGTCGGATAACAATCCAGGTAGGAGAATCTGTGAGAAAGTTCAAGTTACCAGTTATCATAAGCCTCAATGCAGCTACTACAACTAAGGCTGCCAAAGCACAGCAGTTTTATGTTAACCTAAAGTCTTCTTTATTAGTGCTTTTAGTATAATGTTACAGATGTGGCTGATTGCCATAACAGGGGAAAAAAAATCTCTACTATATCGCATTGATTGTTGAACATTTGAAATTATCATAATCAAGCAAATTGATTTTGGTGCCACATTAGTGAACGTTCCTTAGCCCTAATTGGTTAACTTTCATTTTTCAGAAGTTATGAAATGAATGTTGTAAGGGTATTGCATTAATAACATCAAGAACCACACACATAATGGAAGCATTACAGAGAAACTCTTAATCAGATAATCGATACAGGGTGGCACAAGTTTCTCATGTTGTTGAATGGAAAAGAATTTGGCCTGTGTCGCATCATGTTTATATGCTAGTGAAACAGGACATTGTGATGACCAGAGTTCAGGTGAAGTTAAAGAAGAAAAATCTAAATGGGAGCAGGAAGCATCTGTACACTGAAGCTTGCTAATACAGTACTGTGCAAAAGTTTTAGGTACCCTATTTTTTTTAGTACAAACTTTGTTATAGATTCTTTATTTTATGACTTCTACATTATCAAATCAGTACAAAAAACATTTTAGATTCCCAAACATTAGTTTTCTAGCGCAAAATTAAATGTTAAAGAAAAATGTTTGTGTGTCATTAAAGAAAGCAGCATATTACATAGACACTTTTCAGACAAAAAACACAATGAAGTCTGGGTTTTGCTGCAAAAAGTAAGAATCAAGTGCGAAAGTCAAAGTCTCCAGAAGAACTGTGGCTGGTTCTGCAAGATGCTCAATAAAACTTACCAACTCATTTCCTTATAAAACTGCACAAATTGTACCGGAGACCACTATTTTTATTTTATTTTTTTTTTTTTTCCACACCAAATATTGACTTTTTCATTTACTACTGTTTACTGCTCTTTATGGTACTTTAAAAGAAAAATTTAATGTAGAAACATTTCATTTAATTAACGCATCTTTGCATGTGCCTAAAACTTTTGCACAGTACTGTATATAATTCATATTTATATAATCATTTTACCATACAGTGATCAACTTCATTTTGCTGATGGATATTATACTGCAGGCTGTGCTTGAGGGCTTTGAACCAAAGATCCAAGCCCTCATAGTGTGACACTTCCAGCACTGATTTACTGCCAGTTGCAATGCAGTGATATCAATCGAGTTTGAACTTTACTGTCTTTTCTACCTTTTTGTCTAGAGGAGATTCTGTCTCTGCTTGGTGAATCCGGGTTAAGAGGAGAGGTGTGTCTGTCTCGTCAGGCGGGGAGAGAAAAGCTGTCCATCCTGCGCTTCAGCAAGAGTAACATCACAGGACTGTGAATACTAAAGTCACAGTTGCACTACATACTGACTGAAATCCTCTCTGTATTCCCCAAACCAGAGTGAAGCAAAAAAAAAAAAAAAAGTGATTCAAGTGGCAGTCAAAATCTGTGAAACTTCCATGTACAGTTACTGAAGAAAACAATACACAGGTGTCCTGTTCTTGCTTTACCACGCTAGTCTTTCCAAGGTCTTATATCTTGGTAGCTGTAGCGATGGTGAATTTTGATCTGGAAGTGTGACCTTGGACATCTTTATAGGAGGTGTAAGGGGTTACAATGAAAGACCTTTTTGAAGAAGTTCTGACTGCTAGCTAGGCTCATAGAGTGGAAGGGTTAACGAATTAAGTAGAGAAGGAATGGCAGTAGAGAACTTTCTGACCATGTAAATGATTGCTCAATTGTCAGTGTGTTAACTCTCTGCCTGTATGTTCAAGCCTTCAAAGGGCAGTGCTGGTGATGGGGTATGGCTCCTACCGGTTGAAGGCTAACCTCACTCGAGTGCTAGATGCAGTCCTGAAGATGAAGGACCTGTTTTCTAAAAGAGATTTTTGCGTGTTAGATGGCATTGTCTGTAGCAAGAATGGTTGAAGTAATGTTGAGGAAATGTGGAGTGGCATTGAGAGGAAGAAGCTTCTGTACCACAATTATGACAGAATGTTCATCAAAGTAGAGACAAGGCAACATAATGTGCCATGAAAAGTAATTCCTTGTTCTCAGTTTGAAATGGTGGTGGTTCTTGTGTGTAAATCTTTCCTAGTATGTTGCTTTTCCCTCTTAAATCATAGCCCACACTTCAATGTAAGTAAACGTGTTGAAAGTGGAAAGCGACCCCTCAAAATGGCAATGCTGCCGATGTGATTGGGCGTATCTGTGCATGCCGTCTTACTGTGGGCATGTTTACTTTGATAATGTCTTCTTGATGATGTATGCTAATGGAGGCCTAGTGTTTTATGCCTTTTTTGGTATAGAGGTAAAGCAAAACTATTTTAATGATGTTCTAGAACAATTGAGGAGAATTTATTTGTTCTTTACACATTCTGTGGTGATGTGTGGAGGAGCAATGAATGAGGAAACAAGCAAGTGCTAGAGCTTCGAGCGTGTGGTTGCTTTAACGTGTGGACTTGCTGAGGCAGTAGCTAGTTACTGAAATGGCTGTAAAAGCTCTTCCTTCAATGTGATTTCCGAGTCAAGCAAGGAAATATTTAGTACAAATGGAAGCGTTTGTTTGATAAGAGACATGTCATGTTGAGAGTCCATCACAAGCAGAGAAACTGAGAAGTGATGGTTAATTAGGAAGAGGAAGGTGGAGCTTCACACATCATCGTTTGCCCAATACTTTATGAACTTCAAGAAATGACAATCGAGTTTTTTTTTTGTTTGTTTGTTTTAAATCTCTAAATAAAAAGAATAAATTTGACAATGTTAAGTTGTGAAACTGTTCACCTCTGGATCTGAATTGGTGTTATACATCGATACATTTTTTTAGAATCTGTATTAATATAATAAGATCAAGTTGTCAAGATTTAATATATTCAGTACCAGGCAGTGTCAGCTTTTACACGCAAAGACAATATATTATATTTTCATATATATATATATATGTACATTTCTCTCAAGCCCCAACACCTATGCTGACTGGCTCTAAATGATGTGCCCATCTTCCCCAAGTCTCACTGTTCCATTTGCAACCAGTTCTAAAGCAGTGGGGAAGGCCCGATGCTCCGCCTCCCGGATGCGCTCCGACAGACTGTCCTCGGTGTCGTTCATCAGAACGGGAACAGCTTCCTGGACGATG
The DNA here is from genome assembly GCA_023630585.1 of Cranoglanis bouderius. NCBI lineage: Eukaryota > Metazoa > Chordata > Actinopteri > Siluriformes > Cranoglanididae > Cranoglanis > Cranoglanis bouderius. Next base: position 14,991,508 of record CM042552.1, read on the forward strand.
ATGGCTCCTGCGTCCACCTCCTCCTGTTAATATGTTACAAGATACCAGATGAAATTAATAAAAGGTGAAGCTCAGTTTAGAGAAAAGGTAATCCAAATCAGGGAAGACCTTGGTTGTGGGAGAGACTCCACAAAAAATTACTTCAATGTATGTTAATTTCTTTTGCCATCAAACATTCTTTCAAAGAACATCTTTGTTCCTAAATTCTAGTGACGGTGGACTTCATGTTAACGAATGCTATAAAAGAAGCAAACTTACAGCCACAAAGTGCACACTGCAACCGGTTATCCGAACCCCAGCCAGCAGTGCTTGCTTTTGTGCATGCGCACCTTTGAAGGAAGGCAGCAGTGACGGATGAATATTCAGCAGCTTGCCTGTTACACAGAAAATAGTTGCTTATATTGTGCAAAGCTTTTCAAATACACAATTACATAGCAGGTAAATTCATTCATAGAGATGGAGATGATGTCTGACTCATTGGGTCATTACTATCTGATACTATAAATCAGCATTTACTGGCCTAGTTTTACAATGAAGTAGGGCTGGGCGATACAATAGATATCGTGATAAATTATTACACGATACACTTTTCTGAGATATCGTTGGTATGGTGATGTGTTCAAGTTTTCAATAATTACAAATTAAATTGTACTGAATGGATGCTGTTGATGTAATTTTTTTAACTTAATCATCTTTGTCTTTGTAGGCATTAAAGAAAAGTATCGTCAAACTTAGTTTAAAGTTTTTTTTGTTTATTTTACTACCGTTTTTGTAGACAGTTTGTTAGCTAAATTATATATAGTCATATGCACAGTTGTGGGAAGTGGACTAGGTTGGTAGACTATATTCCCCCCAGGTCCCAGCTCTTCTACTCCTAACAATCATTAAATGTAAACACAACTGAAGCATCCCTATGCCCTCATCTCAAACATTACTATACTGTAAATATGAATATATTGTAAATGTAATAACTATGTTTATGTATCTTGAGAAATATGCAAAGAAGGAAAAAGTGGAGGATGACTGCTGCAGAGCGACAAAGCCCTCACTCGAGAGAAAAGGGAAAAACAAAGAAAGAGAAATAAAAATAAAGACAGTCTGGAGACGGCATCACCGCCATCTGACATCGTCCTCTGGCTACATGATGGAATCATCTTCAGCCGACCTGGACTTTAAAGCTCAAGAATTGCAGCGAAAGCGGAATGCTCTTTAAAAGATTTTGTCTTTAGTAAATAAAACTGTTGTCTATTGAAGATGAATTGCATATGTTACATATTGAACAAGATGTGCTAGCAAAAATAGGAAGTGATCTAGATGTAATTGATGAAGATAGAGTTAGATTGAAATATCATGGTCAAAAAAAAAAAAAAAAAAAAGAATCACTGAACTAAAACAAAGGATGAATAATAAGCAGAAAGCAGAAGTAGCAAGCTTGCACCCCCCTCTAGAGGAGGTTTTTAGTAAGAGGTCAATAAAAGTTCCTGACAACACAGAGAGCCCAGCTAACCACAATGTGAGCTAATGTTGAAACTCAGTCACTCTGCTGAGCAGATTTTCCTGTATAAAAGCAAGTTTTAAACAGTGCTCAGATGGAGCTGAAGTCACCCAGCTATTAGACAGCTGCGAGCCTTTAAAGGACTTCTCTCTCCAAGCATTTATTGAAAAATATTTTCTTGTCTACTTCTGCTCTCACATAGTCTCTAGATAGGTAAAGCATATCTTTTTCTGAATCAGTAAAAAAGAATATTCAACACTGGATAACAGTGAGTGAATTTTCTTAGTCTGAGCTTTATTTTCCTTCTGATATAAAGCCTCTGCTATCTAGCATATGCTGAAAGGTCTGATGAAATATTCAGATCAAAGTTGCACTAGAGGGGCCTCTCGAAAAATCCTTTGTTATTTTTATTTCTATTAAGTTTTATTTTGCCTCTGATATAAAGACCCTGCTATCTAGCACATGCCATAGGGCTTAGTGAAACATCTAAGTCGAAAGTTGCGCTAGAGGGTCCTCTCAGAAGTTTTTTTTTATTATTATTTTGTAACTACCAAATTATTGTAACAAGTTAATAAACCGAAGTCAATTTTATTGACGATTCGAGAAACCACAAATCTGAGTTGTTTGGCTGATTTTTCGCTTAGACTAGATAGAGACTCGTACTTCACAGAACCAGCATCCAGCTTCGTCCACAACCAAGGTTTAAAGTGTGGAAGGACTGATCCAGAGCAGACCAGCCCTCGGAGCAGATTGTTCATCTTTTCTATTTCAAGCCCAGAGCACGGATCCAGGACTTGGCGAGTACCCTCTCAATGATATGCTTTACTGGCGTACAAAAAGAGTTAGTGTAACTGGGTCACCAGTTTTTTGCCTATATTAGGTAGAAATACTTCACAGTTTATCGTAGAAATGTCCTCAAGTATGATATTTGTTGTCATATCGCCCAGCAATGAAGCCATTAAAACGTAAGTCAGCCTATTACGTACAACCAAAATCAGACACTGTGCCACAACAATGTGTGACAATCATATGATTGTATGATAATCATACCTGCTTTTTATAGAAAGTACACGTTTGCGTTGCCGTTTATGCAGGTTGAATATGGGGCATACTGTTCTGATTTACATTATTTACCTGCAGTTACATGTACCTGCATGTTTTACACTAATCCTAACTTGGAGGTTTAGACACAATGTGAATAAATAAAGCAATTCATTTGATCAAAAAAAATAAAATACAGCCGTGGTGATATTTCACGGTGGCATTAAAACAGGATAGACTGGTGGATAGCAGGTTTTGTCTTCATTTTGTAACAGAAGCAACAGCATCCCCCCTCACTTCCCCCTTTAAATCAAGCACTGGTACTAATACAGAAGTGTATGACAAGTTTGGTTCCATACCATTCCACTTTCTTACAAAGGGCCCAGTGAGGATTCTCATAAAGCCAGCGAGACACACCAGTTCCACTCCAAACTCCTCCAGAACATGGTCGATAGTACTGTCAAACTCTGCACGACTGCCATAGAGCTTATGGTCCACCACCTAGACAAGCACAAGAACATTTGGAAAAAAAAAAAAAAAGACTGGAGCCTGGTTATTCCCAAAATAAATTACGACCATATTTGTCAGTTCTTGCATGTTCCCTCAGGCCAGAAACAAACTTGCTTTCAGAACGTAAGTGTATCCATTTCCAAAAGACAAATCACAGTGAAATTCTTGGATTGTTGTAGTGAAGAGACAGCTGGATACACAATATATGAACAATATAATTTGTGTAATATTTCACAGCTTATATGAAATATTACATACTTGAAAGCAAAAGTATGTACTTTAAGTATCTACTTAAAAGTAGAGGTCAGTATGAGCTGCAGGTCGTATCCTAAACAGGAAAATACTCAAGCTGGCTAACACATTCACTGGCCAAACAGCTAGCTAACTCACTCATCCATACACATACAGCATCTCCTCGCAAGTTAGTTCCCCTTCTGTCTTAGCAGGTTACCAACCCTCTTCCTTGAGATCTACCTTCCTGCAGGTTTCATCTCCAACCAAAATCTAACACACCTGTTTTAGTTGATCAAGAACTACACTAAGGCAATGATTAGATGAAGGTAGATCTCCAGTGGTGGTGACCACCGTTTTAGACTGTGTTTGACTTGCTCCAGCTTCACCTTAGACAATACAGATGCCTTCTGCATTTTAAGAGTAAACATTTTCAAACTTTCTGCTACGAAAGTCATTTTAAGCATCCAAACTGCTATAAGCTTTCACTGTTTCTCAGGTATAAATGCACTCCATCAACAAGGTAAGGCTACTAGTGAAGGCAGTCACTTCAGGTAAAAGTTTTAAGCCCATGGGAAAAAATGTGTATATTTGTTTGCTTTCTGGGAGACCTAAGAAGTCTGAGCTAGTCATTTTGTTTGAACAGCTTTACATTTAAAAATGGCGCTACCGGGAATGCTTTAGGAATGGACAGGCGCAGTAAGTCTGTTGTTGTTTACCTCACTGGAATGGACTATAGCTGTAGGCTTTTCCAAAACGCACACACAGTTTTGAATTACAGACTTGATACCGGTGCATGGGTTTGTACATCTTTGGATTCGGAGTCCAATGCTTTGGACAGCACTAATCATCTGCATCATCCAGCAAGTAATTTTTTTTGCCCTATGACTTTGTCCTAATCGTATTGCTTTTTCATAGATCTGTATATAGTTCTATAAACAGCCTAAGTTTCAATTTTAAAAAAATGCTGTTCACTGTGGAATTTTTCATAATACTATCATTTAACAGAAGCAGAACTGAGAAACAGGCATGGAAAACACACAAAAAGACCAACACTAAAACTATATTAAATTACAAACTACTAAGACATACCCGTGTCTGAATGCCCGCCATAGAGGCTCTCTTCAAGCCCAGCACGCCTGGCCGGTTTGAGATGACCACCACAATCTCAGCAGAACTTGATGGCTTCTTGGCCTGCTCAATCAGTGCCTGCAGATTGGTGCCTACCAACACACACAGCAAAATATAGTACAATATACAAACATTCATGGTTATACACTGTACTTATGAGGCATGAGTTTTATTTACAAGATGAACAAAAGACTCCATGATACTTTTCTTTAAATATAAGTCTATTTTAAACCTTAAATGTACACATATAAATTATGTTTACAGGTGAAGGAAGGCGAAACAAGGCTAGACTCTACATCCATTTAGTCAGTTTAGTAAAGAACTGCAGTTAGTAATAATTAAATATAACCAATTACACGCACCTGTCCCTGAGATAAGCACAGCCACTTTGGTCCTCCTGTGAGTGCTGGAATTTATTTGACATGTGTCATTCTGCGCAATGCTGGTGTCAACAGACGGACTGGGATCTGCTTTCAGACTGTGCTCCAGGTTTCTAATGACCACAGTTTCTGCACCTAATTTGCCATGCACACAAAAATGAAAACCAAATTAATGAGAGGTTGTGGATTATGATGTTACAACCCCTGGCATAAAATATGGAATCACCATGATTAGAGGATGCTCACCTGGCTGTTTTTTTTTTACTTCGTAGCAAATAAACAAATCACGGATATGACACAATTTTTATTTAATAGCTGAGCATTCTGGTTTCGTGAAACACCTCAAACAAATTAAATGAAATGATTTTAATTAATGGCATTTTTCCCCCAGATCAAGTAGACGAAAAAATATGGCATCACTCAATGTTGAAGAAAAAAAAAAAAAAAAAAGAAAAAAAAAAAAAAAAATGAATCACCTTGTAATCTGCATTTCTAAAACAAATCCAAGCACAAGTCTAAAAATGCAAGTTAGTCTGTAGTTAAAAAGAGATAGCTTACAGACCTTAATCTTGGACCTTTTTAAAGGAAACATGGCCGCAACAAGAGTGTTGTCAGTTGAAACAATGGAAAGGATTATAAAACTCCTTCAGGAAGGAAATCAAGCACAGAGTGTGGCAAAAGATGTCGGTTGTTCCCAGTCAGCTGTCTAAAATTTGGGAAGGTTATAAAAGGAAAACATACGGGTCGACCAAGGAAGACGGAAAAGTGTCAGGATAAAACTCAACGCAATATGCCTTGAAAGTAGAAAATGCACAACAAAACGAGTGAAAAACTAATGGGTGGAAAGAGGAGTCAATGTTTGTGACAGAACTGTAAGAACTTGGCTGAATGAAATGGGATTTACGGATAGAAAAGCCAAACGAAAACCAGCACTAACATGAAGATACAATGGGCTAAAAAGAAGCGATCATTGAGTGTGGATGATTGAATGAAAGTGTTATACAGTGATGAATCAGGAATCGGCATTGGCCAAGGAGATGATGCTGGAACTTTTGTCTGGTGCCGTTCTAACGAAACAAAGACGTTGTAAGTTGAAATTCTGGACACTTTTCTCATTCCATCGATAGAAAATAGGTTTGGTGATGAAGTCATTTTTCAGGGTGATAATGCATCTTGCCACAGAGCAAGGAGTGTTGAAGCTTTTCTTCAGGAAAGGCAGATCAACTCAGTGACATGGCCAGCAAACAGTCTGGATCTCAATCAGATTGAAAACTTATGGTGGAAATTTAAAAAAAATTGGTCCATGACAAGGCTCCATCCTGCAAATCTGATCTGTCAAGATTCGAGAAAGTTGGAACCAGCTTGATGGAGAATATTGTTTTTCATTAGTGAAGTCCATGCCTTAAATTCAGAATTCAGGCAGTCATAAAAGCCCAAGGAGGAGCAACAAAGTACTAATTGTGATTTTTTTGTTGATGATTCCATAATTTTTCTCCTTTATTTTATCTGGAAAAAAATATGCCATTAATGAAAATAATTAAATTTAATATTTAGTTTCATGAAGCCAGAATGTTCAGCTATTAAACAAAAATTGTTCTGTGTCATATCTGTGATTTGTTTATTTGCTACGAAGTATTTGCTAAGCGTGGTGATTCCATAATTTTTGCCAGGTTATATAACCATAATGATATACACACACCATTTTGCTTACCATAATGTTTTTTCAAGTCAAAATGTACCATTTTTATATTGATCCAACACATTTGTTAGTAAGAAATAATAATCTAATGGGCTAAATGGAAAGGAAAAAAAAAAAAAAAAAAAAAAAAAAAAAAAAAAAAAAACCATCACTACCCAGTAATTAACAGTTCTGTCCAGGAGAGGTTAAGGATGAGTAGGCACTATTGTTCTTAGCAGAATGTTCATTCCTTGTGGGGTGCCAATAATTGTGTGACCAGTGTTTTGCATAATTACAGAACTTAAGATTTTTCTTCAGGTTTGGAATAAAACATTGCTTTAAACAACTACACACAACTTAATTAATAAAAAAAATATTAATTTTGCATATTTACAGTGCATCCTGAAAGTAGTCACAGTGCTTCACTTTTCCCCACATTTTGTTATGTTACAGCCTTATTCCAAAATGGATTAAATTCATTATTTTTCTCAAAATTCTACAAACAATACCCCATAATGACAATGTGAAAGAAGTTTGTTTGAAATCTTTGCAAATTTATTAAAAATAAAAAACGAATAAAATCACATACATAAGTATTCACAGCCTTTGCTCAATACTTTGCTGAAGCACCTTTGGCACCAATTACAGCCTCAAGTCTTTTTGAGTATGATGCTACAAGCTTGGCACACCTATTTTTGGGCAGTTTCTCCCATTCTTCTTTGCAGGACCCCTCAAGCTCCATCAGGTTGGATGGGGAGCGTCAGTGCACAGCCATTTTCAGATCTCTCCAGAGATGTTCAATCGGGTTCAAGTCTGGGCTCTGGCTGGGCCACTCAAGGACATTCACAGAGTTGTCGTGTAGCCACTCCTTTGTTATCTTGGCTGTGTGCTTAAGGTCACTGTCCTGTTGGAAGATGAACCTTCGCCCCAGTCTGAGGTCCAGAGTGCTCTGGAGCAGGTTTTCATCAAGGATGTCTCTGTACATTGCTGCATTCATCTTTCCCTCGATCCTGACTAGTCTCCCAGTTCCTGCCGCTGAAAAACATCCCCACAGCATGATGTTGCCACCACCATGCTTCACTGTAGGGATGGTATTGGCCAGGTGATGAGCGGTGCCTGGTTTCCTCCAGACATGACGCTTGCTATTCAGGCCAAAGAGTTCAATTTTTGTTTCTCATGGTCTGAGAGTCCTTCAGGTGCCTTTTGGCAAACTTCAGGCGGGCTGTCATGTGCCTTTTACTGAGGAGTGGCTTCCGTCTGGCCACTCTACCATACAGGCCTGATTGGTGGAGTGCTGCAGAGATGGTTGTTCTTCTGGAAGGTTCTCCTCTCTCCACAGAGAAATGCTGGAGCTCTGTCAGAGTGAACACCTTTGTCACCTCCCTGGCTAAGGCCTTTCTCCCCCGATCGCTCAGTTTGGCCGGGTGGCCCGTTCTAGGAAGAGTCCTGGTGGTTCCAAACTTCTTCCATTTACGGATGATGGAGGTCACTGTGCTCATTGGGACCTTCAATGCTGCAGAAATTTTTCTGTACCCTTCCCCAGATCAGTGCCTCGATAGAATCTCGTCTCAGAGGTCTACAGACAATTCCTGGGACTTCATGGCTTGGTTTGTGCTCGGACGTGTATTATTAACTGTGGGACCTTATATAGACAGGTGTGTGCCTTTCCAAATCATGTCCAATCAACTGAATTTACCACAGGTGGACTCCAATCAAGCTGTAGAAACATCTCAAGGATGATCAGTGGAAATACGATGCACCTGAGCTCAATTTTGAGTGTTATGGCAAATAATGTGAATACTTATCTACATGTGATTTTTTCGTTTTTTATTTTTAATAAATTTGCAAAGATTTCAAACAAGCTTCTTTCACGTTGTCATTATGGGGTATTGTTTGTAGAATTTTGAGGAAAATAATGAATTTAATCCATTTTGAAATAAGGCTGTAACATAAAATGTGGAAAAAGTGAAGCGCTGTGAATACTTTCTGGATGCACTGTATGAAAGGCATTGACTATCTCTTCTACTGACTGAAATCCAGTACTAATGATGTGTGGATATTAATCTTCTTCTGGATATCAAACTGGCATTTCTCGTCCATGCTAAGCTCACCAGGCAGTTTGTGTGTGAGTGAGCCCACAATCCAAGCCTCCTCCTGGGCCTGCACTTGTCTTAGGACCCTCTGTGCATCCTGCTTGCCCACTACTAACACCGCTCCGAGGCCACAGTTAAATGTGCGACTCATTTCCTCCTCAGAGAGCGCGCCTTCCTTTTGGAGCCAGGAGAATACGGGAGGAATCCGCCAATGCATGGCATCTAAAAAAAAACAAAACAAAACAAAAAAAAAAACATTTGCATTACATTAATTTAATAAATTGCATTAATTTAGTGTTTAGATGTAAAACAACAAAAATGAAATGCATTAGCACGGAGGGGAAAAAAAAGCAAAAAAAAAAAAAGCATAGAACCAAAGAACATTTTCTAGTTTTGTAGCCGTTATTGTACATGGAAGGTATTGAACTAACTGCAGTTACTTGAACTGCAGTACATGACAAAAATCATATAAAAACACCCTAATCAACTCAAGAAGAGCTTGATAATACATTTCAATGTATTATCTGAAATTTCTCCATCATTAGTTTTAAGTTCATGCATATTCAACCACATCACAGGGGAAAAAAAAAAAAAAAAAAAAAAAAACTAAACTGAAGTTCTCCCTCCTACCCATGTCAACAGCCAGCTCTTTAGGCAGAACTCTAGGAATGTTCTCCAAGAGTCCGCCTCCAGTGATGTGGGCGTAGGCTTTCACTGCTCCACTGCGCAAGATTGGTTGGAGAAAGCGGCTATAAATTTTAGTTGGTGTGAGCAGCACCTCACCTGCAAAACAAAAATATGGGCATAATCTGGGCATAATATGGAAACATTGTCATTAGTACTGGGTTTAGAGTACTAGCTGCTTAGAAATTAAGTAAGGGTCTCGAACATGCATACATTTCAGACTAAATACAGAAATCTGATTATGATGTTTAATGTGTGGGACAGAATAATGTCCCACAGATTAAACATAAACATGACTTATGTAACTCCTTATAAAGTCATGTAACTCCCTATAACAAGGAATAGATCAGGCATCCTCTTATATCAAAACAGTTCAAACTTTTTTTAAAATTTTTTTTTTAAATTTTTTTTTTATCAACAGTATGGATTTAATGTGGCTATTTAAGGTTTCTTGACTTTATCACCAAAGACATTTCAGTTTTATTGAGTGGTGGGCAACATTTTCAAGATTATACGACAATTACAGTTACCCTGAATTATTGTTAGATTTCATTAAATGTGTGACATCAGCCATTTCTAAATATAAGTAAAGTTGAATTTATGTTCTATCTTTCACTTTCTTTGCCTCAGTTCATTTTGTCACTATTATCTGTGAATTTGTCAATTGATACTTTTATTATTATATTAAAAAAATAATAAATTATACATTGAGATGAAAAGATAGACCCTAACAAATTTAAGGAGCATGAAGAATAATTGCAAACAAGCAAACATCACCTTCACTCAGACTCACCTACAGTTTGTCCTGGTTGTCCAAATGAAGCTGGAGAGCTATACTGAAGTCCAGCTCGCTCCAGAATCTTCCTCACTAAACTAAAGCCATTGCTGTGCACTCCGGAGGAGGCTACTCCAATTAGCATGTCCCCTTCCTGAATGTCTCCTAATCTGGGGAGAAGGGAGTCCCGTTCCACAGCACCAACGCAAAACCCAGCCAGGTCATACTCTCCTGCACCGTATACTCCTGGCATTTCAGCTGTCTCACCACCTGAACACACAAAAAAAAAAAAAAAAAAAAAAAAAAAAAAAAACCATGCACTATATTGTATGAAAGGTGCCATAAATATTCACTCACATTCAGTAAACACTTCATGCTGGTCAGAGTTATGGTGGATGCGGAGCCTATTGGGCGTAAGGCAGGAATACACACTGGTTGGCATGCCAGTCAATCGCAGCGCAACTCTGTAGTCTCCATCAATAAACAGGATTGTTATATCAATTAAAGTGTTCATTCATGTGCTTAGTGAAAAGGTAGATCTTTAGGCTTCGTAGAAAGACAGCCAGTGATTCAGATGGTCAGACAGCCAGGGGAAGTTTTTGACTTTGTAGGCAAGCTCGTGCGGGCTGGAAGTACAGGAGCCAGTGGAGGGAACAGTGCAATGGTGTGATGTGGGAAAAACCAATATAATCACAAGTAAGCTAATTCTCTTCCTTCTCTTTCGTTCTGTTCTAACTGCTAGATTACTTTGTGACTCTTTGTGCATTCTTCTTGATATTTGGTATAACTGCCAGATGTCATACACTGCCTTTTCCAAACCAGAGCGGCATCCTGAATGGCTCACTTTGCATACTTTTATGCAAGTAGAGGAAGGGATGTGGGATTTATCACAGTTCATTGCTTAAAGATGTGCGTATGCACATGATAAATGTCAGTTTTCTAGCATGTCCTGGTGGATCTTACGCACAGAATTAGAACATGTTTTATGCATGTTTTGATACATGAGTTTGGAGACTACACTAATGTCATAGTTTAAAAAGAATTTAAAAAAGCAAGAATACAATTCTTTTTTTTTTTTTTTTTAAGTTTGCCTTATGTTTTGTTCATTGTTGCCTTATTTCTTATTCTGTAAAACAGGACGAATTGCTGCCATATACTGTGGAACAGTGTGCAGTGGTGGAAAGTATCATAATATAGTCAAAAATAACAATGTATGAGATTACAATTACTTAATAATTTTCTGTTTTTCTTACTTTTAATGTAGAAAAAAATGTAATTATACTATTAGAGAAGCCAAGTGATTTTTTGCTATGTAGGCCTGTTTCAATGAATGCATATAACCACATTTCCATTATTGCATGTTGTTGCCATATGGCAACAATTACATTTTACCATTTAACAAAATACTCACAATATATAAACTTGTTTAAATGACAAAAAAAGTTAACTTCAGATAGTGTTTAAATTTTTTCCTTTATATTGAAAAAAATAATCAAATTTTGAGAGCCCTCTGATTGCAGAAAAGGAAGTGCAAACAGCGCTTCCTAGTCATGTGACATGACTTTTTTTTGTTATGTCAAAGTTAAAGCCCTCCTTTTCCAGTTACATAGGAAAATAGTAGTTTTGTATTATTGCCTATCAAAAAACTGTTGAAATTAATTGTTGCCATATGAGGTACACCATGAGGTAAAGGGTTAACCATGTTTGAACCATGCTTTTGAGCTCTGTTCTGAACAGAACACACAAGCCTGTACTCAAGCCACATAATATTTACAGTGCTGTGAAAAAGTATTTCCTGATTTCTTCTGTTTTTGTGTACATCTCATACTAAATAGTTTTTGATATTCAAACAAAATACAACATAAAACAAAGGCAATCTGAATAAACACACAATATAGTTTTTGGTTTGTTTTATTGAAGCAAAAAAGAAGTTATCCAACACCTATCACCAATGTGAACAACTAATTGCCCCCATTAACTTAAAATCTGGTTGTGCCACCTTTAGCAGCAATAACTGCAACCAAACGCTTCCGATAACTGGATCAGTCTTTCACTTACTTCTAGGACTAGGACTTACTCCTATGCTTTGGATCATTGTTTTGCTGCATAATCCAGTTGTGCTTGAGTTTCAACTTGCAGACAGAAGACCGGACATTCTCCTTTAGGATTTTCTGGTAGAGAGTAGAATTCATGTTTCCCTCAATTATTGCAAGTTGCCCAGGCCCTGAAGCAGCAAAACTTCCCTACACCATCACACTGCCACCACCATGCTTGACCGTAGGTATGATGTTCTTTTTGTGGAATTCACTGTTTGATTTACGCCAGATGTAACGGGACCCCTGTCTCCCAAACAGTTCCACTTTCGACTAATCAATCCACAGAACATTCTCCCAAAAGGTTTGAGGATCATCAAGGTGTGTTTTGGCAAAATTCAGATGAGCCTTAATGTTCTTCTGGCTTAGCAGTGGTTTTCACCTCGCCACTTTTCCATGGATGCCATTTTTGCCCAGTGTCTTTCTGATAGTGGAGTCATGAACAGTGACCTTTATTGATGCAAGAAAGGCCTGTAGTTCCTTTCATATTGTCCTTGGCTCTCTTGTAAATTGCTGGACGAGTAGTTGCTGTGCTCTTGGAGGAATTTTGAAAAGTCAGCCACTTCTGGGAAGATTCACTACTGTGCCGAGTTTTTCCATTTGGAGATAATGGCTCTCACTGTGGTTCATTGGAGTCCCAGAGCCTTTTAAATAACTTTGTAATCCTTCCCAGGCTGATGCATTTCAATCATCTTCTTCCTCATCATTTCTGGAAATTCTTTCAATTTTGGCATAGTGTGTTACTGGGTAAGACCTTTTAACCAACTTCATGCTGTGGAAAAAGCTCTATTTAAGTGCTGATTTGATTGAACAGAGTTTGCAGTAATCAGGCCTGGTTGCATTTGGCCCAGCTGAACCCCATTATGAATGTGGGGGGATATGAACTATGGGGGCAAATACATTTTCACATAGGCCCAGTTGATATTGGATAACTTTTTTTGCTTCAGTAAATAACATCATTTAAAAACTGTTGCCTTTGTTTTATCTTGTTTTAATTTCTAAAACAATTTAGTATGAGATATACACAAAAACAGAAGAAATCAGGATGGGGGCAAATACAGAACTGTATATTCTATAACTTATGAAATGTGTGTTTATTTCATTATATCCACAAAAAAATACAACAGCACTGCTCACCCAGTAAGGCACAACCCGCCATTTGACAAGCCTCCGCAATCCCGCGAATCACAGAGGAAGCCACACCCACGTCCAGCTGCCCACAAGAGAAGTAATCCAAGAAGAAGAGTGGCTCTGCTCCCTGAGCCAAAATGTCATTCACACACATGGCTACCAGGTCCTGGCCAAGGGTTTTGTGAATGTTGCATGCCTGTGCGATCTTCATGGATGTGGACAAGAAAGGAATTTATGTGCCATTACTCTCTGGCAATACTTCAGGAAGTAAAGACAAACTGGATGAAGGAGAATGTCAGTACCTTAAGTTTCGTGCCAACTCCATCGGTTCCAGCTACGAGTATGGGGTCAACAAATCCAGCAGCTTTTAGGTCAAACAGCCCAGCAAAGCCTCCGAGCTCAGCATTGCAGCCTGGGTCAGTCAGAATAAAGAACATCAGAAACAAATACGTACGCACGCATGCACGCATGGAACATTTTGCAACTAATTAGGTTAATTGGCAACTTTCTTGGAGAGGCAGAGTCTCTCAGAAGTAAAGATGGGCAGAGGTTCACCGATCTGCGAAAAACTGCGTCTATAAATTGTGGAACAATTTCAGAATATTTGTTCCTCAGCATAAAATTGCGAAGACTTTGAATATCTCATCATCTACAATACAGATCATCAAAAGATTCTGAGAATCTGGAGAAATCTGTGTGCGCAAGGGCGAAAATCAATATTGCATGCTTGTCCAGACCTTTCACCAATTGAAAACATTTGCCGCATCATGAAACGAAAAATACAACAAAGACCCAGGACTGTTGAGCAGCTAGAATCCTGTATCAGACACAAATGGGACAACATTCCTCTCCCAAAACTCCAGCAACTGGTCTCCTCAGTTCCCAGACATATACGGACTGTTGTTAAAAGAAGAGATGCTACACAGTGGTTAACATGGCCCTGTCCCAACTTTTTTGAGACATGTTGCTGCCATCAAAGTCAAAATTACCTAATTTTTTTTCTTTAAAATGGTACACTTCCTCAGTTTAAACATTTGATACGTTTTCTATGTTCTAATGTGAATAAAATATTGGTTTATGAGATTTGCAAATCATTGCATCGTTTTTATTTACATTTTAGACAGTGTTGGGGTTGTAAATAAATAAATAAAAATTAACCAATAACATTAACCACAACTCCAATTAATATGGAGTGGAAATACTAGAAGTATTAAAAAGTACCAAAGTGAGAAGTATGACACTCAGAACTGTTATATTCAGTACTGTACTGTATTGTAATGTATTGTAAAATACTACTGTTGGCCTATAAAGCTCTAAATGGTCTCGCGCCACAGTCCCTAAGTGAACTTTTGGTCTTTTATGATCTGCCATGCCTACTTTGATCAAAAGGTGCAGGCTATTTGTTGGTACCTCGAATAGTGAAGGCTACAGCAGGGGGAAGAGCTTTCTCTTACAAAGCCCCACAGTTATAGAACAGCCTTCCAATTAGTGTTCGGGACCCAGACAGTCTCAGTGTTTAAGTTCAGGCTGAAAACATATCTGTTTAGTCAAGCTTTTTGTGAATAGCTTATTTCTTAGGTAAAGGAGCAGATCTAGAGGTCTCACAGGTATAGCGCGTTGTGGTGAACTGGGATGTTTGGATGCTGTCGCCCTCCCACTTTCACACATTCAACCAGGTTTGTTGGTGGTGGAGTGGCTGGCTGCCTTATGTCCCAGGGAACCCTCATGTCTGTGTTACCTTCTGGCTCTCCCTTTTAGTTATGCTGTCATAGCTAGTCTTGGTGGAGTCCCTGCTTGCACTCACTCCTTAACCATTACGGGACAATAAGCATACCTAATAATCAATCTCTCTCTCTCTCACTCTCTCTTTCTGTCAAGCTACACATAATACTCCTGAGATGCCAGTGATCCCGACCCCTTCTGCCCTCTGGACCTGCCCGATCCATCCTGATACCCTACTTCTAGTTGGAGTTCTCATCATTTGGAAGTAACATGCTGCTGCTGAGGATGGCCCCACACGGTGCAGCCTAAAGATCATTGAGATTACTGAGGATGGTACCACTTAAAAACCATAAAGATGGCTTTGGACCTCAATTCATATGAACAGTTATGCTATGATGGCTACGACTACAATTGCCACAGACAGTTTTGCACTCAAGTCTCCATCAGTGAACAGTGGAGAAGTTCAACAAAACAGTCTTCATGTAAAAACTGTAATGAATTTTCCTGGTTATACAACTGCTATTTGACCATGTAGTATTAGCACATTTATAGAAGGGATTTATTTATTTATAACCGCACTATCCGGCGTCACCCAGATGAGGATGGGTTCCATTTTGAGTCTGGTTCCTCTCAAGGTTTCTTCCTCATAGCGTCTCAGGGAGTTTTTCCTTGCCACCGGATTGCTCATTGGGGATAAATTCATACATTTAAAATCTATATCCTGAGTTTATATATTTCTGTAAAACTGCTTTGGGACAATGACCATTGTTAAAAGCACTATACAAATAAAATTGAATTGAATTAATTCCCCAAAGTCATTTTGTTGTAAAAAATCACATTGAATCACAACTGAGGCAATACATTTTTGTCTGCTAAAAATATTGCAAATACATCAATAATATATGTAATCTTTAAAGAACTTTTATCCTTACAGCTTTAGTGTAAACAAGTACAGTCCATTCACATGTAACTGGCATCAGTATTGTAGGCCATTATTTTATTTATTTATTTACTTTTGTTTTTTTGCGCTAAGGGTTAAGTACCTGAGCGAGATGTGGCCTTGGCTAGAGGTTTGATCATGTCCACCAGCTTGTTCCCTGCTGCTATGTCCACTCCACTGTCCTTGTAAGTCAGTCCTCTGTGGGATGGAGACATGAAGTCAGTGCAGCCATTAGGCTTTTGATGATTTGTCATTTGAATAAATTTTTTATTTTTTTTATTGTTGTCTTTTAATGATTTGATTGTCCATTCTGGCAAACTGGCATGGGTTAAACTACCAGAGTATTTTCAAAAGATTGATGAACTTTATTCAAAAAGTAAAAACAGAAAGTACATTTACAGGGTTTTAGTACATAGCAATACAACATTGTTCCCATTATCTAATAACATTTCCATTAAGATCGTCAGATACTGTATACTCAGGACAACAAGATGTACTTAAGAAGTATTAGTACTGGAGAACAGCACCTCTGGGTGAACAAGTAATCAACTGTATTATCAGATTCAAATAACTGTTGAAAAAGCTGTGTGTGAGTGTGTCAGCCTAACCATCCTAGTAAGATTTCTGGCATGTCTCTTAACGTTTTGAGTAAAATCAGCAATCTTCCCATTCAGTGATGATATCTCTAACCCTGCATATATGAGTATCATTTTAACACCCCATCTTGACTCTAAAGTGTGCATCACCCAGGTTATACGTGTTGGCTTTTAGAGCACCATAGGAGAACCGTGTAGTGTGAAAAGGAACACAATTTGTTATTAGCTTACTAATTAACTAGCTAACTACTTAGCTTTCTAACTAGCAAGAAGAGCAAAGAGCTGGCCACATAAAACATTGTTTTACTGAATTACAGATTATGATGCCTTGTCGACAGACTCTGCCCTTTAAATCTATGGTCATGTTAACTCAATAATTCAACTGTCCAACAACTCATCCAACAATCCTTAACTGATGTCTAAATTACCGGTACGGAGATTAATATTGTGACACAACATTCCCCAAGGGCAAATGACCAGCAAATAGATCAGCATCTTACAGGGGTGGAATTGTCAGCTCCTCACACACACACACACACACACACACACACACCTGGAATGACTGAGGTAGGCGATGGCGCGGTGGCCAATGTCACGACGATACACTGCATTTGGGAAGCCCACAGCGGCTACACCCACATTCACACTGTGCAGGGCACTCTCCAAAGTGGGACAAACTGCTGTGACTGTCAGAACACGCCCACCACTAGACACAACTCCACCCCCTTCCTTCAGGGCAGTGCCAGCATGGAACACCTGCAGCCCCATTTCTGTGAGCTGAGACAGCCCTGAAATGCAGAAATATTGCATATGTATTATTTAAAATTCTTACATGTATAAAAAGGGTAAAGGGGTTATTTTACAGATACTACTATAGCAATGACAGTGAAAAATAAATAAAACTCTGCATTACTTATTTAGAAATGGCTGAAGTCACACTTTTTATAGCCATCTACAGCTGCAGTCAAAATTATTCAACCCCCATTGCAAATCAGGTTTATTGCCAAAATTTACAGACTTTCAGCTGTTTGCAATGAACAAATCAAACAAAAGCAATTGAAATAGCTCAATACAACGAATGCTTCAAGTGGTTTCCTCAAATTCAACTTATAATGACTTCTCCAGTTTCAAAATTATTCAACCATACAGGCAAACATCTTTAGTACTTAGTAGAGCACCCTTTTGCTGTTATGACCTGCTGCAAACGCGATGTATAGCCAGACACCAGCTTCTGGCAGTGTTCCTGAGGAATTCCTCATGAGCAATGACCTCCAGTTCAGTATTATTTTTGGGTTTGCGTGCTGCAACCGCCTTTTTCAAATCCCACCTGAGATTTTGTATGGGGTTCAAGTAAGGTGACTGTTATGGCCCTGTAGAATCTTCCATGACTTCTTCTGCAACCAAGCCTTGGTGGAATTTGAGGTATGCTTGGGACCATTGTCCTGTTGGAAGGTCCAATGATGCCAAAGCTTCAGCTTCCTCACAGATGGTATGACGTTTTCTCCTAGGATTTCCCGATATGAATCCATCTTGCCTTCCACACGCTGCAGGTTTCCAGTGCCAGAGGATGCAAAGCAGCCCCAGAGGATCACCGAGCCACCACCATGCTTGACTGTGGGCAGAGTGTTCTTTTCAGCGCATGCTTCATTCTTCTTCCTCCAGACATACCGCTGATCCATCGTGCCGAAAAGCTTCAGTTTTGTTTAATCGCTCCACAGAACAGAATCCCAAAACTTCAGTGTTCAGAGTTTTCTTGTGCTTTTGGGCCAGTAGTGGTGTATGTCTTGGAGTTCTGGCATGGAAACCTTCTGCGTTTAGTACGCGCCTTACTGTGAACATTGAAACCTCAGTGCCTGTTGCCACAAAGTCTTGCTGCAGGTTTTTTGCAGTCACTCGAGGGTTCCAAACTATGCTTCCAACAGTGTCTCTAGAACATTCAGTACCTTCACTATCTTTTTGTATCCTGTTCCTTGTTTGTGAAGGGCGATGATCTCAACACTCAAACCCCTAGCCAGTTCAGGTATTTCATGTGTTCCAGTTCAAGTACACCTGTGCAATTAAGGAACTCCTGTTTTGCATATTTGTGCTGTTGTGAGGGATTGTATTCAGGGGGTTGAATCATTTTGAAACTGGAGAAGTCATTATAAGTTGCATTTTCAGTTGAATTTGGGGAAACCACTTGAAGCATTCGTTGTGTTGAACTATTTCAATTGCTTTTGTTTGATTTGTTCATTGCAAACAGCTGAAAGTCTGTACATTTTGACAATAAACCTGATTTGCAATGGGGGTTGAATAATAAACATTACTTCAGTGATAAGTGACTTCAAAAACTGAACCCCATTATAGACAATACCCGTGATCTCGACTCCTTTCTTGTAGGCTCCGGGATATCCTTCACTGGCCATGACCACAGTCACTGCAGCACTGTTTTCCAGCCAGATAGGAGGACTGGAAGCAAGTTTGGCTTGGAGTGTATTCTTCAGCACCTCGTACAGATCACTCTTCAGGAGGGGCAGCAGCACCTGAAAATACAGTGCTACATTAGTGCAAAAGCAAAGCAAGAATACTTCATAAGAAGTGTTTCGGCTTGGGCAATAAAGGGTATTATGATGCTAAATGATGTAAAAGGAGAGGAACTGATCCTTGATTTCCAAGAATTAATTAAAAGATTTAATATTTCCTGCAATACTTTATTTCTTTATTTCAAACTATGCACAGATTTAAAAGCCCATAAGGTACTTTGGGGTACAAACCTTCAAACTAATCCAGTAGTGAAATGGATTCTCAATGTGCCAAGCAAATGAACTGTTTATCTTTAATTTTGTCTCACAGACCAGAACACAGATGTTTTCTCTAAGACAAACATATGGTTATCGGATCCGGCTCCTATTAGAAATACTGACTGGGGAACAGTGTCGGCAAAATCCAAAACAGAAAAATACTGACAGTAATTGAACTGCACGTTGAAATACTAAATACCGTATTAACTAACCTGACATTCGGGGTCGCCAAATCGGCAGTTAAACTCCAGCACCTTTGGCCCCAGCTTAGTCAACATGAGCCCTGCATAGAGCACACCTAGAGGGGGAAAGGGGTCAAAGGTATCCGACTTGCTGTTCAAACAAAGCCTTTTCAAACAGCTTTGGTCAGGAAACTTTACTTTCTTGTTTCTTACACAAGTATTGGTGGAGGATGCTGAAATATCGAAACATTGCTTTAAATCACATACCAATATACGGCACGCCGTCTTGTTTCATGCCATCTACAGTCTTCTGTAGTACAGTGGTTTTAATCTGTTGAAGCATCTCCTCAGGCACCTACATAACAACACACAATGGTTTGACAGTGTTGTTGATCATATTCTCAGAGATAAGGGGGCAAATCAGATTTTATGATGTGCATAACTTGCATCCATCTGGGGAACACTAGTATTGATGTAAATGCAATAAGCAAAACCTCCAGGGTCACCTAAGCAAAGCAAAAAAAAAAAAAACAAAAAAAAAAAAACAAGTGTACTATATAGGCTTGTGTGATATTGATTAATTGATCCATAGAGTGGCCGAGAGTCGTACTCGAGAGTCGTACTCGACTGAACGGCTTCAAAGTCAAGTCAAGATATTGATTATCCCTGCTCACAATTTTCCATTTGAAAATATCATGATAAACAAATTGTCCAAAACAGTTAGCCTATATTTATACTTATAAAAAAAATTTAAAAAAAAAAACCCTCCCCCCGCCTTGCACTCATACATAGAACATAGATTTTATTTCACATAAAAATCAAAACATTCTCCATTTACTTTCACAGAAATTGACAGAGCCTGTGTGAGTCAAGAGTACATGATATTGAGTTCAATACACCTGTGTAAATCATTCCAGATTCACGTCAATTGGCTCATCTCATTTTATTGGGAGGGGGAAAAAAAAGACTGCTTTTTTGGCATATTTTTGAGTGCCAACTTATACAAACGAACTCCTACGCAAAACGCGGAATGGCTGGTATGTCTCTAATATAATATAAGTGGCAATAAACATCACTGGATATCATGGCAATGTAAAATTGTGTGGAGATGATTATATTATCACACAAGCCTAGTACTATATAAATATTAAAGCGGAAAGGCCTCTGTTCACCTGTGGGGTGGGGCAGTAGGCCCCCATTCCCCCTGTGTTTAGACCCTGATCTCCATCTAGCAGCCGTTTATGATCCTGTGCTGGAGGCATAGCAGCCACTGTGGAGCCATCACTGAAACACAAACACTGAAGAAAAGACAGGGCGGTTAGTAAATAAATGCAGGCACAGAAATGGTGTGTGTGAGATATTTTAAAAAAAAAAAAAAAAAAAAAAAAAAAAAAAAAAAAAAAAAAAAAAAAAAAAACCCTGCACTCACTGAAACTTCCTCTCCCTCAAGTAGTTCTTCAACCACCACAGTGTCACCAGCTGCTCCAAATGTCTTATCCTAGAATATTTAAAAAATAAATAAATAAATAAATAAATACAATACCACAGTATTAAACACAAAACACACAATCCTGTGCTGGTTTGCTGATCTATAATTGAGTATATTGTTTGCCAACACAATATTAGGAGAAAACCCATGCAACTGAACAACGCACTAATACAAAAACTGTCTCATATAAAATCTTACATAGTTTAAGTCTCATCAGAGCACTGCTAATTTCCTCTACCACTTTATTTATTATGTCCACATGTAGAAAGGGTACAACTTTATTTCTGAAACACAGTGGACATGCCACCTCATAACTTTGGTTCAAGAACACAAACTGAGAGCGTAAACTCTATGTCCTCTTGTTTGTTGTGTTGCTGGTTGCATATGAGAAGTACTTCATATTAATAGAATCATAAAATGTTACATTTTGTCCTTTTCTGAACAAATCTGTTCAAGATCACTGTTTTTTTTCCATGCCTGCATACCCTAAAGTGAAACATTCAAAAACCAAGGTTCTCTCACTCTCGGTTTGAAGGAGTGAGAGTATCAAAGCAATAAAAAATTATCATGAAAATGCAAGTATTGACTGACCTTCATGATGTCCAGTACTGCCTGACAGGCCTCGTCCTTGTCCTTTGCTACGATCACTCCTTTCCCTGCAGCCAGTCCACTGGCTTTAACCACTAGTGCTGGGAAATCCGCTCTACAAAAATAATAATAAATCTTCATTCACTTTCACTATTCCTTGGATAGATTTTCAATATTCAATGTTCAGAAACATCTGGCAAGGTATAAGTAAGTCAGTAAGTAAATAGGTATACGTGTGAAAAATGTACTTTTGGCAATTTGTTTAAAAAAAACAAAAAAAAAAAAAACAAATGCATGTCTTTGCATGACAACATTTAAAATCGTTAACAACTGATTAGAAAACACTCAAGAGTAGAGGACAAGAAATCCAGTTTGGTAAGTCGCCAGTCTTGAATAAACTCCGACATTAAAGACCACAAGCAAGTCACCACTTTCTAATTGTTACTTTTCTTACAGACAGACACACTCGCTTTATACATACTCTCGAATGTAGCTGCAGGCCTCCTGTGGGTCAGTGAAGGAGCTCCAGCGGGCCGTGGGGATGCTGTGACGGTCCATGAAACTTTTAGCAAAACTTTTGCTAGCTTCCAGCTGTGCGGCCTTTGCAGAGGGCCCGAAACACATTATGCCTGCTGCAGTTAGATCATCTACCATACCTGTGGCATGAAGAGATTTGACACTTTTTCCAACTATTCATTGTTTAGTCATTATATATAACACAGGCTGTGTAGTAAAAAGCTCTTACCTGCAGCTAAGGGAACCTCAGGGCCAACCACCACCAGTCCCACATTATGATCTTTGCAATACTGTGCCAGGATGGCATGATTACTCACACTCACAGCTGGAGAGAGTAAAAAAATAAATAAATAAATAAATAAATAAATAAATAAATAAAAAAGCACAAATGTGAATATGATGGAATACAAGACATTAGAGTTGCTAAAGAGCAGTTGCACTTGATACACACACTCACCAGAGTTGGAGATCTTTCCACAGTTGGCTGTGCCTGCATTGCCAGGGGCAACTAGGACTTGCTGGATATGAGGTGACTGAGCCAGCTTCCACGCTAGTGCATGCTCACGCCCACCACTCCCGATAACAAGCACACGCTCAGCCATGGCCAACTGTCTACAAAGAATATAATAAGCAATCAGTGGAGTTTGTCCTCTTTGTCCTCTGCACATCGTTTGGCAAGTGTGCAATGTGCAGTTTGCAACAGGTGTGTAATGCAATAACACTATATGCACAGTGGTGCTTGAAAGTTTGTGAACCCTTTAGAATTTTCTATATCTGCATAAATGACCTAAAACATCAGCTTTCCATATGAGTCCTAAATTAGACAAAGATAACTAAATTAAACAAATGACACAAATATTATACTTGGTCATTTATTTACTGAGGTAAACGATCCAATCTTACTTATTTGAGAGTGGCAGTCAATTTGAAGGTGAAATTAGAGTCAGGTGATTTCAGTCAAAGGGATGACAATCAGGTGTGAGTGAGCACCTTGTTTTATTTAAAGAACAGGGATCTATCAGAGTCTGATCTTTACAACATATGTTTGTGGAAATGTATCATGGCATGAACAAATGAAATTTGCACATTGGCTAATGTTAATGTTCATGAGTCCACCATCAGGAGAACAATGAACAACAATGGTGTGCATGGCAGGGTTACAAGGAGAAAGCCACTGCTCTCCAAAAAGAACATTGCTACCTGTCTACAATTTGCTAAAGATCACGTGGACAACCCAGAAGACTACTGGAACAATATTTTGTGAATGGATGAGACCAAAATATAATTTTTGGTTTAAATGAAAAGGGTTATGTTGGGAGAAAGGAAAACACAGCATTCCAGCATAAGAACCTTATCCCATCTGTGAAATATGCTGGTGGTAGTATCATAGTTTGGGTCGGTTTTGCTGCATCTGGGCCAGGACTACTTGCCATCGTTGATGAAACAATGAATTCTGAATTATACCAGCGAGTTCTAAAGGAAAATGTCAGGACATCTGTCCGTGAACTGAATCCCAAGAGAAAGTGGGTCATGCACACAAGTCGTTCTACGAAAGAATGGTAAAAAAAATAAATAATCAAAGTTAATGTTTTGGAATGGCCAAGTCAATGTACTTGAAAAAAATATGCCATTAATTAAAATCATTTCATTTAACTTGTTTGAGGTATGTTTCACAAAGCCAGAGTTCAGCTATTTAAAAAAAATATCTGTGATTTGTTATGTTGATTTGTTGTGATTTTTTTTACTTGCTACAAAGTAAAAAAGCCAGGTGAGCACCCTCCAAGTGTGGTGATTCCATAGTTTTTGCCAGGGATTCTACCAAAGAATGGTTAAATAAGAGTAAAGTTAATGTTCTGGAATGGCCAAGTCAAAGTCCTGACCTTAATCCAATAGAAATGTTGTGGAAGGACCTGAAGCAAACAGTTCATGTGAGGAAACCCACCAACATCCCAGAGTTGAAGCTGAATAGGCTAAAATTCCTCCAAGCCGATGTGCAGGACTGATCAACAGTTACCAGAAACGTTTAGCTGCAGTTACTGCTGCACAAGGGGGTCACACCAGATACTTTTTCCTAAACCTATATATATCGTTGGTAGTTTCTGAACATAGATCAATTGCTAAAATATGAGAAATACTGATTATAGAAAACAAGCCTTCAAAAGACTAAACACTAAAGTTATATAATTTTAGTCATGGAACGGTCTTGGAGTCCTCTTCATATTAGTTTTGCCATAAACCCACCTCAATACAACACTGTCCAATTAGATTAGTTCTATAGCCTTATGGAAGCAGTGTAATTAATTGACCAGAAAATTGACCTATGGGATCCAAGTATGAAATGGAGCCAGTGAACTTTTCTGCTGTACTCAGACTCTAAATCTACATATGACATAAATGCCACAGCAACAAAGATGCATGCAAACATAAAGCACCTTTAATTTATCTGAAACAGTAGTTCACAGAGTAGTCTGTGAACAATGAGGTTGTAAGCAAGTTTCCACACCTTTTAGTCTGTCTGTCAAGTCTGATTTGGTGTCAAATTGATACTTTTGGTCTGTTTGCTATTTGGTTTAGTTTGGTTTCACATAAAAGATTAGATAACTAGATAAATAACTTGGCATGAGATGATGCACTAAAGCCACAATATGAGACATATCCCAATGCAGGCTTCATGAGATGATATTGACATAAAAATTCCATTCCATTTTCTATACCGCTTATCCTACACAGGGTCCTGGGGAGCCTGGAGCCTACCCCAGGGGACTTGGGGCACAGGGCGCCAACCCATCACATTGTACAAATCACACACACGCACACATTCACACAATACAGACAATTTAGAGATGGCAATCAGCCTACAACACATGTCTTTGGACAGGGGGAGGAAACCGGAATACCTGTATATATTTCATGGCAACATTTTTAATATGGCAAGATTGTTGGTCAGTAGATTGCCCCTTAAATGATTAGACTAACAAATTTGTCTCATCACCGCTCTGTAAGAAATTACAGATGGCCTCTAAAACAGATTCCACTCCAAGGTAGTTGTTGGAAAAGCTCATCCCTGAAAAAGGCTTAATTATCAAAGGAACAATACAACTCAGTCTCAGCAATATTCATTAATCAGTTATAGCATGGGAGCGGCAGTGGGACATCAAGAACCATCCCTGAACAAAAGGGTTACGCGAGTTTAATAATCATTCAGAAAGACATCTGTCTAGACAATCCTATCACCTCACCATTTGGGGGTCACACCTTTAACGCCACCAGTACTGTGAGAATGGAAAGTGGTCACATCAAATGCGATCCACACACACACACACACACACACTTCATTTACATTACATGCAGAAAACCTGGTTTGAAATACAGTATAAAAGGTCTGTGCTGATATTGTTCGGGGTTCACTTTAACTCCGATGAAAGCGAAGTGCTGCATGTACTTTGCCACTGCCATGCTGCAATAAAGTAATTCTTCATTGAGATCTTCGACATCCGCATCTTCTTTTTTTTTTCTTACAGCTCCTATTGCTGTCTGATATACATTCAAGATCCATGAGCAAGTCACGCTTACTGATTTATCTGTACAGATAAAGACAACAATCAATTTTGTATACTTCAACCCTCCAAAATTAATTTCTGGTTACACCACTGCCAGCACAAAATACAACATGCAATGGGCAAGCATTGGGCATTGCCAATACAACAATTTGCAATGCCCTGAAAAAGAAAAACCACTGGTGTACTAACAACCAGACATCAAACAGGTTGGCCAAGGTAAACAACAGCAGTTGATGACAATCATTGTGCGAGCTGTGAGGAAAACCCCAAAAACAACAGTCAGTGACATCAACAACAACAACAACCTCCACAGGGTATTTTTTTTTTTGTGGAAAACTACATGAATTGGCGAAATCACAATTGCACGAAATCTGTCGCGGTCATGTTTGTTGATAAAGGAAACCCTTTATCTGTACTCATGTTCTACGCGCGTGAATCGAAGAGGGCTTTGGCTGAATGCGCGTTGTGATGACGTCACATGACGCGTCTTGACCCGAATCTCCCGTAATTTTGAGAAATTCCAAACTCCTCCAAATTTTGCAATTTTCCTTGATTTTACATTAATTTCTGCGATTGCTAAAACCTGGAGGGACTGACTTTAATTTAATCTGGAGGAACTTCATCATGCAGCAAGACAATGACCCAAAACACACTGCCAACACAACCAAGGGCGTGTGTGTGGGGGGGGTGTTATAATTATTATTCGTAAAGCATTCTTAAACACAACTTCCGGATATCTAGACCGACGTAAAAAAAAATATCTCCAACGAGATAGACAGAAGCAGTCACTCGTTTGACCCATGGCACCCATAGCTGCAGACAAAGTGCAAGGATTTCAGGGTTGTGAAATGGTGCACAAACAGCGTGGCTCTGAGCAAGAAAAAGCTACTGAGCAAAGACGCACGTGGCTTCTGTAATTCAGTGGCTTTTGATTTGCATTGCAATCATGTGATTCAAGTCATGGAAACATGCTCATTCTGCAGACAGCTGAAGAATTATAGAGATTCACGTACATAAAGCAGTGTAGAACTGTTTGAATAAATAACCCACTTTACGATAACCCAGCAACATAATTTGTTATTGCTATATCCGAATAAAAGTCTTCTTTTTGCACACATTGTCATAACTCTAAGCTTCTTAAAAGTTGAAAAGAAACTTTCTTAATACAGCTAAAAGTTACCTGCTAACTGGGTACATACTAATACAGCTTTCGGAGAGGTGAGAGATTTAAACATATGACTTACGTTCTGATTATAAGTGAAGGTAAAGTACACCGTAGTGTTTTAAGGCTTCAGGAGACGCGGGAGAGACTGGAGACTCAACACACGCTGTGTTTTAACACCCGAAAAAAAAAAAAAAACACCTCCTAAGAGATGACTGGATAATGATATCCGCCTCCTGCTTCCGGATTGGCTTAGATCCGACACTACCAGGCAATCCGAAGGTAAAGAGTATGAGCTGTGAGCCAGTCATAGTGCAAGGGGCGGGATTTGTCGGTTGAGGTAAACGATGATGTGAAATTGTGTGTATAGTTTATATAAAAACACAGGGATTAGAAGACAAGATCAAGAATTAACAAACAAAATTATGACTCCGTTTAAGTTTGAAGAGTGCTCATGTGTCTAAATGTACACATTTCTGAAACTTTTGTCTTGCAAAGACTGAACTTTCTTTTTTTTTTTTTTTTAACTTCCGGGATGATTTTTTTTTTCCAGTCATGGTTAATGTAGTTCAATTAAACCTAGTGCCCCATCAGGTTGCTTTCCTCAACATTCAGAACAGGTTGAGGAAAGCATCCTGAGCCTTATTGTAGTGAGTTTATCCTCATACCTTTATTCTTGCTTATTGATTATTTTGAAAAGAAAATTAATCCCTTGTATGAAATGGCTAACTGTGTAAACCAGCCAAGTCATCCTCACGTTCTGTTAATTACTTTGGTAGATCGACTTGTGTGCTTAGGGTCGTTGTCTTGATGTATGACCCACTTTCTCGAGATTCAGTTCATGGACAGATGTCCTGACATTTTCCTTTCGAATTTGCTGGTATAATTCAGAATTCATTGTTCCATCAATGATGGCAAGTTGTCCAGGCCCAGATGCAGCAAAACAGGTCCAAACCATTTATGTTAGAATGTTAGAAGCCAGTACATTTAGTCTAGAGTTAAGAGACGTTTGGCAGATAGTGCTCACAACTATCCCACGTGAATTAGTGTCCAAAATTCCAGGAGAGTTACAAAATGGCACAATAATTAATCCTTTACTGGGAGAAACAAACGCTGATGTGCTAGCAAGACTTAAACAAGCTCTTATTGACCTTAGAGGAGACGTTCCGGCACAGTGGGACAGAATAATGGGCTTAAAACAAGGAGAGGAATCTTTTGAAGAATTTGCTGAGCACCTTTGGGTAACCTTTAGGGAGTTCTCCGGCTTTGCTGAACCAACTAAAGACAATCAGATTCTGCTGGAGTACCTTAAAAACAATGCAGGTCAATATGTGCAACAGGCACTTTGTTTGGGCGCAAATCCACCTGCAAACACGTTCAATTCGATAGTTAGCTGGGCATCCGAAATAGAAAGGCGCAATAGACAGGACAAACGCCAGATTGCATCAGTTCAGTGGATAGCAGATGAGAAGCCAGAAATTAAAGCCACAGAAGTATGTTTAAACCAACATATGCAATCCCAGTCACATACTAAGCAAGGGAAATTCTGTTCCTTCTGCCACAAAATTGGCCATGCAGTCCAGAAGTGCTGGTCTTTAGGGAACGGACGTCCACCACCTTATTTCCTTCGGCGCAAAAATGCACATTCAGATCATACAGCTCACATAAATGTGCCTGTGCAAAAAACACTGTGTGAGCTTATAGCTCTAATTAATGAAGTGCCAAGAATTTTAGGGCTTTTAGCAAAGGGCTTAGCTGTCCTCTAATATTAAACGTTGTTTTTGATGATGCCATGGTTAATGACCTTCTGTGCTTTATGTACTTCCGTCCTGACAAAGATTTCTGAGATGTCCAAATAACGATCTGTTGTAACAGACTGGCTTAAAAACTCTTTGACATCTGAATTAAGCTTATATTGTTAAAATCACAGTTTCTTACATCAAATATAAACACTACTGTTTTTATAGGAACACATGGCATTTAGACTAATGTGACTTTAGCTGATGTTGAATAGTTGTTAATGCATTATAGTGCATTTAGGCTAATGTAGCTAAAGTTGTTACAGTTGTTAATGTACTGAAGTACATTTAGACTGAAGTAGTTAAAATTGTAGCATAAGACTGGGTTTGGGTAAAATTGTAGCATTTAGGCCTACCAAAATTGTAAATGTTAACCACAGCCAGTGATCTTATGTTTCAGATTAAAACTACAATCTGATCTTGAAATAGTCATTAGATTATTCAAGACTCTGTTACCTATGTTGAACATTTTCTGATCTCCCCTAATGGCATTGTGTGGGTTATCTCTGCCATAAATAACACCAACAAAGCCCTACAAAGGAGTAGAGTTGACTGTTGAATTTTAACTTGTAATGCTTCTCCCCACAGCATTTAGAGCTGCTACACCTCTGTAGTTAATATAAAATGCTTTCACACAGCAACAGGATAGTAAATAGAGCCAGTTCACAACTTGAGCATTATTATTATTTTTACTATGGCTCCCTGGTTTAGCACCAGGATTTTTCCAAATTTTGCAACACTAATTGATAAAAAATAAATGTCATATTGCCTCTTGCTGGAGCATTTTATTTACATTCATCTCACAGCGCTGTGGAATTCCCAAACTTCAATTGTCCAAAGCCATTGATTACTTTTCTATAACAGCACGCCTTGTCATGCTCTATTGCTTACGCTTAAGTAAAACACATAGTCACACACATAGAAACAGACACACATAAGGAAACACAAACTAGGTGTCTTAATACATATAGAAATTAGCCTGCCAGTAGGTGTTCTAAACACCCTACATTGACCCTAGGTGTGAATGTGTGTGTGTGTGTGTGCATGTGTGAGAGTTTGTGTGAAGCCTTTGTAATGGGCTAGTGTCCCATTCAATGTTTATTCATGCACCCAGTGTTTCCAGAAGAAACTCTGGTCCACTGAGATTTGTATATCAAAAAAAAAAATAAATAAAAAATAAAAAAATAGGTCATTCACAGTAACAACGTAATTTTTCTTTTTTATTTCTCTACCTTTTTGTTTGTTTTAACTTTCAACTAGATTATATTAGACTACTTCTCAGTACCTGAGGAGGGTATCAGTATAGTCTACTCAACACGCAGAAAATGTATTTATATAGTTTAACAGCTGTTATAACTACATACCAGTTAAGCACAAAATCAGGTTTATTTGTGAACCAATTTCACATCCTTTTATTCTTCACATCTGTGAGATTTTATTTTGAGTTTTATCATTCATAGTCCTACCATATTACATCATTTAAGTTTGCTTCCACTATAGCTGCTGAACTACATGCATAGGCTTTTTAAGATTAAAAACTATATTATGAGTTAAATGAACTCTTCTATGAGAAATATACGTTCAGTTTGTACAGGAGCAACTTATCTTCAATATCTGTTGAGCATATTGTTATTTTTAAGTAACATTAACGCACACCCTTTTATACATCCTGAGCATACTTTTCTAGATTTATCAAGGATCAGGTTATCAAATGGGACCAAATGGTTTAATCACTTAAAGATAAAAAAATATATATATATTCACCACATTGTTGTTTCCATGAAATATGAAACTATGCCATGTGTATGTTGTCAGTCTGAGTTTACAGTTGCAATATGTGTCAAATGGAAGTATATCAGTGTATCCAAGTGTTTGTCCAAATAACAGAGAAAAGTTTCTGAAGGATTGAGGACCTCTTCGAAATATGGGGTCTCCTGCGTCCCGCAAAGGAAGTAAGAAGAAACTTCAAAATGGGACATTCATGCATCTTGGGCAAGAGAACCACAGGACACTGATTCATCTTTCTGCTGGAAGGAGAGACACACCCTGCTGGGAGGGCACAGGAGCCCACACACCAAGCAACTGACTTCAGCTGCAACAGAGTGCAAACCAGACAGCAAGATTCCTGACCAGTTACTCCACACAGCTAAAGATGCCTGGTGGAACTGAATCTTCAGGAGTCATGTCCTGGTCAGCTCTGTGATCACCTGTAGACATCACTGCCCTTCAACCTATGATGACTGCCACATGTTCTCGGGCCGTTAAAATGGCTCTGCATTCAGACGTCCCAGAGGAGGGATTTGTAGTAGATTTATAAAATTGTGGCAGTGATGTGATTAAGGTTAAAATGATCAGGAATGTGTTTCAGAGACACCAGGTGAACTAAAACTGGTTATCTAAACTGTGTTAAATTACAGTATTCCTCAGGGCATGTTTGGTGTCATTTGTATCCATATTTCATGGTGAACGATGTGGTGATATCATAAATATTATGAAATCTAGGGAATAACAGTTATCATATATGTTGCAATATATATTCTCTGCACCCACACACACACATACACACACACACAGACACACACACACAACCCCCTCTGGTTTGCGACAGGGAACTTATCACCTTCCTACCCCCACGGCAACATACTAGGCCTGAAGGTGATCTAATCCTACCATAGCACCATGGGGCTCCCTATTGGTCCATCCCCATTTGATATCTTGGTCACTATATACTTCAAAGAGACTCAGGGGTATATAAGGGTATGCTTAGAGAAGAACAGCCTCTTTTTGCTCTTCTAGCTCCGCTCTTGGCTTCTCTCTCTCTCTCTCTCTCTCTCTCTCTCTCTTTCCTCTTACGGCTGGGACCATTCTGCTTCTGAGGTGCACAACTCTGATTGTAAGCCATTCCTTCCTCCACTTTATGTATTTTTCAATTGTATCCTTATATTAAATGTATTCGCTATCTTACTTCTAAACACTTTGTGTCCATGTTTGATACTTTTGTTGTGAATAACTTCCTAGACTAAAAGCAAAATACGTTAGACACGTTTAAAGTCAACCTCTGACAAGCTAAAGATAAAGGCTAATACTTGCAAGTTCAAATAAAACCTCTGACAAGTAAAATAAGGCCTAGGCTTGCACGTTGAATAAAACCTCTGAGCTAACAAATTAATGGTTTAGTAAAGAAGTTATATAAAAGTCTCTGATGTAGGAACGTCATTCTAATGAAAACCTCATTCAAAGTTGCTTAAGAGCAAATATTAGTAGAACACTGAATGCTAACATTTCTAGCATGAACTAGAAGATTATTCTATTGGAGTCAGATAATCAATTAAATGGAGTCAGATATTTAAAGCATATATTAAAACACGCATTAACCTTCGCTGCACCTATTTCCGTCGTTGGTTATAGGAGAGCAGTGGGCTAAGTAATTATCTTTACATATTTTAGCCCTACACCATGATACCACCACCACCATGTTTCACAGATGGGATAAGGTTCTTATGCTAGAATGCAGTGTTTTCCTTTCTCCAAACATACCGCTTCTCATTTAAATGAAAAAAAGTTCTATTTTTGTCTCATCCATCCACAAAACATTTTTCCAATAGCTTTCTGGGTTGTCCACGTGATCTTTAGCAAACTGCAGATGGACAGCAGTGTTCCTTTTGGAGAGCAGTGGCTTTCACCTTGCAACCTTCAAATTAACTGCTAATCCTAGAGGTGCACATACTTTTGTCACTCACAGATATGTAATATTGCATAATTTTCCTCAATAAATAAATGACCAAGTATTATATTTTTGTCTCATTTGTTTAATTGGGTTCACTTTATCTACTTTTAGAACTTCTGTGGCATATTTAGGCAGAAATATAGAAAATTCTGTAAGCACCACTGTAAGCATCCTACTGACCCAGGACGCCTCATGTTTATTTTTATGCCTCAAGCAGAACATAAACCAACTTAATCTGAACTGAAAGTGTAGTATGGTAACTATAATTTTGTGTTGATAATTAATTACTTTTGTATAAGTAATTTTTTTAAAAACTTCCTTCATAAATTCATTATAGAGGTTCTCGAGTGACACAGTGTAATCGCAGTTACAGTACTGAAAATTAGACCAAACCCAGCACAAGAGGTCCAGAAATTGTTAAATCACAGCAAAGGCAGTTCAGGGGCACTGAGGAGCTCCTGACCAATAGATGAATCCCTGAGAGCAAAAAGTGTAATTCCTGAGCTGTATGCTGCTGGGATTGTTATGTGCATCATTTTTAGATGGCCTTCCTCACAATTTTCTTCATCAATCATTTTTTGAACTTGACCTAAAATAAATGCAAAAAGAAGATATTGTTTAAGGTGTTTGTAATAAATGCAGAAATATACAACCAGACAGCATCAGATCATATCAGAATTACAGTGCCCTCCAGAATTATAGGCACACACAATTTTTAAGCTAAAACGTGATATTTTATTTTGAGCTAAAATATATGTGGAGGCTGTATACTATTAACCCAAGCCTTTTTACTTTTGTACTGAATTTTCTGTGGGGAAAAAATGCTTAGAACCTTGACAAAAATTTTCCGTGTGTGCAACCATATATTTATTCCCCTGGGAAAAAGGAACTGATCAAGGGCAACAACTGATTTATTTTTTTGGTTATCAAGAGAAATTTAAAAGAATACAACTGATTCAAATTAATTTAACCATATTTCCATAGAAAATACTATTATTTAAAGCTGTTGATGTATGAGTTTGGATTTTCACCATAAAAATGCTACTGCAAGCTACTTGTAGACAAACATTTCATAATGTGGGTTATGCTGCACCCTTCTACACTGTGCCAATTAATCTCATTGAGATATACACTCAATGAACATTTTATTAGGACCAATTTAGATTTGGATAATAGAGTCACCCCAATGCTTAACAGTTGGCAAGGTGTTCTTTTTTTTTTTTTTTTTTTTTTTACTTCATCAGTCCACAGCAATTTGGTTCTTCTATCTACATGTTGTGACTGTGACTGTGAGCACTGTTTATACAATTATTTTTGCTCATTTCTATTAAGGTTGGCAATAATCCTGGAAGGCCTGAAAGAACAGCTTTTATGGTACCTTCCACATTAAGGGTTTTCCAGCGGGGATCATTCTGATGGCCTGAGATCAGTGGAAGAGGAGAGTCTGCCGTTAATCTCTTTAAGACATCTTCACGACGTATCAGCAGCACAGAATCACTGCACAGACGCACAAGTAACTCCTCTTCGCTAACTGTGGAATCAAAGTCACATTATCATAAAAGTACACACTAATATGCTGCTATATATGATGGGTTACAAATACATGTATTTTGCATAGTGTACTACATTTTGTACAGTTATGTTCTTTAGTTTGTCCTGATTTTCTTTCTGTTGTTCTTTATAGTTACTGTATATTGTGTAGTAATATTATTGCTAATATCCTGTGTGATGTAGTTCATGTACTGTCTTACAATTTGTACACTGGTCTGGGAAAGATGCAGTCATTTGTCCCATTTCATATACAGTGGTGCTTGAAAGACAGACTGTGTACAAATGGAGGAAATTCAAGACCATCGTTACCCTCCCCAGGAGTGGTTGGCCAACAAAGATCACTCCAAGAGCAGGATGTGTAATAGCCTGCAAAGTCACAAAGGGACCCAGAGTAACTTCTAAGCAACTAAAGGCCTCGCTCACATTGGCTAATGTTAATGTTCATGAGTCCACCATCAGAAGAACACTGAACAACAATGGTGTGCATGGCAGGGTTGCAAGGAGAAAACCACTGCTCTCCAAAAAGAACACTGCCACCCTTCTGCAGTTAGCATAATATCATGTGGACAAGCCAGAATGCTACTGGAAAAATGTTTTGTGGACAGATGAGACCAAAATAGAATTTTTGTTTTAAATGAGAAGCGTTATGTTTGGAGAAAGGAAAACACAGCATTCCAGCATGAGAACCTTATCCCATCTGTGAAACATGCTGGTGGTAGTTTCATGGTTAGGGCCTGTTTTGCTGCATCTGGGCCTGGACGGCTTGCCATCATTGATGGAACAATGAATTCTGAATTATACCAGTGAATTCTAAAGGAAAATGTCCAGGACGTCTGTTCATGAATTGAATACCAAGAGAAAGTGGGTCATGCAGCAAGACAACAACCCTAAGCACACAAGTCGCTCTACAACCCCTGGCAAAAATTATGGAATCGCCACACTTAGAGGAGCTTTTTTACTTCATAGCAAATAAACAAATCACAGATATGACACAAAACAATTTTTGTTTAATAGCTGAATATTCTGGCTTCATGAAACGTACTTCAAAGAAGTTAAATTAAATTGTTTTAATTAATGGCATGTATTTTTTTCCAGATCAAGTACAGGAAAAAATTATGGAATCAGCAACAAAAGAAAAAAAAAAAAATCACAATTAGTACTTTGTTGCTCCTCCTCGGGCTTTTATGACTGCCTGAATTCTGAATTTAAGGCATGGACTTCACTAATGAAAAACAATATTCTCCATCAAGCTGGTTCCAACTTTCTCGAATAGCGTTTGACAGATCAGATTTGCAGGATGGAGCCTTGTCATGGACCAATTTTTTAAATTTCCACCATAAGTTTTCAATCGGATTGAGATCCGGACTGTTTGCTGGCCATGTCATTGAGTTGATCTGCCTTTCCTGAAGAAAGGCTTTAACACACTTTGCTCTGTGGCAAGATGCATTATCACCCTGAAAAATGACTTCATCATCACCAGACCTATTTTCTATCGATGGAATGAGAAAAGTGTCCAAAGTTCAGTGTACACCTGTGCATTGACTGTTGAAGTCTCCCCTGGTCCTTTACCTGACATGCAACCCCATATCATAAATGAGTGGTGAAATTTCATTGTTTTCTTCAGGCAGTTGTCTTTATATGTTTCGTTAGAACAGCACCAGACAAAAGTTTCAGCATCATCTCCTTGGCCAATGCAGATTCATAATTCATCACTGAATAACACTTTCATCCAATCATCCACACTCCATGATTGCTTCTTTTTAGTCCACTGTTCCTTCTTTGTTATTTCTTACAGTCCTGTCACAAACACTGAGTCCTGTTTCCACTCATTTGTTTTTCATTTGTCATATTACTTTGAGTTTTCTATCCTGACGCTGTGACATCTTCCTTGGTCGACCCGTATGTTTTCCTTTTATAACCTTCCCATTTTGTTTATACTTGCACCACATTTTATACACAGCTGACTGGGAGCAACCAACATTTTTTGTCACACAAAAAATGTGTTGGATTTCCTTCTTGAAGGAATTACAAGGTGATTCCATAATTTTTTCCTCAACATTGAGTGATTCCATAATTTTTTCCTCTACTTGATCTGGAAAAAAATATGCCATTAATTAAAATCATTTCATTTAACTTGTTTGAGGTATGTTTCACAAAGCCAGAGTTCAGCTATTTAAAAAAAATATCTGTGATTTGTTATGTTGATTTGTTGTGATTTTTTTTACTTGCTACAAAGTAAAAAAGCCAGGTGAGCACCCTCCAAGTGTGGTGATTCCATAGTTTTTGCCAGGGATTCTACCAAAGAATGGTTAAATAAGAGTAAAGTTAATGTTCTGGAATGGCCAAGTCAAAGTCCTGACCTTAATCCAATAGAAATGTTGTGGAAGGACCTGAAGCAAGCGGTTCATGTGAGGAAACCCACCAACATCCCAGAGTTGAAGCTGTTCTGTACTGAGGAATGGGCTAAAATTCCTCCAAGCCGATGTGCAGGACTGATTAACAGTTACCGGAAGTTATTGCTGCACAAGGGGGTCACACCAGATACTGAAAGCAAAGGTTCACATACCACTCACAGATATGTAATATTGGATCAGTTTCCTCAATAAATAAATTACCTAGTATAATATTTTTGTCTCATTTGGTCAGTTGGGTTCTCTTTATCTACTTTTAGGACTGAAAATCTGATGTTGTTTTAGGTCATATTTATGCAGACGTAAAAATTCTAAATGGTTCACACACTTTCAGGCACCACTGTATGTACTATACTGTATATGGATGACAATACAAACTGACTAAATAAAAATCTTGACAGTTTGAGGAAAAATTTCATTTATGTACAATCAAGGGCTAATTCTAGACAAATATAGAAAACCTGCACAAGTAAAATTGGACATGAAGAAGCTAACAATAACATGTGACTGTTTTCCCAGCTTTGATATTGCAGGCCTCTGATATCACTCCACATACCCACATCCAGTGGATTAGTCATGAAAACAGCATTGGGTGCCAC
Source organism: Cranoglanis bouderius (assembly GCA_023630585.1). Classification (NCBI taxonomy): domain Eukaryota; kingdom Metazoa; phylum Chordata; class Actinopteri; order Siluriformes; family Cranoglanididae; genus Cranoglanis; species Cranoglanis bouderius. The sequence continues at coordinate 15,028,372 of CM042552.1, forward strand.
CCCAAATATCAGTTGGTGATGCCAGGCATCAGGGATCTCTTCACCTTCCGGCACTCCACGCTGCATGTTCATGGTGGCTACAGGTACAGCTCTATTCCGAATCCAGTGTGCCAGCCAAGGCACCAAATTTACCTTCCTCGGTGGGTAGAAACCAAAGAATCTGCCCAGCACTCGTCCACCACTAGCTTCCTTTGCGCCATCTATCAACTGATTGTGTGTGGCACCTATAAATGAATGCCATAAACACACAGTATATAAATTGTATATTGCCTTGCTCAAAATATGATTTCTTATGTGTTTGCAATGCATGTCTGTTCCTACAACTAATAAACTTTGCATTAATTCTAAGCATTACATTTTACTGAAATCCAGAAATCCAGTGGTTATAATGAACCCACTGGTGAAATAGTTATTTTCACCAGTTCTGTTAACAAGATTGAAATTTGGGTGCACTCATTCCTTTTTTCTTGTATATTCTTGTATATATTCAAAATTGTATCATGCACAGCTGAGAGGCATCATCTCTCCGTGTAACATGTAGTGTAAGGCAATGTACCAGCTTCGCTGCGAGAGTGAAGGTAGTCAGGCAATGGGGAATTATTCCTCCTCAACTTGGTCCGTACACTGCGATCAGCTGTTTCTGGTGCCACCACAATCCCCAGAGCCTGGAGCACATCCACCACTGCTGTAGCCCCACAAGCTGAAACCCCAATCTGGATTGTATGCCTCTCTGCAGCTTCTTGGACTGACCACAACAAGGCTTTCTGCTGCTCTCCATTCCCTTCCTTCTCAGTATCTGTAACACTGCTTGCTGTACTGGATGAAACTACCTCCATCTTAATGCCAGGGTTTTAATTACAAGACTTTGGACTCTTGAAGAAAAGAAAAAAACTAGGAAAACAGAATGGAAAGAAAGAAAGAAAGACAGAAAAAATTCCATCCATAACCGTTTCCTTTATTACTACTCACCTTTCATACCCATTATCACTGCATCATTTTGTCTGCATTCTTGACAGAAAGTATAATGTCGTGTAAATGCATAAAGAAATGCATTTGTGGTGCCATGACCAAAGATGACTTCTTTCTATAAGAAAAAAAATCTGTTCTGATGAAACTCTATTCTATTTTATAATACTAGTGTGTATTTAAAAAAAAAGCTTTCTTCTTCATATACCCTAATTTGTAATTTGATATTCCAGTAATCATGATGAATAATTGAATATACAAAATAGCAGATGACATCATCTTGTTTAAGCGTGCTTTAATCAGTCCGTACAGGATTTCGTGGAATTTTTTTGTGATTGTTGCGGCCAAAAATGTTTGCCTTTTTTTTTTTTTTTCAAAATTTGTGATGCAATTTGCTGAGTTTTTTGTGCATTTTTGTGGAAAACTACATGAATTTGGCAAAATCCTGTATGGACTGTTTTGTTAATATAAACTGTAGATAAATATTATGATTAAAACAGTAATGTCACCATTGATGACGTGCTGGTTTAGTACTGTATGCTCTTTGTTCTGTATCCACAAAAAGTACTCACACTGCAAACAAACTAACAAACAAAAAAATAGTACTAAACTGTACCTTTCTTTGTGGCTGGGGTGGTGGTACCCTTAAAGGTGCACCTTTACTAGCTTTAATGTAAATACAGTATACCTTTAAAATGATTTAAGGTAGATAAATGGACCATAATTGATTTTGGACCACAAAGACTCAAACCATTCTAACTGGAACCCTTTCTGATAGAAAAACACTGTTAAAGGTTTCTACGTAGAACCTTTACGGGTTTCCTCAGAGAGGTAATGGAAGTACCCTTAATGGTTCTAATGTTTTTAAGAGTGTAGGCCATGCTCTTAACAAATTAACATAAAGCTATTTAAGGGGGTAACTAACGGTAGCAATAACCTCTGACTGGTTATTTAATGTTGCCCAAGAATAAAGAGCCGCTAAATTCAAAACATACCAATCGCTCACTTTTCACAAACTTATCTCCCTCTCCTGTCGAGCTGGGTTTATTTTGCTTCCGTGATTTCCCAATACAGTCGAGTCAATTGTCGTGGATTGGCTCAGTACTCTCGGTTTGCGCATGCTGATTGGTCCGAGCTTCCGTCAATCAAATCACGTAGGCCGTAACGCTGTCAAATCGACAAAGAGTTTTAACCACACGATGGCAGTGTTACATTTTTCAGTATTACATTACGTTGAAGTTTAAGTAATACTAAAATAATATTAAAGGTGCAATCTGTAATGTCAAGTTTCTATCACTACTTTTTGTTGTTGTAGTTGTTGTTGTTTTTAAAGATCCTCCCCCCCCCCCCCCCCCCCCATTATCAAATAAATAAATTAAATCACACATGTCCAGCTCAAGGCCTGTGATCTAAATACAGCCCACTGCCTCGTTTCCTCTTAGTTAATCCTGAAATAAATTGCTGAAACGGCCCACAGTGTCTGTTAGTCTAAATTTGAACTCTATCCAGAATTCTCAGCATAGTGTAGCGACTGCCACTATACAGTGCACAAGCTCACATCTCACAGTGCTGAACCACTGCTTAAGATCAACACCTTGCCTGCTGTGTTTTATTAAGTCACACTCACATCTAAAACGATTCAGAAACTGGTCAGGTCTGGGCAGTGATAGAAACAGGAATTACTTTCGGTGGGATGAAGACAAAATAAAATCATGCTTGTTTCCGTGATCATTTTTAAGGCACAATCTACAATCTACTTGCCATATTAATAATGTTTCCATACAATGCTTTTATTACTTATATGATTAAAATAACATGTTAATAATAGGGGGAAATTAGACATTATCTTATCAATCCTGATCTATTTTTCTTTTCCTCTTATTGCCGTAAACCTCCAGCAGGCTACTCCACCGGGTCTCGCCTGGATATCTCTATGCTTATACTGAAGCTTTCTGCCTAGTAGCTTTCAAACAGAAATGGCACAAATGCATGATTACCCCAGTTTCTCACCATAGCAGCTGGTAGCCAATATAATTAAACAAAAGAATCAATTCCCACCAGACATTTTGACTGCATCCCCAATCAATACAGGCTAAATCTGGCCTTGTTGAACAGACATTATAAAGTATGGGGCACGAAATGTAAAATAAGAGTTTTAAGTTTCTCCTAGAGCCGGAGGATGACTATCAGCTGTGTACCCAATGTCTCGGTTTCAACCATTTATGGTACTGTACCCAATGTAAGGCTATGCCTATGCACACTCTTCAACAGCGATTATCAGGCCTACAGCTTGATCGTGGGGCCTCTCACACCCAGATTGGTCAAGCAATGAAACACAATCGCCGATAGCCAGAGAAAAAAGCCCAAGATACACCTTGAAACTCTCTCTGAGAGTGTAACTACAGTCATGTGAAAAAATAAGTACACCCCATGGAAATTGTTGGCTTTTTTTTAAATATTTGGACAAGCAAACATTTGATCCTCTTTGAAACATTGCCTATTAATAAATTTGATACATTCTATCAAACAACACATAAAATTGACATTTTGTAGTAATTTTCAGAATTTAAATTAACAAAAAAAAACAAAAAAAACAACCAGATCAGTCACATGGAAACAGTAAGTACACCCCTACATTTATCACACCTTCAAACCCATAAAATTAGAATCAGGTGTTGAAGATTGGGTGCTAGTGATTAGAACCTGCTTAGGGAGTGCAGGTGGAACCTGTCTTATTTATACCCCTCTCATATCTAGTGTCTGGTGTTCCCTTTTCTATTGAGGTGTGTGGTGTCATCATGCCAAGATCTAAGTGTTCTTCAAGGCCTTCAGAAAAAAGGTTGTGGATGCCTATGAGTCTGGCAAGGGATTTAAAAAGATCTCCAAATTATTTGAAATACCTCATTCCACTGTAAGGAAAATCATCTACAAATGGCAGTCAAACGACTGCCAATTTGTCCAAGACTGGCAGTCCCAGCAAATTCAGCCCAGGAGCAGACCATCTGATGCAAAGATGGATGCATCTGATGGAGCTTGGGTTTAACTGGTTGGATGGAACTTGGTGCTGGACTGATGAGGGAGTGTTTTGGAGCTGGATAGTAAAAGGATAACAGGAATTGGGCAGCAGTAGGGAGGCAGCAAGCTGGAGGTAGATAAGCTGATGGAACACAGTTGGGACAAGGCTGGATGTGTCTTCCAAATCGCGGGGGAATGTGTAAAGGACATTAGACACTGGATGCTTATTAACTTCCTCTTACTTTATTCTGACAAGACAGAAGTATTTATACTAGGACCACATGTAGCTAGAAGTAAGTTTTCTGATTACATAGTAACTCTGGATGGCCTTTCTGTTTCATCATGTGCAGCAGTAAAGGACCTTGGTGTGATTATTGACTTCAGTATTTCATTTGATGCCCATGTAGATAATATTACTAGGATAGCCTTCTTTCACCTCAGAAATATTGCTAAGATAAGAAATATAATGTCATTACATGATGCACAAAAATTAGTTCATGCAATCGTCACTTCTAGGTTGAATTATTGTAATGCCTTACTGTCTGGATGTTCCAGTAGGAGCATAAACAAACTCCAGTTAGTCCATAATGCAGCTGCAAGAGTCCTCACTAGAACCAGAAGATATGACCACATCACACCTATCTTATCCACACTGCATTGGCTCCCAGTGAAATTTCACATTATAAAATACTACTGTTGGCCTATAAAGCTCTAAATGGTCTCGCGCCACAGTCCCTAAGCGAACTTTTGGTCTTTTATGATCTGCCACGCCTACTTCGATCAAAAGGTGCAGGCTATTTGTTGGTACCTCAAATAGTGAAGGCTACAGCAGGGGGAAGAGCTTTCTCTTACAAAGCCCCACAGTTATAGAACAGCCTTCCAATTAGTGTTCGGGACTCAGACACAGTCTCAGTGTTTAAGTCCAGGCTGAAAACATATTTGTTTAGTCAAGCTTTTTGTGAATAGTTTTTTTCTTAGGTAAAGGATCAGATCTAGAGGACTCACAGGCATAGTGTGTTGTGGTGAACTGGGATGTTTGGATGCTGTCGCCCCCCCAATTTCACGCGTTCACCCAGGTTTGTTGATGGTGGAGTGGCTGGCTGCCTTATGTCCCAGGGAACCCTCATTTAGTTATGCTGTCATACCTAGTCTTGATGGAGTCCCTGCTTGCATTCACGCAAAGTACACTGTTCTTAACCATTACGGGACAATAAGCATACCTAATAATCTCTCTCTCTCTCTCTCTCTCTCTCTCTCTCTCTCTCTCTCTCTCTCTCTCTCTCTTTCTCTCGAGCTACACATGACACTCCTGAGATGCCAGTGATCCTGACCTGCCTGATCCATCCTGATGCCCTACTTCTGGTTGGAGTTCTCATCAATTGGAAGTCACATGCTGCTGGTTTTCCCTTTTGAGTCTGGTTCCTCTAAAGGTTTTTTCTTCATATCATCTCAGGGAGTTTTTCCTTGCCACCGTCACCTCTGGATTGCTCATTGGGGATAAATTTGTACATTTAAAATCTATATCCTGAGTTTATATATTTCTGTAAAGCTGCTTTGTGACAATGACCATTGTTAAAAGCACTATACAAATAAAATTGAATTGAATTGAATTGAATTGCTCGATCGGATTGAGATCTGGGGTATGCAAGCCCAAGTACCTACCAAAAGTGGTCCAAGGAAGGACAACCAGTGAACTGGCACCAGGTCATGGGCGCCCTTGGCTCACTGATGCACATGGGGAGCGAAGGCTAGCCCATCTGGTCCAATCCCACTGAAGAGCTATTGCAGCACAAATTGCTGAAAAAGTTAATGTTGGCTATGATAGAAAGGTATCAGAACACACAGTGCATCACAGCTTACTGCTTATGAGGCTGCGTAGCTGCAGAGTGCTCTTGCTGACCCCTATGTGAGAGTGCCCATCAGAACTGGACCATGGAGCAATGGAAGAAGGTGGCCTGGTCTGATGAATCACATTTTCTTTTATGTGATTTTATGTCATTGTTCTGCTGGGAAACCTTGGGTCCTGGCATTCACGTGGATGTTTCTTTGTTGCGTACCACCTACCTAAACATTGTTGCAGACCAAAACCACCCTTTCATGGAAACGGTATTCCCTAATGGCAGTGGCCTCTTTCAGCAGGATAATGTACCCTACCACACTGAAAAAAAATGTTCAGGAATGGTGTGAGGAACATGACAAAGAGTTCAAAGTGTTTACTTGGCCTCCAAATACCCCAGAACTAGCATATCATTCATTTTGAAACAATGCATCCATCCATCCATTTTCTGTATTGCTTATGCTACGCAGGGTCATGGGGAGCCTGGAGCCTGTCCCAGGGGATTCGGGGCACAAGGCAGGGGACACCGTGGATGGGGTGGAAATAATGCATACAAAGACTAATTTTTCAGTATCAAATAGCATAAGACCTGTCACAATTTAATTACTCTTTCTGTTATATTCTGCCTCAAAAACACATTTAAAATCAGTGTACTGACAATAGCCTCAGCACTATAGTCACTCTGATTAGAAAATCAACTGGTATTCTAAGTGTATTCACCTTCAGTAACTTATCCTGGTCATAGTTGCACTCCTACATTATGGCCTATTTTGTGCAGATTCATGATGTATAATCACAATTAAGTCCATTTCAGTTGTAGTTTGTAGGACAACAAAATGTGGAAATGTTCAAGGGGGTGAATACTTATGCAAGGCACTGTACCTTTCTGCCATAAATTGGTGGATTATCTAACTCTTGTGTGAAAAATGTTATGCAGTTTGGCAGAACTAGGCTTACTTAGTGTTGTTTTCCGAGAAATGTTGTGATAGGACTATTAATAATTGACTATTATTTTTCATTTTCATTGACTATTATCAGTGGGTCAACATTTATAGTTACTGTGATAAGAAAAGCCTTAAATTATGTAAAATTATACTTATACTTGCTGATACCAGGTTTAGGTTCAAAGTCTAAGACTATGGACCTGCTATATTATTAGTGATATCTATTTAGGGCAAAGAATAACAACTTAATATTTAAACCTGTGCATATCTTAAACAGGTTCAGTGTGCTAACTGCACATGCTGCATGAAACCTGACTATCCCGCTCAATATTTTACCAACTGGAGACATGTTAAAATTTGTATTGCTACTCTTTGCTGTGGCTGGTAAGTGTTTTTGGGTTATATTTTATATTTATCAAAGCAATTTTAAATTAATACTTTAGGTTTATGCTATGTTCATATTATTTTGTTTGTCAAAAGTCAAACTTGTATTTCAAATCTTTTTACAGTCTCTGCACAGGCAAATATTTGTTAATCAAGATATACTTTTTGTTGTAACAACTAATACAAAATATATGACAAATACAATTATGATGAAAAGAAAATTATTATGAAAGTATTTATTAGATGATAAAAATTATGTTGTGGTAATTGATTCTGGTCCATAATACTAACCCCATTTCCAGAAAAGTTGGGATTTTTTCTAAAATGCAATAAAAACCAAAATCTGTGATTTGTCAAATCTCTTGAAACTTTAATTAACTGACAAAAGTACAAAGAAAAGATATTCAGTGTTTTCACTGACCAACTTATTTGTATTTTGTAAATATAAACAAATTTAGAATTGGATGCCTTCAACACACTCAAAAAAAAAGTTGGGACAGAGGCAAAATAAGACTGAAAAGTTTATAGAATTTTCAAGTAACAACGTTTTGGAGGATCAGGTTATTTGGTAACAGGGGAGGGTATCAGGATTGGGCATAAAAGGAGCATCCACCAAAAGCTCATAATTTGCAAGCAAGGATGGGTCGTGGCTCACAACTTTGTACCAAACTTTGTGAGAGAATTGTCAGTCAGTTCAAAAAGAACATTGTTCAATGCAAGATTGCAAAGAATTTAGGTCTTTCACCATCTACAGTGCATAATATTGTGAAAAGATTCAGGGAATCTGGAGAAATCTCATTGCGTAAAGGACAAGGCCCGAAACCACTGTTGCATGTGCGTGACCTTCGAGCCCTCAGGCTGCATTGCCTGAGAAATGTACAATAACTTTTATACTTTTATTCTGTTCAGACTGCAGTTGTTTGGCAAGTCTACACTGGTTGTCATAGTAACAACACTATCTTCAATATACACTAAACATTAATTTCTGATCACCGTTTTTCTGATAGCATTTTTTAAAAATCCATCTTTATTATGCTAATATTACATTAAACTAATAGCTGCTTAAATGCGTTTTAACACGTGGGGAATTCTTGCTATTACTAGTCGCATACCTTTATATTTCTCTTTCTTTTTCTCATCCTCTTTTTTCTTTTTGCTATACTGAGCCCCTGATGACTTTGACCTTTTCATGATGAAAGACCAGTCAAGCACGGACACTCGCCACCTTGTACATCTCTATCTCTCTTCCTAACAGCACGCCCACTATCACCAGGGATACCAGATAAATAATCTGGTATCCCTGCAGCGACCGCCTAGTTCGCCTATGCCTAGAAACGGCCCTGGTGTGAAGTGCCCATTGACGTGGAGGCATATAGTGGGATTTTAGAGAGACATATGCTGCCATCAAGGCAACGTCTTTTCCCAGGAAGTCCATGGTTATTTCAGCAGGACAATGCCAGGCCTCATTCTGCACGTGCTACAACAGCATGGCTTCATAGACACAGAGTGCGTGTGCTTGACTGGCCTGCCAGCAGTATAGATCTGTCTCCTATGGCACATCATGAAGAGGAGAATCAGACAATGGCGACCAAGGACTGTTGAGCAGCTGAAGTCTTGTATCAAGCAAGAATGGGCAAAAATTCCACTTGCAAAACTGCAACAATTAGTATCCTCAGTTCCCAAATGATTAAAAAGTATAATTAAAAGGAAGGGTGATGTAACACAGTGGTAAACATGCCTCTGTCCCAACTTTTTTTTTGAGTGTGTTGAAGGCATCATTTATATTTACAAAATACAATTAAGTTGGTCGGTGAAAACATTAAATGTCTTTTCTTTGTACTTTTGTCAGTTAATTAAAGTTTCAAGAGACTTGACAAATCACAGATTTTTGTTTTTATTGCATTTAAGAAAAAATCCCAACTTTTCTGAAAATGGGGTTAGTAGTTAAACAGTAGATTTCATTTATAAAAGCAGTAGTCTACACTGTTTGATATTTCCAATGACATTTACATAATTATCTGGAGCCTGTTGCAGGAACACTGGATGCAAGGCAGGAATACAACCTGGACGGGGGTGCTAGGCACATTTTCACACTCATTCACACCTAAAGGCAGTTTAGAGTAATACACTGGGGGAAAACTGGAGAACCTAAAGGAAACCCATGGATGCCGGGAGAACATATGAAACTACTGTCTCAGTAACCCAAGCTCAGGACTGAACTGGAGAGCTATGAGCAGTGCTTAATTTGTAAATCTGCAGGTCCCAGAACACTAAGAGGGTAGTGATCCGGCAGGTCGGGAGGCACGCGAAAGGTCACGGTCCTCGAACTTACAGCTATGTAAAAGTGCTTCCAGTATCTCACATAGCCAACGATATTCAATGCTGATAGGTAGGCCTATGTAATTGATCACAATGGTACAGCGATGTAATAGCATAACGAGCTTATAGCAGTGAGTATTCTCAGTACAAAGGGAAACATTTATGGATGGCACATTCTATCAGCTTATGTGCTGTCACCCCAGTTAGCTACAAACCACATTTGCCCAAAGCACTTCGAAAACAAAGCTACATTTCATACAGTAAGCGTACTTACAGTAAACATTAACTGCACAACATAATCAAGAAAAAAATCATCTTATCTAAGAGAAAATATTTCACAAAGCCGTGTCACGTCAGTGTCCTCCTCCTCTTCCCTGTGTCCCTTACGTATCCATGAGCACAAATGGCTCGGGATTGAACTCTGTAAACGGTGGACCCACGATGTTCAAAAACATCAGAACCGAGATGGTGGGGATAAGAAGGTATGCGTGCTGCGAGCTACAAATGAGATTCATTTTGGACAAACCCTGCTCGCGCTCCACTCGACATCGTATGTTATTCACAGAATCCAACACCTGCCTCAGTCCTTCTGGAACTTTTTGTGTATTTGAGTCCCTGTACTCCCTAAAAGCCTGAATGACTATATGTGGGCTGTCAATCTCACTTTCAAAGCCATGCGCAGGTTGACAACGTTTAGCCTCATAAGCGCTTCTAAAAACCACAATCAGGCTGTTAGTCGTGGGATCTGTGTCCAAACTGCTTCATCAGTGACCTGCTGCTGCTCACTCTCTTGGACTCTTGCCTTTTCAGTATTTTGTGTGTGTTTTTAAAAAATGCTGGTAATGATAACTGCTTTCTTTTCGCCATGACACTCTACAACGCATGCTACATGACTGTAGGCTTCGCTTCGTGACAACGAATTCATGTGAACTTTGAACTTGAAATTATTACGTTACGTGAAAGAGGATATTGACTGGCTGTTAGCAATATTTGAGCACCGGTAATATAAGATTAGCATTCTTATTGCCTTTTTTGTTGTTCTGTTTTACTTTTGGTGAATTAAAAACTAAAACTATTTGTCTTGATAATATTGCTGTGGGAGACTTTAAACATCCAGCTGCAGAGGTGCCGGATCCACATAAAAGGGTTCCGTAACACAGGTGTGCTATATTTGAGAGGTGTCGGATCCTGTTCCGGAAGGATCCGGCTCAAATTAAGCTCTGGCTATGAGCGAGCCACTGTGCCACCAATAACGTTTGATGAATAACAAGTCCACTAAGTTTGGACAGTACTTATAGTGGGATCTTGGACTCCTCCGTGTAGAATATTTCAATCTACTTTATATTCTTAGGAAATCAGCAAATGTTATTGGTAAAAAGATGCTAATGTTGTCAAATATTACTTTCTGTGTTTATGTAGGCTTTAATGCTAGACCTTTGCAATATAATGCTCTTTGGATCAAAAATGGTGGATGGGTCATTGGAGCCCCACAACTGGTACAAGATGGACATGAATACATGGGCATCTCTGGACCTGCTGAACACCAAAGACAGGACACAGAGTGTAAGTGTTTTAAATCTCAACAGGAAATGATAGACCATTATTTCTGCTCACATTTGAAGTGTGTACTGACTTATGCCTACTTTACCCAAGTCTGAGATTGTTACAGTGTCTAACTCTCTTACATTATTAGATATTATAAGTCTTTCTCTCAAATTATTTATTTTTACCATTTTAGCTGAACCTCAGTGGGAAGTTGTTCTTGCTCCGGTGCATACAGTAGAGATGCGAGATGATAAGAACCAGAAAGTTGCTCCCATTGAGGAGCACAGACAAGGCACTGAACCATCTAGGCGCTTTGTGGTGGACCTGAACACTGGCTTGCTAAAGGAATACATCAGTGAGATGGACAGGAGAGTTGAAGGTTGTATGTGTCCTCTAATGTTAGTGTGCATAATTTTTTTTTTTGCACTTACAGAAATTAACAGTATTTTTATATTAACATACACTCCTTTTCTCCACAGTCTACAATCCTACAACCAATTCTGAGTTCAGACAGGGCACTCAGAACTCTCAGGTAACTCTGGTGGACACTAGAACAGGGCAGCAGTTGCCTCAGCTTTCAGAGATGCAAAGGAGAGCAGCACCATGTAAGTGTTTAAGTGAAAAAGCAGAGAGTCACACTTCCATTCATATGATAGGTTCCTATATCAATCATATCACTTATCACACCTATATCATATATCTACTTTAGGTTAACGATGAAACCATGGTGTATATGTATATATGATGGTGTATATGTATATATGATGGTGTATATGTATATATGACACTATATGGATTTCTTGAGTTGGCTTTTTACTGCTATTCTTTCTCCAGTGTCTCAGTTCAGACAAGGTACAGAGTACAATGAGGCAACCTTGATGGAACTCAGGAAGGCCCAGATGATGAAGAGCATGGAGAAAGCCAAAGTTAGCAAACAGGAAACCACCAACCAAGTAGTTCTACCTGTGCTCCGCAGACAAGGAACAGAACTTTCTAGACGCTTTCTTGTGGACCCAAACACAGGATTAGTAAAGGAACACGTCAGTGAGAAGGAAAGAAGAGTTTCAGGCTGTATGTATTGCATGATATGTAATATGGGCCATGTAGCACAGCTAAATAAAGATGTTACTAGTGTATGTTAAAGATTTAGCATTATAAACCTCCCTTTTTCCACAGTCTACAATCCTGCATCCAATTCTGAGTTCAGACAGGGCACTCAGAACTCTCAGGTAACTCTGGTGGACATTAAAACAGGGCAGCAGTTACCTCAGCTATCAGAGATGCAGAGGAGAGCAGCACCATGTAAGTGTTTAAATATATTAATCAGGGCATTTCACATCCATTTCTACAATGAGGGTCACTATGATGTCTTTTATGGTAGAAGATACATTTTTGTATATAAGGCATAGATTTCTAAAGTTGAACTGACTTTTTACTGCTATTCTTTCTCCAGTGTCTCAGTTCAGACAAGGCACAGAGTGCAATGAGGCAACCTTGATGGAACTCAGGAAGGCCCAGATGATGAAGAGCATGGAGAAAGCCAAAGTTAGCAAACAGGAAACCACCAACCAAGTAGTTCTACCTGAGCTCCGCAGACAAGGAACAGAACTTTCTAGACGCTTTCTTGTGGACCCAAACACTGGATTAGTAAATGAACACGTCAGTGAGATGGAAAGAAGAGTTTCAGGCTGTATGTATCGCATGATATGTAGTATGGGCCATGTAGCACAGCTAAATAAAGATGTTACTAGTGTATGTTAAAGATTTAGCGTTATAAACCTCCCTTTTTCCACAGTCTACAATCCTGCATCCAATTCTGAGTTCAGACAGGGCACTCAGAACTCTCAGGTAACTCTGGTGGACATTAAAACAGGGCAGCAGTTACCTCAGCTATCAGAGATGCAGAGGAGAGCAGCACCATGTAAGTGTTTAAATATATTAATCAGGGCATTTCACATCCGTTTCTACAGTGGGGGTCACTATGATGTCTTTTATGGTAGAAGATACATTTTTGTATATAAGGCATAGATTTCTAAAGTTGAACTGACTTTTTACTGCTATTCTTTCTCCAGTGTCTCAGTTCAGACAAGGCACAGAGTACAGTGAGGCAACCTTGATGGAACTCAGGAAGGCCCAGATGATGAAGAGCATGGAGAAAGCCAAAGTTAGCAAACAGGAAACTACCATCAAAGCAGTTCTACCTGAGCTCCGCAGACAAGGAACAGAACCTTCTAGACGCTTTCTTGTGGACCCAAACACTGGATTAGTAAAGGAACATGTCAGTGAGATGGAAAGAAGAGTTTCAGGCTGTACGTATCACATGATATGAATTATAGCTGTGTAGCACAGTATATACAGTATATAGATTTAAATGTTTTATTGTTATAAATCTCCCTTTTCTTCACAGTCTACAATCCTGCATCCAATTCTGAGTTCAGACAGGGCACTCAGAACTCTCAGGTAACTCTGGTGGACACTAGAACAGGGCAGCAGTTGCCTCAGCTTTCAGAGATGCAGAGAAGAGCAGCACCATGTAAGTGTTTAAATAAATTAAACCGGGCATCACACATCATTTACTATAATGGTGCCAATGGTGTTATATGAAAACAGAGAGTCAAAGTTAGCAAAGGTGGAACAAACCGCAAAACAGTATCACCTAATGCCTGGGCCACACTAAAAGATTTATCCAACCCTAGCCAATTATGAAAATGGGAAAGAAGTTAGATAACATAACGATAGATTTTACATACCTTTTGTCCTGAATTCAGTATTCAAACATCTACATGACAAGATTTACCCAGAGAAATCACCACACACTACTTTCAGATTATGCTCACAAATCAGAGCAATGATCTTCACTCTCAGAATCGTGGATTTAACAAAATTTCTAGTGAACAAAATTACTTCAAATCAAAACAAACATAACAGATGGCAGGCACTTGTTACTCATCTTTCAGGATGAGGTCAACATTGCATTTTTACACAAGCTCAAGACAGCCAAATTCCGCCCACGCCAAAGGACAATCTTTTAAGCCTAAAATTGGGATACGTTTTGCAATTGTCAGGAAGAGCAAATTGTTTGCAAAATCATCCCAACTATCTTCTAGTGTGGCACAAATGCAAGCTGTGTGAAGAAGGCAAGCAACTTTATAGACACTGTCTCATGAACCCAAACACAGGCATGCTAATGGAACATGTCAACAAAATAAACAGGAAGTTGTTCTTGCTCCGGTGCATACAGTAGAGGTGCGAGATGATAAGAACCAGAAAATTGCTCCCATTGAGGAGCACAGACAAGGAACTGAACCATCTAGGCACTTTGTGGTGGACCTGAACACCAGCTTGCTAAAGGAATACATCAGTGAGATGGACAGGAGAGTTGAAGGTTGTATGTGTCCTCTAATGTTAGTGTGCATAATTTTTTAACAGTAATTAACAGTATTTTTTATATTAACATACAGTTGCAATCAAAATTACTGAACCCCCATTGCAAATCATGTTTATTGTCAAAATTTACAGACTTTCAGCTGTTTGCAATGAACAAATCAAACAAAAGCAATTGAAATAGCTCAACACAACGAATGTTTCAAGTGGTTTCCCCAAATTAAACTGAAAATGCAACTTATAATGACTTCTCTACTCTCAAAATTATTCAACCCCATGAATAGAATCCCTCATAACAGCACAAATATGCAAAATGGGTGTTGTCTCAAGCACACTTGATGCAACTAATCAAGGGCTTCATTAGTTGCACCAGGTGTGCTTGAGCTGGAACACATGAAATACCTGAACTGGCTAGGGGCAGAAAATACATGAAATATTTGGACGGGGCAAAAAAAGGAAGCTATGAACAGCTGCAACCAGATTTCTGAGAAGGGAGGTTGTGAAAAACCCTCGAGTGACTGCAGAAGACCTGCAGCAAGACTTGTTGGTGAGAGGCACTGAAGTTTCAGTGAGCACAGTATGGCGCGTACTAAACGCAGAAGGTTTCCATGCCAGAACTCCAAGACGTACACCACTACTGACCCAAAAGCACAAGAAAAGTCTGCTCAAAATCATATAAATAAGCCACAGAAGTTTTGGGATTCTGTTCTGTGGCGCAATGAAACAAAACTGGAACTTTTCAGCATGATGGATCAGCGGTATGTCTGGAGAAAGAAGAATGAAGAAAGAGCACTCTGTCCACAGTCAAGAATGGTGGTGGCTCGGTGATGCTCTGGGGCTGCTTTGCATCTGGAAACCTGCCACGTGTGGAAGGCAAGATGGATTCATTGAAGTATCAGGAAATCCTAGGAGAAAACGTCATGCCGTCTGTGAGGAAGCTGAAGCTTGGGCATCATTGGACCTTCCAACAGGACAGTGTCACGCTATGCAAATATTCTTACAGTGAAAATGGCCCATTGTCAATATTTTTGCGTATCATAAGCATAGAAAACTGACAACTTGGTCTGATTATGCATACCTTGAGTTTACATTTGCTACTATTCTTTGTTTTGTAGATTCAGGTTTCAGACAAGGCACTGAGTACAATCTGGTGACTTTGATGAATCTCAGGGATGCACAGATGATGGCCAAAGTTGGCAAAGATAAAACCCCACACACTGTACAGGACATGGAAACCAATGAGGGTACGTACTGGCAAATTACAGTCCTGTGAAAAAATAAGTACACACCATGGAATTTGTTGTCTTTTTTGACATATTTGGACAAGCAAACATTTGATCCTCTTTGAAACAATGCCTATTAATAAAGGTGATACACTATCAAATGACACATAAAACAGATCAGTCACATGGAAAAAGTAAGCACACCCCTACATTTATCACACCTTCAAATCCATAAAATTAGAACCCCTCTCATATCTAGTGTCTGGGGTTCCCTTTGCTACTGAGGTGTGTGGTGTCATTATGCCAAGATCTAAAGATCTGAAGGATCTGTAAGGCCTTCAGTTTGCGGATGCCTATGAGTCTGGCAAGGGATTTAAAGGGATCTCCAAATTATTTTAAATACATCATTCCACTGTAAGGAAAATTGTCTACAAGTGGTGCAGATTTCAAACGACTGCCAATTTGTCCAGGACTGGCAGTCCCAGAAAATTCAGCCCAAGAGCAGACCGTCTGATCAAAAAGAGGTCTCCAAGAACCCAAAAATTTCATCACAGGATCTGCTAGAAAGTCTTGCAAATGTTGGTGTCAAAGTGCATGCTTCTACAATCAGAAAGAGATCGCACAAATTTGACCTGCGTGGGATGCATGCCAGGAAAAAGCCTTTGCTGTCTAAAAAGAACATTAGAGCAAGACTACAGTTTGCCAATGAGAATATAGGCAAAGACCAGGTCTTTGTGCTCTGTATGTGCTCTGGACAGACAAATCAAAGATAGAGTTGTTTTGGCCACAGTAACAGCAGACATATTTGGCAGTGACCGAAGACACCTTTTCAGGAGAAGCACCTCATACCAACTGTGAAGCACGGTGATGGAAATGTTATGGTTTGGGGTTGCATCGCTGCCTCGGGGACTGGACAGCTAGCATGCTAGCATTCAACTATGAATTCTGCATCATTTTAAAGAGTGCTTGAAGATAATGTGAGACCACCTGTCCAAAAGGTGAAGTTGAACCGAAAGTGGACCTTTCAACAGGATAATGATCCTGAGCACACTAGCAAACCCACCAAGAAATGGCTCAAAAATAAGAAATGGAGGGTTATGGAATGGCCTAGTCAAAGCCTGGATTTGAATCCCATTGAAACGTTGTGGGGGGATTTGAAATGGGCAGTACATGCAAGAAAACCCTCAAACATCTTGCAACTGAAAGAATATTGCATGGAAGAGTGGTCAAAAATTCCTGCAAGCTGATGTCAGAGACTGGTGGACAATTATGCAAAATGCCTACAAGAACTTATTTCTTCTAAAGGGGGCAATACTAGCTTCTGAGGAAGATGAAGATTATCAAATGTTTGCTTGTCCAAATATGTCAAATTAGCAAACAATTTCTATGGGGTGTACTTATTTTTTCACATGCTTGTATTTTGTCTGAATGTGTCCATGTCTTTTTCTGCTGAAAACTAATTGAACGTCCTACTTCATCATCATCGCCAGTGTTCCCTGAGTTCAAACGTGGCATTGAATATTCACAAGCTCAAAGACAACACATCATGGAGCCACTTCTTTTCCAAGCTCTAGAAAGTAATGAAGGTGAGCAGAGAATTGCAGTCCTTGTATGTTTAAAGCTTATTGTTGCCAGTATTTTACTGATCTTATATTATTTTGTCCAGTGGATATTTCTTCCCCTATGGAGGAGTTCAGATATGGTATGGAATACAGCCATGCCAATATAATAGACAGACGAATCATGGAGCCTTCTTATGTGAAGCAAAGTAAGTATAAGTAAGAATGCTATGCGATTAGTTACTGATGAATCCAAAAGATAAGCTAGGATCAAAAATATTAATTAACTGAAATACACAAAAAGAAAAGAAAAGAAAAGAAAAAAGAATGGGGGGGGGGGGTGTCTAGGAGTTTTAGTCAAACTAAAACTAAGGACTCTACAAGAGACACCATAGTGGAAAACCAGGAAACAAGACTTTGCATAGAACATTATGTTAGCTGGAGTCCAAATTTTTCTAATCTTTCTATCATTTACTACAGTGAGCAATTTGTATATTTAACTGATCCATTTCTGATATACTAACTAAATATTGACAATAGTGAAAATGCAGACACTACAAAAATGTACTCAGTTTCACAATTGTCCAGTTATCTTTGCACAAACACAATTACAAGTGAAATAGGAGTATTTACCACTACAGCTCTACAGCCATTTCCATTAATACAGGGTATAGAAAGCTTAGCCGTTTAACTGGTATTCTCCAACAATATCCAGTAAGATTTTTGGGCCGTTTGACAGGTCAGTGCACAGATAGTTAGTATTCTCCTGAAAGATTTTTCATTCCTTAGGGTCTTTTGATCCTTTTTGATGTGTTCTTATATCCTTTTATATACAAAGTATGCAGTGCATAAATGTACAGAGTTGGATCATCCAGCAAATCAGCTCCTCGTGTATCATCAGTATTTGGGTAGAATCAAGAACTCTTTTCACTCATTGTTTGTGTTCCGCAGTATTGGAAAAGAACACAGATAAGGGAAGATACTCTCTCTCTCTCTCTCTCTCTCTCTCTCTCTCTCTCTCTCTCTCTCTCTATATATATATATATATATATATATATATATATATATATATATATATATATATATATATATATATATATATATATATATATATATATTCTTGAACACAAACAAAAATGTATAGTTACACGATCCCCAAAATGGTAGAAAACAGGAAATAAAATGGGGCCCTTTGTGAAAAACAAAATTGTATTTTTTTTTTTTTTTATGTACATTTCTGCTATACTCTACCTAAAACCATACCTACTGTAAAATGAAGTAATACGACATTTTTACAGTTTAAAAGTATTTAACTTTGGCACAAATTTCTCTGTTTTTGTGTTTTTGACAGGTGATGAGGTTGCTACCTGTCAAGGAGTGGTTATTGATGGCAAATGCTATACTTTCAGTCCAAAAATTACAGACCTTCCATGAAGCTGAAGATGTTCAGTATGGGTAAGATCTTTGTTGTTCCATCCTACATTGTTCAATAGTATTTGCTAAAGCAAAACAGAAATGTCACTTGAAACTCAAAATTCGCTCCTCGACTGCACCCTACCTGCCACCCTCCAGTTCTGAATTGTGCTCTGACCTGGGAAAAGCTTCAATATTTTCATCTGATATCACTGGCACAAATGAGTCAAAAATACTTTTTGATAACATTTAACATAATCTGTGTGATGTAAGCTTAGTTTACTTTAGTTGACTTTACAAATTGTGATTGGTGAGGAGTTAATTCTGAAATTGTACACATTGGTATTCAGACATAAGTAACTAAGATGTAACAGACCTAAGATGTAACTACGGAATCATGAGCTACTAAGACAGTTGCATGAGAATTGCATGCATGGGATGAAGTTTTATTGCATGATACCAGCTTGAGCAATAAGCAGTATCAGAGCCAACAGCCAGAGACTGTTTCTTCTCACTCTGAAATACCTTAATATGAGACTAGTCATTATTTAGCCTAATGGTACCACCCTGTAAAATGAAAAACTAGTAATTATTACTAGTATTATTATTTTCCACTAGGAGGAGATAGGAGGAGATAGCATCTTAATTGGAGGCATTGCTTAAGGGCTCAAGGGCATAATTTAAGACATTATGAACTACACTTACTTAAAGTGTAACTATAGCGGATGAATATTTGGCCTATATTTTATCCTATATTGCATTTTTATCATGCATTTGTAGGGTGTTCAACAAATGGTAAAATTTCAAGAATTCCAGTGTCAATCAGTCCAATAGTTGTTCCTTAACTAACAAGATTACATTCAACATGGTATTAAGCAGTGAAGCAGTTAATATGCATTCCTCAGGTCAGCTTCTTCCACATGCTCTGTGCTGGTGCTTGTTGTAATTAAATAGATACTGTAGCTATATTGTTATTAATCATTTATCGCTCCCTTCAAGTGCAAGTTAAAAGATAACAACTAGGCCACAGAATAAAGAGCCCAATTACCTATGGTTACCTATGTGTTCTGATCTTATCAGCCACGTGTAATTCAACTTTGAACCAAAGCTGTGGTGGAAAATGGGAATGGCTATCTGGGATTACAAGAGATTGGATTTAAAGTCTATTGTTGTTAATAAGTCATTTGTATTTTTTATTCATGCACTTAATATGATTACTTGCTTATGTATGAAATAAACCCATTTACTCTCCTAATATACTTTCTTATATACATAGCTATTTATGGTTAACCATCACCACTACTAGCACTACTATTACTATTACTACTACTACTACTAACAACAACAACAACAACAACAACAACAATAATAATAATAATAATTTGCTTTTGTTTTAGATGAAAGTTGGTGGACAGCAGTAGACTGTGGCCTGAAAAGAGCACCCATTTTTTCATATCATGTGACAGTGTAAAAATCTCAGAGGAACAAAACCGTCTGTCATATCAAAAGATTATACACTGGCTTGCCTAACTACAAAGAGGATGTGTTTTGTCTGAAAGGAATTTGCAGTCTGTTAATGATTTTCAACATCAATAAAGAACATTGAGCATTTACAATTATGTGTTTTTTTTTTTATGTTTGCTACCTCAAGTAGTATAGAGTGTCTTATAAAATATGAAAACCCATTTTATTTTCAATACCCAACCATCATTTCTTCACAGACCTGAGAGAAGATAAGCTGGTAAAGTAAACATTTAGACTTTCAATGTAAGTTTGAGTCTTTAATGTGCTGCTTGCTCCAGAACAGCTCATTTCAGGGGAGAGAAGGTATATAGTATATAACACTAGATCACATCTGTAGTTACTGTTGCTGGAGTGTTCTGAAAACATTCAGCACAAGATAATACCAGCACATAGGTCAACCTAAAGTCCACAGAGATTATACAGCAGGTTACCTGACTGTTCTCTTCCTGTGAAATATCAATATTTCACCTTTGAACTATTAACGTTGCAATCTTTTTTTGTTCCCAATAAACATACATACCTATTTAGAGATTACTACTACTGTTACTGATATGCAATATGATGAAATAAGAATTTGATATGCAAAGGAAATTGATGTAGAACTGCAAAAATGTGCATTAGGCCACTATCACACAATTCATCCACACAAAATCACACTGGATATTGCTACCACTATAGGCCAAAGGATGTCATCTTATTCAACAAACCAAGAATTTTGTTTTGATAAATAAAGTAACATTATTACATATGCATATTTCTGTCACAGGCTATATAAGTGTTTATGTTTGGGCAAGACAAATTAGTATAATAATAATTAGAATGGCTTCACTGATTATGATGAGCAACGAAAGAGATCACTGGCATCAAAATGCCCAGACAAATACACACAAATAATACATACTGGCATGTTAATAAGTCATATGCTAGTGCACACATTTTGGTCATGTTAAAATGTTAAATTAGTTTCATTATTTGTTTCTGAGGGAGAGAAACTTGAGGAAAGCTGCCGTTTATCTTTCTTGGGTTCAGTGGTGGACACACAGTGGCATCCTACTTCCATCTACTGGACATAAGTAGTACTCTGGCACACACAAGATAAAGGGGCTAACAGAGTAGTGGAAAATGCTTTCAATGTTTGTTTAAGTCATGAAGAAAATTTGTCAGTTCTTTAAAAGTCTACATTTGTTATACTGGATGGTTGAGTGGTTTTGAGCAACTAATAGGAAGTTTCTTTATCAAGAGATTATGGGCAAAGTTGTGGAATCTGCCAGTCTGGTATTTTCAGTGTTCAGTTACATTCTGCCTTTCTTGTAGTTATGATTTGCCTTGTTGTAATGTATAATGTACAGATACATGTATGAAGAGCCTTATATGGTTGCTGTTTTGTTCTGTTCAGGGTATTTGAAGTTTACAATACAGTACTAATTTGAATTGATAACTCTGGAAAACACATTGAGATTTTTTTAGTGGCTACCCACAGATACAGTATGTTGTTTGATTCCCTGCATAGTAATCATGTTTTTTGATATCATATCACACATGTATATCTTTGCACATACATAAACGATATAAATAAACGAAATACAAGATACTATGACCATGATCTAGTGATAATGTGGCTTTTATTTAAAAATAAAAACATAAAAACAAAAAGAGCTTAATGCTTTCTCGTTGTTTACAGAGGTTACGGTTAGAGTTAGATTTAGGTGTAGCATACCATTAATTAGCTGCTTTAATACATACATCAATGACATGTCACAAGCATAGTAACTTGTGTGTGTATTTGTCTATAAGACCTGAAAGAGAGAAACCATGGTTAGGCCTCTAATTCACAGCCAGTGGCTTTCCTATGCCCTTCATCTCTTCCTTTTTGTATCTGTCTGTTCTCTGGATCAGTATATTTAACGCCTCACTCTTCCTCATTCTCTCACACTCCTTCTTTTTTTCTCTCTCTTAAATTCACTATTTAAATAGCTGAATTACAATGATCATTTAAAGTAGGAGTATTACCAAAGCCTTCAAATCAGCTGTCATCAGTTCATAAGCGTGATGAGACATTATAGAGACATTCTGTCTGCTGCCACAATTCAACAAACTGCTCTTCTTTTAAATCTTTTTATTAAAAAAAAAAAAAAAGAAAAGAAAAAAAAAAGCATTTCACTGATGTCACTACTGTGTTTATAGTTGTCTTGTGAGTTTTGTGTAATCATATGACATCCTCCTATTGGTAGATTTTAGTCAGGTGTCATAGCAGTGCTCACACTGAGATTTTAAGCAAAATTTTTGGACACTGCTAGAACTTTGTCGCTGGCTGTCTTTGGTCACAGCTGCACGTGTCACATTATACGTTCTAAGAGCACCGATCTCAATTCCTGACCGAAGATTATCCTTTACGTTTGTAAATTTGTGCCTGCGACAGAAAAATCGTACAGTGTATCATACACTTCATGCTTTAGGTTATTGCCATTTTTTGCTTTTTCCTAAAATGTTTCTATCTGTTTTTCACTTGAATTTGGTTGGTTTCTATATAAAATTGAAAGTGTAAAAAGATCAGATGATTTCTTTCTTTCTTTCTTTCTTTCTTTTTGTACACACAAAAATATCTGACACGATGTATCTTTGTTTAATCTTTTTTCTTTTCTTTTCTTTCAATTTTAACAGGGGTGTGTATACTTTTTATTTCCACTGTAATGAAACCCGGAAGCGTGAAAAAAAGGCCTATGGAAGCCGGAAGTTAAACACACCCGCCCTCCTGTCTCTACAGGGGCATTGTGGGATATCAGCCACGAGAGTCCTCTGAGCTTGCCTGAAGGAAATGGCAACCAACATTGAACAGATTTTTCGAGATTTTGTAATGAATAAAATAAAAGAAATAGAAGACGAAAGCCAGGATAAAAGGTGAAATTTTTATTTATTTTTTTTTTGCACCAGTAACATAAATTGGCGAGGTCGCGTGCTGTGTTTTCATCTAGCAACGTTACTAACGCAATCGCTAACTAAACTGATCTTGAGGCCTGCTTTAGCAACGAGCTAATCGGCTACATGAAGTCGCAGCATTATGGCCGTGCTGAAGTTAAACAGTAATGCCGTGGGCGAAAAATCAACAGTGTGCATGTTAGTTAATGCTTTAAATGGATATTGAGGTGTACAGAGTAATAATGTTATTAAATAAGGGTAATTTGGGTGTCTTGACCCACAGCTAGCTGCAGCTTACCGACAGTTGATCACACACTGCATATTTTTGTTGACTGTTTTTGTTTACATTGCCCGAATTTTCATGAATGATAACTCTGCAAGCTTAACACACATACACACACATACACACCACCTACACTGGTATCTGGATCATTAGCAGCAGTGTTTTTTCAACTCTTTCCGGGGAAAGTCGCGAACGCATGCTTCAGAAATCGCCACATGACGTCACCGAGTAATTCTCATATTCATTGAACCGCCATGATAATTTGTTACACGACGAAGGAAGATATTTTGAAGACACGTAGAACTTGTCATTATAATTGTCGTGTGTTATTTCTTACACAACACACAGAAGTAACCGTCTTTGTTATTTATATACTTCATCTGTCGCTATTTACGTGTTTAGTATCATTTTTTTTTACATCAAGAAGGCAGACAAAAGCAAGCAGTGGTATTGAGTAGTGAAATAAGCTGTGTTTTCATCTAAGTTGCGAATTTAACTTATGGAAAATTGGACTATCGCATAAAACATTTGCAAATAAAGCACCATTTCCATTAGGGTTGTCAAAAGTACCGGTACTTCGGTACCAAGTCGGTACTGAAAAAAAAAGTTACCAGATTGGTAACCAGATTTTCACAAGTACCGGTAGTACCGAGTAGCGGGTCAACCCGGAACTGATGCGCTGTATGACAGGTAGTCGGTCGGGAACTTTTCATAGGTGCACCGTGCAGTTATGGTAACGGTTGCATTATGGATGTTGTAGCATAGTTTAATTCAAGTGTAGGGTTGCAAAAAACATCCTTGTTTTTTTCTTACTTACTGGTTAGCATATGCGCGTGTAATCCTAATACGGTCATGTGTCCTTATTAACCATTTAATTCTTTTAAAAACATCCACGGACCGCCGTGTTGTTAAGTGTAAAACTATGCTGTACACAGCTGCTGTGTTTACGTAGGCACTCATGCGATATCTCTTTGGAAAGCTAAGATTCTTGTGCTTCGATTGATAAAACCAACACTTACAAAACTGAAGCAGCTCACCTACGAAGCCTTATTGTAATCTATTGATCCATAACACCCCGACAAAAACAGTCTTGTTACACTGGCAAAGGTCCAAACGATCCAATTAAGTACAAATATTTAGTCCAAAACATATTATTACATCAATAAATACCCACGGACTATTGCTGAGCCATTTCAGATTATAGACAGATGTGCCTAATCTTTCACGTTTTCTCTGTTATAACTCTTTCAGCGCTTCAATTTAAAAGTCCCTGCGTAAAGATGCCTAATGAGTGGCAAGTGTTTAGTTTCAGAAACTTTTATTTTTATTTTTTATTTTTTAACATAGTTTGTATTTTTTTTTTTTGTTTGTAATTTATTTATTATTTACTTGAAGGGAAAAAACCTAAGGCCAAAACCTAAAATATTTTTCAGAAATACTTGAAATATACATTTGTTTTAATTTACTTTAATATATAACTTTATAAATAAGAAGTGTGTGCTGTTCAATTATGGCATATTTGTGTGTTTTGCATGCTTGTAATTTTTTATTTTATACCTTTAATTACTTGTGGAAAAAAAAACTTGAAACACTTTGAAGTACTTGAAGTATACAGAATGACATTTGAAAATATATATATTTTATATTGATATTTAACTATTAACAAAATAGTGTTGTTCATTTAGCATGTTTTTGTGTTTTGCTTTTGTACCGAAATTGGTACTGAGTACTGTGGAATTTTACTGGTATTGGTACCGACTGCTGAAATTTTGGTACCGTGACAACCCTAATTTCCATCCCATGTTCAAGAAAACAAAATTATTGCAAAGTATCAATACACACAGCAGGTGTTGCAACCGGGGAAGCCACTATGGCTCTTTTTTCCAATATAAAAAAATTACTTGAGCTTTAGAGCGTGCAGAAGAAACGCTATCATAATATGTGAATGGAAACATAGCTATAGACATGAAGGAGACAGTTATGGATGGAATTAAATCACTATTTTTATAAGTTATGGATGGAATAAATCACTTTATTACTTTAAATATCACTAAGAAGAAAGTTTGAAGTGAAAACCAAAGAAGTGCTTGTTGGGACAAACAGTAGCAATGTTTCCATCCTCAGAGACAAGTGCATCTCAAAAAATTAGAATATTGTGGAAAAGTTAGGTTTTTTTTTTTTTTTCCCCCGTAATTTAATTCAAAAAGTGGACCTTTCATATATTCTAGATTCATTACACATAAAGTGAAATATTCCAAGCCTTTTTTTGTTTTAATCACAGTGTTTTATACACTGTGCACACTTAGAACAAGTACACCCCTTCATGTCAATGTCACCTCATAACTTACAGGACTTAAAGGAACTGCTGGTAATGTCTTGGTGCCAGACACCACAGCACACCTTCAGAGGTCTTGTGGAGTCCATGCCTCAAGCTGTTTTGGCAGCACAAGGGGGACCTACACAATATTAGGCGGGTGGTTTTAATGTTATGGCCGATCGGTGTATTTTACTTTCCCACCAAACAAATTCATAATAAAAGCAAAATAAATATCCGCTGTCTGCCTCACTAACTGAAATGCTCCAATGCTAAATTAATTTTGGCACTGGCTTAGTTTTTACTGGCTGGAATCAATGATTCAACTCTTTGGGAATGACCCAATATGAACCAAGAGCAGGATGGAGACATGATGACTTGAAACCATGTTCAGTCATTTTCACCCCATCGAGTTATCATACAAACAACAGTTAAAGCATTGCGAAAATACAGATATCTTTTTAAATGCTCTATAAGAAAACTGTATTTATGAACATGATGATGTGTGAACACACTTCTAGGATGAAATAGTGATCTGAAAAGATAAGATGGTGAGAGTGGTGTGTTCTGCATGTTTGTTTCACTGAGAGGTTTGAGATTAGAGGTCACCATGTGATAAATTATGAATGAATAATCCTGTTTGGGGAGCGAAGTGCAGAACACAGTGAACACTGATTTCTCTTGTCTATTCATTTACAATGCTTAGTAACATATAATTGAGGAACAGGTTAAAAACCGCTGTATTTTTTCCCCCCAGCCATACAGACAAGGTGGAATCTAATAACGGGGAGTCGCACTCTGACATAGGGACAGGAATAAATAAAGAAGAACCTCCGGTTGAAGCATTGAGCATAACCACAGGTGGGTCAGTCTTATATTCTATGGATGACGGACAGAAACTCTGATGATAAAAAAAACTAATATTTTTCTTTCCATTTCCATTTTTTAGATAAAGTCTCAAATGCTACATCCCAAGGCAGCAATGGCAAAGAAGAATTTAATACTAAACACAAGAAATCTAAAAAGCACAAAAAACACAAAAGCAAAAAGAAGAAGAAGAAGAAGAAACATAAGGAAGTAAAGGAGAGCAGCTCAGAGTCAGAGTCTGATGGAGAGACACAAGAAAGGTATTTACACACTGATTGCTACGACTCGTATTTAACCTTTAACATTAGTTGCTTTCGAGTAAAGGAAGATAAATAATAGACAACTACATTTTACAATCCTCCTAATACTAATGAATTACAATATGCTGATACTTAGGTTATTTTTACAGATTATTCTACAACAAGGCAAACTAGCAAGTGTAAATTACTGTGATATTTCTAACTGAATCAATTGAATTGTGGTTCAGAGAGGTTATCACCGTTTCATTTGTTTGTTATTCTGCCACAAACATCTTTTACATCGAGCTTCCATGATGTCCACGCTTAATATCCAAGCAGTTCTTATGAGAATTAACATTACTTGCAGTAATGTTCAATTTTATTTAAGAAAATGAAGTTATAATGTAATAAAATGGTAGTAGAAGTCTGACATCATACACACATTTAATGTTTTGAACTTTGTTCCCTGGGACTTTGTTTTTTGAATAATGAAACCTTCAGTTTGACCAGAGCCATATCACCCTGCAGTTCTCGCCTGGTTTCCCCACTGAAGTTAAGCAGGGTTGAGCCTGGCCACTACCTGGATGGGAGACCTCCTGTGGGAAAAACTAAGGTTGCTGCTGGAAGTGGTATTAGGGAAGCCAGCAGATGGTGCTCTCCCTGTGGGCAGTGTGGGTCCTAATGCCCCAGTATAGTGACGGGAACACTGTATACTCTAAAAAGAGCACTGTCTTTTGGATGAGATGTTAAACCGAGGTCCTGACTCTCCGTGGTCATTAAAAATCTCAGGACACTCCTTGTAAAGAGTAGGGGTATAACCCTTGCTGGCCCTTATCTGTCATGGCCCCCTAATAATCTCCATCCCTGAATTGGCCATATCCCTCTCCTCTCCACCTATAGCTAGTGTGTGGTGGATGTTCTGGCACACTATGGCTGCCGTCGCATCATCCAGGTAGATGCTTCACACTGGTGGTGTTTGAGGAAATTCCTCCCCCCCATGCTATGTAAAGCACTTTGAATGCCTAGAAAAGCGCTAAATGTAACAAATAATTGTTATTATTATTATTATTATTATTATTATTATTATTATTATTATTATCAGTTTGTAAAATTTAATTTTGAATTGGTTATTGTTTTCTGTAGTGTAAAGAAAAAGAAGAGAAAGAAAAAGAAGAAACATAAACATGGAGAAAAGGGGAAAAAGTTTGATTCACAGTCTGATAGCTCTTCTGAATCTGAATCTGCGTCTGAGTCTGAAATGAAATCTTTGGGTGAAACTGCTAAAACCTCAACTGGGAAAATGCCTCAAGATTTACCTGACATTGTTCCTAAGCTTGAGACTGCTTCTGACAAACACAAAGAAAGTAAAAAAGCCAAAAGGAGCTCTAGTTGCTCAAGGACATCCCGGCAAGACAAGAGTTTGAGAAGACAGCGCTCCCGTTCTAGCTCAGGCAAACAGAAAACAAGACATAGATCCAGGTCCCGGTCACCGAGACGATCTCCGAGATCAAGGTCCAAGTCACTTTCAAGAAAAAGTCCAAGAAAACAGTCTACACAGAAAAGATGGAGAAGCAGATCCAGGTCGCATTCAAGATCACAGCGACGTAACAGACGTTCCAGATCTCATTCAGCCAGAAGAGGCAGATGTTCACGATCCAGGTCACGGTCTAGACAGAATAGATCAAGGTCTAATGTAAGGAAGAGCAGGAGATCTCGGTCAAAAAGTAGGTCTCGTTCACATCATTCCAGGCGGTCAAGATCTCTGAGACAGGACAGGCATTCCACGTCAAGTTCCCGGTCAAAGTCGAGATCTTTTTCAAGTGATCAGCAACCTGAGAGTGAGAGACAAAAGAGCAGTACGGCTGCAGAAATCAAGCATGATGATGGCTCTCGAAACAAAAATCTAAAGGAAGCAGAAATTGGAGACGAAGAAAAAATTCAGACTGTGCCAGTGAACCCCTCTGCCAGTATTATAAAAGATGGCATTCTAAATGATGTGCCAGTTACTAGACTTGCTGGCTCATGGAAACCGATTCCTTTCTTGGATGCAGGTGTGTCTGTTTCTGGCTCTTCTGAGACCAACCCTACAGTGAAGTGTATTACACCCACCATGCCTTTGGATATGGAAGATGTTTCAGCATATACCCCAGGTGGTTCTACAGACCTCCACAGCACTGAAAAGAAAGAAGAAATTACTAGTGCTGAACTGAAAGACTCCCAAATATTTAAACAGAAGTCCATATCACCAAATCAAAGGCGCTCAAAATCACCTTCAAGAAAAAGATCAACATCCAATTCTCCTTTTAAACGAAGGAAGTCCAGATCATCCTCCAGGAACAGCAGGAAGTCTCCTTTGCAAAGGAAAAGATCCAAGTCCAGAAAACGGACTAGGCGTTCTAAATCCAAGTCGCCCAAAAGGAAAAGGTCAAAGTCCCATTCACCAGGGCGCCGGAGAAGGTCTAGGACCTCGGAGAGAAACCGATCAAAATCTAGACACAGGTCTCGGTCCAAGTCCAGAAGGTCTAGGTCTGGCTCATGCCGGAAAAGAGGTGGTTTCAGGAACCGAATGTTTAGTCAGCGCGATCGATGGAAGCGAGAACCGAGTCATTCTCCTGTCGTCATCCTGCGGAAGAAAATGTCGACCTCTCGAACTCACCGTAGCGGTAGCAAGACACCTCCACGCCTTACAGAGCTCGGTACAATGATGTTTTCTTTATTTTCCTTAAAGTTCTCATCAGTAATAATGTTTTGTCATTGCTTTAAGTGGTATGCTTTTCATTTAGTGAGTTACAGAGAAAGAATATGGCAAATAAGACAAACACACAGAAAGAGAATGTGAGATGACCATGGGAATATAGGGATAGTTCAGTGATCCAGAAAAGATCTATAGTACCTAATCAGTTAGGTTAATGATGTATTGATTGTCTTAAAAGTCTTTGGAGGCATTGAAGGCACCTGACATTAATTAGTTAATAATAACAATGATAATAAAATGATGGAGTGATTTATTAAGAAGGACTGTAAACTGACCATTTGGGTATTTGTGCCTTTAGCATGTTTTTATTATATGGATCTTCATATTGTTTTAAGGCGTAAGTTCTTTGACAGTAATATGACGCATCAAAAACATGCAGTTTGGCACACCTAATTATCACCACATTTTTATGGCCTCAAAATATGCACTATATGGCCAAAGGTTTTGTGGGCACCATCACACCCATATGTGGTTCTTCCCCAAACTGTTATCACAAACTTGGAAGCACACAATTGTGTAGGATGTTTTTGTATGTTGTAGCATTACAATTTCCCTTCACTGAAACTAAGAGGCACAAACCTGTTCCAGCATGACAACGCCCCTGTGCACAAAGCAAGCTCCATGAAAACATGGTGTGCCAAGGTTGATGTGTAAGAACTCGTGTCCTGCACAGAACCCTGACCTCAACCCCACTGAGATGAACTGGAACACCGACTGCACCCCAGGCCTCCTCACCTGACATCAGTGCCCGACCTCACTAATGCTCTTGTAGCTGAATGAACGCAAATCCCCGCAGCCATGCTCCAAAATCTAGTGGAAAGCCTTCCAAGAAGAGTGGAGGTTATAATAACAGGAAAGGGGGACTAGATCTGGAATGAGATGTTCGGAAAGCACGTATGGGTGTGATGATCAGGTGTCCACATACTTTTGGCCATATAGTGAATGTTGTGAGATTTCACAGTAGAGTTTATAAGATATTAGAATTGATATGAATGGTATATTAGTTTCACATTTCTTTTGTAATATGTTTCACCTAACCATTTTTCCCTTACAGATAAAGAACAGTTGCTTGAAATTGCCAAGGCTAATGCTGCAGCTATGTGTGCTAAAGCTGGTATGCCAATTCCAGAGAGTCTGAGGCCAAAAACCATCCTTCAGCTTCCCTTGCCAGCCCCAAATCCCACACAATTGCCCTTACCCCTGCCCCTACCTGTTAATCTCCCCATGGGAATACAAGGGATGTCAAACATGACCATGAATGCTGCTATGGCTAGCATGACTGCTGCCACCATGACTGCAGCTTTATCTGGCATGAACGCACTTGCTGCCATGCCACAGTTGGCCCCCTTGCCAACAATAACCAACAAGCCTCCACCCTCAGCCACGCCAAATCTGAATCTGGTCACTATCGAGGAAGCAAAAAAAAAATTGGCAAAGCAAGCAAACAGCTACAGCATCAAGGAGCTCACAGAAGTATGGGTTTTTGTTCAAAATACAGGGTGTCCCAAAAGTCCCCATACATAGGGGACTATGTTTGCCAGCACCACGTCAGTTGTGCCTTCGTCAGTGGATATTCGTGGACGTTCACTTCCCGGTTGGTCTGCAACACTTCCAGGCTTTTTGAACTTGTTAATAAGTTTGGCAGCAGTGTGGTGTGTGATGTGCTCGCCATGTTTCCTGTTAAAGGCCATCACAACCATGCGACAGCTTCCTGATCCAGCCATGAGAACGAGCTCAATATGTTGTTCTTTTGTCAAAGGATTTCTTAAAGTCTATCTCATAATAATAATAGTAATATTATAAACTAAAATTAAAGTAAATTTTAACTTCCAAATCTAAGTAAATTTTTGGAAGACTATTTGGTAAAAATTGTTAATTTCACCTATGTATGGAGTACTTTTGGGACATCCTGTAGTTTCTGTTTTTCCATATCTTATTGCAAATACAATACAAAAAGTAAACAAAATAAAAAATACAACTGTGTCATGATTCTCTTCAGAAATGCAAAAAGATTGCAGAGAGTAAAGAGGAGATGGCTATTGCAAAGCCACATGTTTCAGATGATGAAGATGATGACAGGCCCTTTGGAGGAGTTGCCCTTAAGGAGAATAAGGGCATCACATTCAGTCTCAGTGTATGTATGATTCACACAGTTTTTATTTACCTTGATTTTGTCGATAAATCCCCCCGCCCTAATGGTGGTGGAAATGGAAATGTACCCAACAGCATGAATGGTTGAAGACGGACTGTTACATGTTTTAAAAAATATTTGCTTAGGTTTGGTCTTCCATTTAAATGATGCATATAGTTGCTCTTCAACCACTCATGTTGTTGAATCTCTCTTTTTTTTTCTCCTAATTTTGCAGTAACCTCCCTCCCCTTCCTGTGCCACCATGTCCCTCCCCCTCCTTCAGAACCCCTCTGTGAAGCCAGCAGTCAGGTCTGAGGCTGCTTTTGCCAAGGAGTTCCCAGTGTCTTCAGGTTCACAGCACCGCAGAAAAGAGGAAGATGGAGTGTATGGAGAATGGATGCCTGTGGACAAAAAGACTGAAAAAGCAGGGGAAGCATCAGTATCTGCTGGGGCTGAGGAACAGAGCAAAGCCAACGACAGTGTCTTTCCTGAGGCACCCTCGCAGGTCAGTTCTCCCCACTCTAGGCTACCGTGCGTCTCTTTAACATTGATGCAAGTTCTGAATAATCCGTTTTTTTCTTCCTTTTGGATGTCTTTAGCCAGTGGACATCACACTTGCAATTAGTGAAAGGGCGGTGGCACAGAAGAGACTGGCAGAGAATCCCTTTGACATCAATGCCATGTGCATGCTTAATCGTGCACAGGAGCAGGTAAGCTTGACAGTGATGTGAATACTGCTAGGAAGACAGGATTTAAGATAAAGCACATTAAAAACATAAATAATTCACAAATAAATAAAAAGGAATCAGTCACAAATGAATTGATCGATAATCTATGAGAATTACTATGAATCATGAAAATTACGTTCAACAGGGTAAGGTAAGGTTTATAGTCTAGAATTAAAAACATCCATTGAGTTGGCATTCAAATGCTCTCTGGAACAATATTTCAGAGTATAGCGGTGATGAAAGAAAAACATCATCCACCAGCTGATCCTCAGGTTTAACCTGCCTCGATCAGGGGGGCTATACGGTTTCAGGAGATCAGAGAGTTACGCCAGGCCTGAAACATTCAGAGCTTTAAACATAATGAGCTGGATCTTGTAGTAAATGCGAACTTAATAGGCAGCTAGTGTAGCTTGAATAAGACAGGGGTAATGAGCACTGAGCTTCTTTTCCTGGTAAGGATGTGGGCTGCTGCAATCTAAACAAGCTGGAGCTTTTCCTTAAAGAGGTGTGAGCAAGCAATAGCTGTATTATTTAGTATCACAGAAGAATGGTCAAGCTTCAGGGTGAAAGCAGCAACCTTATTCCAGGTGGGCCCAGTACCTACCTGTAACCGGTTAACATTAAACCTTGGTAACATTATACTTGGGTGATATGGGGGAAAATGTTAGCATGATAAATGATTGTATATTTATGAATCTTGAACTGTGATCTAGAATTCACCACTGCTATATGATGGATGTGGTGTGACCTTTCTTTTGAGCCCTTATCATCACATTATCTCTTAGCCCTCTTCATGATTTCTCCAAGTGGGCATGCAATTCAGCAACTTACAGCCTGATTGACTGCATCCCTTGGCTATTATTGTGTAAGTTAGATTAGGGAAATAGAATCAAAAGTATTTTGAATTTGAATACCCTAAGCTCATCCTCATTATCAAGAAAAGCTTTATTAAAAGGCTATTTATACAAATTGAGATAAATAAATTGAGACAAATTTGCACTTCCCAACATCAGTATTTCTGTTTTATCAGAATTTTGCTGAAAAAAGGGCGTTCTCCCTGTCTGCGGGAGATCACAAGTTCAAATCCCAACCGTGCCACAGCCATCCATGGCCACGAGCCAAGAAAGCATAATTGGCTGTGCTCTCTGTGTGGCAGCTGACCCTCTCAGTCAGAGTGACATTAGCCAATCGCAGACGTCTGTAAGCTCATGTATGCAGAAGAGGGCAGATAGCGCTTTCCTCCGAGTGTGTTATGATGCCCTGTGACGTATGAGCAGTAGCTAAAAAGATGTGGAAGTTGGCTTCATGTGTCTCAGAGTTGTCGTGTTTCTCTTCAAATTGGGGAGAAAATGACAGAAAAATGTACATTTCTATTCATTCAGTCTTTTCCATTTCCATTTTTCGTCTTGAATTGGGCCGAACTGACTTTGTGGGACACTGTACGGAATTTTTTTAGGCTTTGAAGAATGTCCAGTTATGCTAACAAACTAGTAACAGTCCATCAAATAAAATCTATCCAAGGCCTGTTCAATAAAATATCATGGTCGGTACTGTCAATCAAATGCTGCGCAAGTCCAACAGTACTAAAACAGAAACATATTCCCAATCTGAGGCATGCAGTGGGTCACTGACCACTTTTTATTCAAACTCAAATTATTTATTTTAATTTAATTCTTTGTATATTTACAGGTGGATGCTTGGGCACAGTCCAACACAATCCCAGGTCTATTCACTGGTTCTACAGGTGCTCAAGTGCTCTCATCTGAAGAGCTGTCCAACAGTGGCCCACAGGCTTGGATCAAGAAGGTAAAGTCATGACCTAGTGCCAAAATGTAGATCAGGGAACTAGTGTTTTGTTTAAAAATGCTCATTTTCCGATTTATTGTGCTTAAGACAGCCTTTCCCCCAAGTCCCCAAGGATTTACATCCTTCATTGATGCCCCAGCACACTTGGGAAACATGTAAAACATTTTCCACCGACACATTGCCAGGGCTGTTGCTGCTTCAATACCCAACTCTAATGTAAAAATATTTTTGATGTCTGTTTTGTTAGCATTGGAACGTACAACCTCTTCCAACAAAGTAGTAATTAAATTGGATATGTATATTATACAGTGGTGCTTGAAAGTTAGTGAACCCTTTAGAATTTTCTATGCATCTGCGTAAGTATGACCTAAAACATCCTAAGGTTTTCACAGAAGTCCTCAAAGTAGATAAAGAGAACCCAATTAAACAAATGAGACAAAAATATTATACTTGGTCATTTTTTATTGAAGAAAATGATCCAATATTACATATCTGTGAGTGGCAGAAGTATGTGAACCTCTGCTTTCAGTATCTGGTGATTTGCAGTAATTGCAGTTAAACATTTCCAGTACCTCTTGATCAATCCTGCACATCGGCCTGGAGGAATTTTAGCCCATTCCTCAGTACAGAACAGCTTCAAATCTGGGATGTTGGTGGGTTTCCTCACATGAACTGCTTGCTTCAGGTCTTTCCACAACATTAACTTCATTCTTCTTTAACCATTCTTTGGTAGAGCGCCTTGTGTGCATAGGGTCATTGTCTTGCTGCATGACCCACTTTCTCTTGCGATTCAGTTCATGAACAGACGTCCTGAAATTTTCCTTTAGTATTTGCTGGTATAATTCAGAATTCATTGTTCCATCAGTGATGGCAAGCTGTCCAGGCCCTGATGCAGCAAAACAGGCCCGAACTATGATACTGCCACCACCATGTTTCACAGATGGGATAAGGTTCTTGTGCTGGAATGCAGTGTTTTCCTTTCTCCAAACATAACGCTCCTCATTTAAAGCAAAAATTCTATTTTGGTCTCATCCATCCACAAAACATTTGCCTTCTGGCTTGTCCATGTGAGCTTTAGCAAACTGCAGAAGGGCAGCAATGTTCTTTTTGGAGAGCAGATGTTTCCTCCTTGCAACCCTGCCATGCACACCACGGTTGTTCAGTGTTCTCCTGATGGTGGACTCATGAACATTAACTTTAGCGAATGTGAGTGAGGCCTTTAGTTGCTTAGAAGTTACCCTGGGTTCCTTTGTGACCTCACAGTCTATTACACATCTTGCTCTTGGAGTGATCTTTGTTGGCCGACCACTCCTGGGGAGGGTAACAGTGGTCTTGTATTTCCTCCATTTGTACACAGTTGTTTTGGATTGGTGGAGTCCAAACTCTTTAGAGATGGTTTTGTAACCTTTTCCAGCCTCATGAGCATCAACAACTCTTTTTCTGAGGTGTTCAGAAATCTCCATTGTTCATGCCATGATACACTTCCACAAACATGTCCGACTCTGATAGATCCCTGTTCTTTAAATGAAACAGGGCGCTCACTCACACCCGATTGTCATCCCATTGATTGAAAACAGCTGACTCTAATTTCACCTTCAAATTAACTGCTAATCCTAGAGGTTCACATACTTTTGCCACTCACAGCTGTGTAATATTGGATCATTTTCCTCAGTAAATAAATGACCAAGCATAATATTTTTGTCTCATTTGCTTAATTGGGTTCTCTTTATCTACTTTTAGGACTTGTGCGAAAATCTGATGATGTTTTAGGTCATATTTATGCAGATAAATAGGACATTCTAAGAGGTTCACAAACTTTCAAGCACCACTGTGTTTCTTTTTGTGGAGTGGGTACACCTTTCCACCAGGGTCATGCAGATTTGTTTTGTCTGTGTGTGTGAAATTCTGTTGTAGCAGGTGCATTGCAAGAGGGGCATCACACCTCAGTGATTGACTATAGACTACTTAGTAAGTTTTCTTTGAAAGATGGGAGGAAGGAAGAGCACCTGAAGTAAGTCACCTGGAGCAATCTTGTTGAATGAGATTGAAAACTCAAAGTTGATTATATGAAAGATAAAGGAGTGACCTTTCAGCTGTAGTGGAAGGTAGTCTACCAGGAAATCCTGGTAATAGGAAAGCTATATAATATAAGCTATATAATAGACATTAGCACTATGAACCAACAACATTAGCAACTATGAACCAGGAATTATGCGGTGACCAAGATGTTAAATCAAAACTATTTATATCTGAAAGCTTCACCCAGGAGGCTTTTCTTAATGTTCCCCAATAGGCCAAGCTCCTCACTGCTTCTCCAAGGTTCTAAATGAAATCCAATTATTTAAATTATACCAGGAAAAATAAATTTTGAATCAGAAATTAAATTATAATTAATTTTCAATTTCATAATTAAACTGAATTTTATGATTAGTTTTAGAAATAGATTTCAACCGTGTCTGTGTAGAAATAACATTCCCTGCCAGTACCATAGCATTTACACACCCAGAGAGAAAGAGAGAGCAGTCTGCTTCATCAGTGGTATGCTTCTGACATGGCCAACTTCACTTAGTCACAAACTTAGACTGTAATTATGAGTTAGTGAACAGACAGTTCTTTTAAGAATGTATAGTCATATGCAGTATTGCTTTCTATAGCATTTGATCGACACTTCATTTGTAAGGGGAATCTGCAAAACATTGTTTAAGTAGGTGACCTATAAACAAACTGGACAAAATTGAATCTAATTATGCTGACAATGACCATCATGTGAAGGTTTTTTTTTTCTCTTTCTTTCTTTTCCTTTTTTTCTTTTTTTCTTTTTGGTTAACAATGCAATTTATGTAGCATTTATCATCCATTGTCAGTATCTCAGTTTCTGGGTTCAAGGATTTTCACAAGGTGTTTCACTATTTACTATTTTTCCCTGCTGGCTGGGTTTGGGGTGGGGGGCAGGGGCGGAAGAGGGGTGGGGGTTCACAGTGTGCCCTGTGAACTCTCACCACTCTATATGGAAACTTGTTGCAGGGTCAGTCCTTGTAGCTGCCTTGTTGCCATGGTCACTGTCAGGCCCCTTCTATTCACGTCAGATGCACAGCCGATGATGAGGGCCTAGGTACGTACGTCATACAGCACCCATATTTCTATTCATGTGGATTTGTCTCCACTCTAATGAAAACGTTTCTGCCTGTGTGTGTTTCAACTGAACTGGTGGGGTGGTAAGGTTGGTTTTGATTCCTCTGTCACAGGAAACAATGACATTTTAATATATTCATATGATTTTTGTAGCATGATAATTGTAGTCTCTTGTTTAAGTTTTTTGAATTATGCTTATACAATTAGGACCTGGTAGGATAAAAATTGCACTTTAAAATATAGCTGCTTTTTCAGATCATTCTTGAAATTCTTAATCTAGGTTTTTTTTATTTTTTTTTAATTATTTGAGATTTTGCTGATATCTTTAGGTAAACCCATGGATCCAGAAGATAGCTAGTACAGTTGAGTGGTCCTTAGTTTCAGTGCAGCTCAAGTCCATTCTTGATCTGTGACCTCTTACTATTTCCTCTGTGCTTCTTTCTTTCCCTGTCGTTTCTCTCTTTTTCTCTTTCTGTCTCTCCACTCCTTCCCTCTGTCTTCTGCCCATA
The DNA here is from genome assembly GCA_023630585.1 of Cranoglanis bouderius. Classification (NCBI taxonomy): domain Eukaryota; kingdom Metazoa; phylum Chordata; class Actinopteri; order Siluriformes; family Cranoglanididae; genus Cranoglanis; species Cranoglanis bouderius. Next base: position 15,066,165 of record CM042552.1, read on the forward strand.
TCTCTATGCTTTTCATCCAGGACCAATTCCTGCGTGCTGCCCCAGTCTCGGGAGGCATGGGAGAGTTGCTGATGAAAAAGATGGGTTGGCGTGCTGGAGAAGGCCTCGGCAGACACAGAGAAGGCACAGTGGAACCCATTGTAATAGACTTCAAAACTGACCGCAAGGGTGAGGCTTTCTAACTATGTATCATACACTTTTACAAGATGGTTATTCCTCACATCTACTAATGCATTGGATTTGGTTTGTCCATGTAGGTCTGGTAGCAGATGGGGAGAAGACCCAGAAATCTGGCAATATGGTCATGATGAAGGATCTTTTAGGTAAGTATCTTTTTTTAAATATTTGCTGTAATCATTTAATGCAAAAAATTATTAGGAAACAGTAATGTTAAAAATAAAACAATTTAGTTTATGTAAGTTCAAAAGACACAGACAGACAGATTGCATAGTATGTGTATGTGATTGGTTAATGCTAGTTAAAATAAAATTTGCCATCAATCAAGTAAAAGGTATGGTGGGTGTCTGTTTACTGACTGAATCACAATTTGTAAATATGTATGTACTGTACAACAAAAAAGTAATGAAGCAAAAAAAGTTATCTAATACCAACTGGGCCTGTGTGAAAATGTATTTGCCCCTGTAGTTACAAATTCCCCAAATCTATGAAACTGCATTCATAATGGGGTTCAGCTGGACTAGGCGCAACCAGGCCTGATTACTGCAAACCCTGTTCAATCAAATCAACACTTAAATAGAACTTTAAAAAAAACCCAAAAAACCCAGAAATGATGAGGAAGAAGGTGATTGAAATACATCAGTTTTTATCTCCAAATGTAAAAACTCGGCACAGTAGTGAACCTTCCCAGAAGTGGCCGACCTTCCAAAATTCCTCCAAGAGCACAGCAACTACTCATCCAGGAAGTCACAAAAAAGCCAAGGACAACATCAAAAGACCTACAGGCCTCTCTTGCATCAATAAAGGTCACTGTTTATGACTCCACTATCAGAAAGACACTGAGCAAAAATTTCATCTATGGAAAAGTGGCGAGGTGAAAATCACTGCTAAGCCAGAAGAACATTAAGGCTCATCTGAATTTTGCCAAAACACATCTTGATGATCCTCAAACCTTTTGAGAGAATGTTCTGTGGATTGATGAGTCGAAAGTGGAACTGTTTGGAAGACGGGTCCCGTTACATCTGGCGTAAACCAAACAGTGAATTCCACAAAAAGAACATCATACCTACGATCAAGCATGGTGGTGGTAGTGTGATGGTGTGGGGATGCTTTGCTGCTTCAGGGCCTGGGCAACTTGCAGTAATTGAGGGAAACATGAATTCTGCTCTCTACCAGAAAATCCTAAAGGAGAATGTCCGGTCTTCAGTCCGTAAGTTGAAGCACAACTGGATTATGCAGCAAGACAGTGATCCAAAGCGTAGGAGTAAGTCCTAGTCCTAGAAGTAAGTGAAAGACTATTCTCCAGTTATTGGAAGCGTTTGGTTGCAGTTACTGCTGCTAAAGGTGGCACAACCAGATTTTAAGTTTAAAGGGGTTTTTCACATGGGTGATAGGTGTTGGATAACTTTTTTTTTGGCTTCAATAAAAAAAATAAAAATAAAAAAAACTCTATTGTGTGTTTACTCAGATTGCCTTTGTTTTATGTTGTATTTTGTTTGAAAACTATTTAGTATGAGATATATATACAAAAACAGAAGAAATCCAAATACTTTTTCACAGCACTGTAGGTCATATTTATGCAGAAATATAGAAAATTCTAAAGGGTTCACAAACTGTCAAGCACCACTATTAAAAACTTGATGTATGTGGACAAGAATTATATTATAAATTCAGTTCAAGGGCTCTATTATATACTGTTCAGATCCATGAATTATATTCCTTCCTGTTTGCTTTGGTGCGTGATCTTGACATTATTTTACACAGGGAAGCACCCAGTGTCTGCTCTAATGGAGCTGTGTAATAAGAAAAAATGGCCACAGCCAGAGTTTGTCATGGTGCTCCACAGTGGTCCTGATCACCGGAAGAATTTTCTCTTTAAGGTTAGTGTGTGTGTGTGTGTGTGTGTGTAATTGGTAAATGAAAAGAATGAAATTAGTATTTTAATAAACATTTACTATCAGTCAAATGAATTAAAATGACATGCAATAAATCTACAGTAAATGACATTTAACTTGTAATAAGACAATAATGTTAGGTTTGTTAATTGAAACATGTCTCTGCTCAGATGGTTTGCAATTCTGTTCACTAAGGCAGCTTTTTATGACAACTTAATTTTTTTTTTTAAAACCAGGTAAATAAGCAAATTAGCAGTGCTGTATATGATGTACTGTATATGGTGTCTTTATAACTTATGGCTTGAAACAGTGTTTGTCTTGCAATTACAAATGGGTTTCATTTATCACTCACATGATGAATTGAGTAAAAGCTTACTGCAGAGAGTGATGAGTTAAGCCTGAATCACTGAATCCCTAAGTACTGAAGCTTTTGTGAATTTCCCATCAAATCAAGAGGACGGGGTAGTGAACTTATAGGCACACTACTGCCCGACCGTCATGTCTTCGACAGCCTCTCCTCAAAGACCTTCATCTCAGATCAAATGTGTGGCAGCCTGGGAAAATTCGACACACTGGGAAATCTTGACATTTTCTATTATGAAGTTCTGAAACTGCAGGTTTTCCTGAACTGAAAGGTCTTTCTCTACTGCACATACACTCACCGCCCACTTTAATAGGAACACCTGTACACATGCACATTTATACAGTTACCCAATCAGCAAATCATGTGGCAGCAGCACAATGCATAAAATCTCGCTGAAACTATCTTCATATATCCCAGTTTGTTAAAAGATACACTGGGGCTGAATTCCCAAACTTTCTTTTTCTTTTTTTTCTGCCCACCACACAAATATCTTTGTTACCCCTTCACTGTAGAGATGGTTTGTATCTTTTGAAAAGGACTCTCTGAAACGAAAGCGTTCAGTCTTGCTTGCATCCCCCTTTCCGAAGTGTCTTTCCAAGCTTTCAAATTCTTTGGAAGCATGTTTGAAAGAAAGAAAAAATCAGGCTCGACTCTTTCAACACTTGAAAGTGTTGAACAGCCGTAATTTACACCATCAACAGGTTTAGATTTGACTGACCATTTGGTTCTGGGTTAATTGATAGTGACTTGAAGCAGCTAATGTGTTGATTTTTCTTGCACATCTACTTTCAGGTAGTGGTGAATGGATGTGATTACCAGCCCCAGACAGCCAGCCCCAATAAAAAGCATGCCAAGGCCATGGCGGCTACAGTAGCCCTCCAGGCTATGGGGGAGATCGCTGGGGACAGTGTGCATTCAGGACCTCAGTTCACAGCAGCCACTAGCACCTGATTAGCACAACAACCAACTAATCATTTCTCATTTGACTTGCCTGCTGGATATCCATTCTGATTCCTATGTCTTTAAAAAATTTTATCCATGATTTCAAGTTTCCTTCTTTTGTAAACACATCCTCACAGAACTGGGCCTGTCCAAGAAGATTGAAAAATCGGCAAGTTTAATGGTACATGTTTAAGTGTAAGCCATTTGCTTAGCCTGTAAAGCTTAGCCAAAATTCATTACTGACTAGTAGATTGTAACATTTTAGGAATCTTATCCTTCACACAGAAACTTTTTTTTGTAACCCAAACTTTCTCCGTTCTCTCATTCTGCTGTACTATAGACTTAATTGTTAAATGATCTGTGTTGATGCACTTCCCTGTTACTCTGGATTCTATGTTTTATACATGATGGTTAAATCTATTTCTTTCTTTTTTTTAAAATTTTTTTTTTATTTTTTATTAAATTTTCTTCATTATGAAGAATTTGCTGGTGTGGTGTAGTGTTGCTTTGGTCTACATATGTGCATATCATACATATGTAATTTGGACCACTCCTATTAATACAGTGTTTTTGGGTTGTGGACAGGTGGAATATTTTATTTGATAAAATGTAATAAATTTGTCTCCAGAAAACATTGTGAATGACTGATTGTATTAGATGTGTGTGAGGAGAATCTGTCTTTTTTTCCAATTTGGTTGTCAGTATTGGGGTGAGTATAATGTGTCTGTGAGATTATTGTTTATAAATTAGTGTCTCTTTATGGCTTTAAGGCTTACGATCACAATATTGTGTTAAACAGAAAGCGCTTTTATATTATACCTATTTTGCATACGACTGCTGAAAATTTAGCTCTACACTAACATTTCTGGGGTGATCGCTTACTCCTGAAGTTTTATCTCCGTTGGTTTTAAGAACATGAATTTGTATATGGATTCTACAAGATGTAGGATGGCTTGTACATAAATGCTGTATTATATGCAAGTAATTGTGCATTTTGGATGACCAGAATGTCTTACCATGAACAACTTCACTAACATGCTAACGTTTTATCCAGGGTAGAGCAATACCACCTCACAGCCTATGTGGAGTCTCAAATGTTAAACACTAATCATAAAACATTATTTAGCTCTGGGTTACTGATTAGAAGGTCAGGGGTTCAAGCCCCATCACCACCGCTGTCCTTAACCCCACCTGCTCCAGGGGCACCGTATCACAGTTAACCCTGATCTCTGACACAAACTTTCTAACAGGCTGGGATATGCAAAGTATTTCGCTGTACTATAATGTGTGTGAGAAATAAAGGATGCTTCTGCTTCAAATTCCATGGAAACCATACTGAAACTATATGCACAATACTGTCTACTTAAGTCCCTTTGTCTCTATTATATGTAAACTCCAATCCCACTTATGAATCCCCAGTGCTTTCCAACAGGAACATAAGCAGCCTTGTTTCTGTGAGGGTTTTTTTCACCTTAACTCACTTGATTATGATTACTTACATTAACATTACATTACACTTTAACACACAAAAAAAATAGTCCGTAACACAAAAACCCAGTTCATTTAATATACAACGCCACATACAAGGTTAAAATGAAATGCACACCTCTTCATTATATAAAGCTACATTTTCATCCACACATTTCTGTTCTCAGAACAAAATGACATGCATGTTATTAAAAAGATTAAGTGGGAAATTACAAGAGCAAAATATCTTCAAGTACAAATCCTTCCAGCAAATTTGTAATGCTGAAGACTATAGTTAATTCACCAGCATCTCACACAGTCATATGTTAAAAACTACTGACAGCTAAATGAACTAAAACAAAAAGACATCAGGTTAAAACAATTAGCCTTTAGAATTATTTAGAGGCAGTGTTTGAGTTATTGTGGAGTCACAATCCACAGGTTAAGGAGGTCCATGGGTTGTGGTGAGGGTTTAGGACCTCCAGCTGTATGAGTAGTCTCTCATGTCGAGGTGTCTGAGTGCACTCTTGCCCAGCGTCGCCTGCTCCATCAGCTGCTGCACTGTATGTTGCTGCAGACCACACCGGTTCAACTCCTCCAACACGTTACTCTGGGGAAAAAAATGACAGGAAGTGATCAGGGATAATCATCATCATTAACATTTCTAGATCTGCTTCATGACTAAGAGACCTCAGAATATTTTGAAAAGACATTCAACCTTCTGAAGGTAATTTTTCGAAACTAACAGGCAACATGAGCAAACTAAGTATAATCCTGACTGGATGAATGTTGGTGGTTCATAACATTTGTCTTCCATTCGAGCTCCTGAAATATTATGAGAACTTTACCAAACAATCAAAAAACAAAACAAAACAAAACAAAAAAACCCTTAAGCACCACTGACGCCAGCTTCAAAGAAACAGTTTGGCCAAAAATGAATACAATATTTGCACTGTGTTACAGTTTGAAACGTGTGTTTGATGGCAGCAGAAGTGGCAATGTAACATGTTTACAACGTTATCAGATTACACAGCCAAATGGTTTTCAATACACTCTGCATCCCTGCACGGAGAAAAAGAAGTTGATGTTGTATGATTTAGTGAGAGTCCAGAAGGAACGGGGTGTGAAATCTACATGTTTGGGGAGTTGCAGTCAAGTGCAAAAGGGATGAAAACCACTGTAGCAAGGAAAAATGAACAGGCAGATCATAATAGATGGAAATGCATTTTAATCTGTATTCTGAAAAGGTCAACAGTGAGGTAACTTATCCACTTATCCTAACTGTAACTCATCAGCCATGGCACATTTTGTGGCTGGATTTTCCTTCTTTAGTTTTGCATTAGAGTACAACACTAATTAATATTTAACTTTTTTTTCTGGGCAATGAAATACACAAACAAAATGAACACATTACTGCTCGAGAGTAACATACCTGTCTGTCAGGTTCAGATGGCTTGATGACTGGTACATTTAGAACAGCGCTAGGCTCATGTGTGTAGAGTGCCATGGAAAAGCCTCCTTTCTGGGCTGGTCTCAAGAGCTGTGTAAGTGTGTGTAGTGCATGGGGCATTATGGGGCCAGTGACCTCCAGACTGCACAAATCCTGATAGCCTGTCCTCACCTGGGTCTTCACATTTACACTTCGTGCCTGGAGTAACACAGCAAACATACATGTATACAGTTTTTTATTGGATAGAATAAACATTTTAATAACTAAACTGTTAAAAAGACAATATAATGGCATAGTCGACTCTGGCTCCTCACCTTCAGTGTGTGCAGTGTAGCTCCTCTGAACGCTGTTGGGGCCAGCAGTGTTGGGGGTAACCCTGCCTGAGGACCAGCTGCAGCCACCAGGCTCTTACAGTTGATGAGAAAGTTGATCAAGGTGAAGGTGTTTGGGCCCTCCACCAGAACTACCGATTCAGGCCTGTGGTCCAGTCGGACCTCGTTGTGCTCTTTACGCCTAGCAAAAGTGATACACACTGTTATTCTAATAACAATGGACTTGCTGGAAAGTTGTAAAAAGGGGATGGAGGCATGTGGCCTTAATGAGGACACACAGTGGGTAATTTCAGGTCTTCTGGTGATAATTAAATTATTATTATTACTACTACTACTAATAATAATAATAATAATAATAATCAGAAACTCCAATCAGGTCCATTAAATGTTCTTTCTATTTGTGAGGATGTGTGTGCATTTTTTCACTCACTGGGTCTGATTTATCAAGCTGGATTAGAACGTATTTATTCATTAATTGCTGGTAAGAAAGTTTACCAAAGAAATTTGCTATTCATGAAAATCCAGTAAATTCAGAAAAACATTTGTATTCTATTCATGCTCCTGAGTGTGTGCAAATTTATGCACAAAAAGACTAACTAACATAAACCTGGAATATAATGTGCATGGATTGCAGCACTTTTATATATGGAATGTATTGTCAAGTGTAAACTGCTTATTTTTTTTTATTACGTTTACAGCATTTAGCAGATGCCCTTATCCAGAGAGACTTACAGAAGATCTCATCCTCATGCTAGTTCACTAGGTCAGGGACTAAAAGTGCCATCGAGTAAATTCTGTGAAAATCAGTCGTTTTATATTATTGGCATTGATTAAAGAATATGAAAAATAACAAAATCGAGCCAACACAAACCCATAAATTAAGACAAATAAAACAAATAATTTATCTATAACAACAAAAGAAATGCTGCAGTATAAATGGAAGAGGGACCTGTCTGTCTGCACAGAGCCACAAGCCATAAACTAATGCAGACAATTCTGACACAAAGTTAGCAGTTAGCAAACAGAGCCACGTAGACCTGACAAACAGAAAGGCCTACTGTTTTTTCAACAGCATTAGAAAGAACACAGAATCAGCGTAACATACAGCTTGATTGACATAGCATCAGGCTTCTTGACGTTGTCTTGCACCCCCATCTCTTTCAGCCAGGAGAAACATTCATCATCCTCTTCCTCCTCCTGCTCCTCTTCCTTATCACTATACTCTGATGTCCTGAAACAGAAAGAGGGGTCAGTGTCACATTGTTGTACTGAAATAGCTAAAGTCACACTGGAGCTTTTAAAAAAGCAATAATAAAATAAAATACTGCAGCTCAATACTCACAAGGTACTACTTTCTTCATCTCCGTCAGTCACTTGAGAGTTGTCATTTAGATGGGAGGAGCTGTTCTCTTTGCTCTTCCTTTTCTCTTCCAGTAGAGGGAGTGAGAACTCTATCCCTACAGAGAAACACAACATCCAGACAATTCATGCATGAAATTCTGATGTAAAAGTATGACTGAGTGATGTTCAAAATTCTCAAACTTTAATTGTGTTAAACTTTTTTTAAAAAACATATACACGTGCATCTAAAAAAAATTACAATATCGTGGAAAATTTCATTTTTTGATGAATGAACCGATTCAATGAATCAAATGAATGAATTAATTCATTACATAAAGTGAAATATTTCAAGCCTTTTTTGTTTTAATGTTGATGATTACAGCTTACAGCTCATGGGAAAAAAAAATCCTGTATCTCAAAATATTAGAATAAACAATTTATAATACAGAAAAGTCAACCTTCTGAAAAGTATGTTAATTTATGCACTCAATACTTGGTCGGGGCTCCTTTTGCACAAATTACTGCATTAATGCGGCGTGGCATGGAGGCAATCAGCCTGTTATGGAAGCCAAGGTTGCTTTGATAGCGGCCTTCAGCTCGTCTGTATTGTTGGGTCTGGTATCTTTCATCTTCCTCTTGACAAAATTCAGGTCAGGCGAATTGGCCAATCAAGCACAGTAATACCACGGTCAGCAAACCAGTTACTAGTAGTTTTGGCACTGTGGGCAGGTGTCAAGTCCTGCTGGAAAAGGAAATCAGCATCTCCATAAAGCTTGTCAGCAGATGGAAGCATGAAGTGCTCTAAAATCTCCTGGTAGACGCTGCATCGACTCTCGACTTGAGAAAACACAGTGGACCAAAACCAGCAGATGACATGGCACCCCAAATCATCACTGACTGTGGAAACTTCACACTGGACTTCAAGCTACTTGGATTCTGTGCCTCTCCACTCTTCCTCCAGACTCTGGGACCTTGATTTCCAAATGAAATGCAAAATTTACTTTCATCTGAAGAGGACTTTGGACCACTGAGCAACGGTGTTTTGAGTAAAAAGGTGTTTTTAGTTAATTAGCTGATTAGAGCTCTTTTCAGATCGACATTGCTGTATTATAAATTTATAAATAAATATTTTAGAATAAAGTAAATAAAATATTTCTGGATTTTTCCAGTATATAATTTCCATGAGCCATAATCATCAAGATAAAAAAAAAAAGTCTTGAAATATTTCACTTTGTGTAATGAATCTTGAATATATGAAAGTTCCATTTTTTGAATTAAACTATGGAAAAAAATGAACTTTTCCACAATATTCTAATTTTTTGAGCTGCACCTGTATACATTATTTCTTCTAGGAATCACTGAATAAATATGTCTACTCAAAGAACCTGCTACGGGCCACTGCCTCCTTATAAAGGACTGTTTTAAAGTTTTTATGAAGCTGGACGTTCACTGACAAAGTAGGTGCAAAATCCATTCCTGGATGACCACATGACCTGAACCATCATCACAGTTTCAATCTCAGTTCAGCTGCAATAAGCTTGTACACAGTCTGTACAGATGAGCTCAACTTTTCTTGATCTGGTTGTCTACATGCTTTAGTGGATTTGGCTCTGAATCTTACACTGAGCATTTAAATAAACGGTCATGTTTTGTGTGGGGGTTTTTTTTTTGTTTTGTTTTTTTACCATCAGCTTTCATGGCTTCACGCAGGCCCCTGGTGGTTGGGGAAAGCAGTGCAGTGATGCCTTTAGCTCCACTGAGTCCTGCTGCTCTGAACAGCACAGTGAACTGGTAGGAACAAAGGTAAAAGTATGGACAGAGTTTGGCCTTTAGGAGACTGTACAGAGAAGTCAAGCTCACCGACCTGTAAAATGGAGGAAAACGTACATTAATACTAGCAGCTAAAAAGAGAAGAGGAATTACACAAATATAGAACACTGACAGATTAATTACAAACAGGACTGAGAAGGCTTCCAAAGTATTTGACACTTTAACAAACAAGACAAGTTTAGCATGTACAGCCTCATACACAAACAGTGTTATCTCAATCACTCACCATTCACTCATCAGGCTCTGCTGTAAGGCTGCATCCTGTGCCCATGGAGTACTCTTGCCAGAGAAACTGCGCTTGGCTCCGATCCTGGGGAACAGAGAGAGCCACGGCAGAGAAGGATGCTGCCAGTACTGCAGACACTGCTGGAAACCACAGCGGAGCTCTGAACAGCTGCGAGGGTCCTGGAAAAAAAATTAATACATTACACAGAGTATGAGTTAATGCACGTCAATATCTGCACAATCTTCCAAACAGCACACCAAAGCAAGCATCAGCAACAGTGATCACAGTGTTCAGTTATAAAATGTAATCTTTCCATTACTGAAAAGCTGTACAGGTTACATCTCCTCAAAGCTATCCATATCAAGATTGTCAGCTTTAACGAGACCCAGCAGTACCTCACATCAGGACCTGCAATCGTAACTCTCACTACGTTTATTTTTTAAATAACCACCACTTGAGTTTTAACATACTCCCATAGTTGAGATTAAACATTTCAGTGAGAAGATAAGGCCTGCCAAACATTTAATTAATCATTGTATCATATACTGCATTGTTCCGCATGTAATGAGATCACATAGTTTTACATGTTCAGCATTCTTTCTTAACATTAGAAATGTTTTTTGTTTTCCTGAAATATGATCACAGTTTACTGACGGACAGGTTTGGGAAAAGTCTTGCTGTTATATAAAACAGCAAAAGTTATCCCTATCCACACATGAAATGTATGTAGGTATGTATTAATATTATCTCTCATTAATTCCACCAACAGGGAATATGTCCCATATGGCCCCTTCATTGACTGCTCAGAAAATGCTGAAGCAACATTGTCCTGTAGTCCAGTGTTAAAGATGACCGATTATAACCAGTTTCTGCAAACCTGATGATGTTTAGAGAATAACATTAAACACTAAGCTAGCAATTTGTGTGTACAAAATCTCAAAATCTACATACTCTTTCCCTTTTATTTTTCAGCATACACAGCCTGGATTACTTCTGTGACCCCCATCAGGTCATTACATTAGTTGTTTAATAACTTAAATGGAAATAAACAACAAATTCTTTATTTTTAAAACAGATATCATAAAATTGGATGGAAACATGGCATCTGATTTGAGTAACATTCTAACAACCTAAATCAAACATACTCAATAATTTTAGAATATACTAACCCCATTTCCATAAAAGTTGGGATTTTTTCTAAAATGCAACAAAAACTGTAATTTGTCAAGTGATTTCTCTTCAAACTTAACTGACAAAAGTACAAAGAAAAGATATTCAGTGTTTTCACTGACCAACTTAATTGTATTTCATAAATATAAACAAATTTAGAATTTGATGCCTTCAACACCAAAAGTTGGGACAGAGGCATGTTTACTGCTGTGTTACATCACCCTTCCTTTTAATTACACTTTTTTATCATTTGGGAACTGAGGATACTAATTGTTGCAGTTTTGCAAGTGGAATTTTTGCCCTTTCTTGCTTGATACAAGACTTCAGCTGCTCAGCAGTCCTTCATCGCCATTGTCTGATTCTCCTCTTCATGATGCGCCATAGGAGACAGATCTATTTACGCAATGAGATTTCTCCGGATTCCCTGAATCATTTCACAATATTATGCACTGTAGATGGTGAAAGACCTAAATTCTTTGCAATCTTGCATTGAGCAATGTTCTTTTTGAACTGACTGACAATTCTCTCACAAAGTTTGGCTCAAAGTTGTGAGCCACGAACCATCCTTGCTTGCAAAGACTGAGCTTTTGTTGGATGCTCCTTTTATGCCCAATCCTGATACCCTCCCCTGTTACCAAATAACCTGAACCTCCAAAATGGTGTTACTTGAAAATTCTATAAACTTTTCAGTCTTATTTTGCCTCTGTCCCAACTTTTTTTTTTGAGTGTCTTGAAGGCATCAAATTCTAGATTTGTTTATATTTACAAAATACAATTAAGTTGTTCAGTGAAAACATTGAATATCTTTTCTTTGTACTTTTGTCAGTTAATTAAAGTTTCAAGAGATTTGACAAATCACAGATTTTGGTTTGTCTTGCATTTTAGAAAAAATTCCAACTTTTATGGAAATGGGGTTAATATATTACATACAGTAGAAGGCCTATGAGTCATTAGCAAATAACGTTAATATCCATAACTACACAAATGGGAATACTGTATTAAGATAAACTGTAGGTGGTTTAGTGTTAACATGTCTTGGGCAAGCTAACCCTGAAAAGGAATAATGCACACTGAGGACTCATTACCATTAACTACAGTATATACTTGTCTAATGTTATCAGAGGCAAACATACATTGATATATTTTATTTCACAATAATGAACTAATAACTTCTCTATTTACCGTGACAGAAAGTGAGCGAGACGAGACCAGACCACCGGCTGAAAGATTACCAATGTGATATGGGGAAAGGGGCGGGGCTTCCAGAGGTCAGTTCATATCGGAGACACCTACGCAACTATCAATCATTACACATTCATATGTTGATTGGCTCATCTGAAGTTTTTATTAGACTGGGGGAAAAGAAGATGTGTATTTTGAGTTCTAATTCATAGCAGCGTATTAAATAGTTAAAATGTGGCGCTCCTACGCAAAAATGAGAAAAAAGTTGGCAGGTCTGGCAAGCGATCCACAAGCAAAGATTATCTTAGGATGCTTGGATATCATCATGTTAAAGGTTTTATAATGTTTTCAGCGCTTTAACATAATTCCATATCAAACGTGCTGTACACTTATTGATTTTGCTAGCTTCTGCTTTTGCATGTTGCATATAAATTAGATACATATGAGTAAATTGGGGCGTGTTGTATGCACATGTAAGTAAGCTGAAGCTGATTCATCATTTCCTTTCAAATTGCTGCTTATTATGTTGTATGCTTCATGAATCGGATGCAGATTTGTTCAAGCTCTAGTCCCTGCACTCAAATCTACACAACCCTGATGATTATGGACCACTGTATTAAATCACAGTCTACTGCATGATGTCCGAAAGTGTAACGCTCCTATGAACTACACCTAAATATTACCTGGATATTCTGTGGTAGAGGAGTGTACTCTGCCCTGCAGTGCAAGCTCAGGCCCTGGGCTTCCTCTTGAGCTTTCAGATGCTCGGCCCAGGAGAAAGACTGTGGAGAGGTGACGAGCACTCGGGTCTTCAGGCTCCAGTCTGCTGGATATTCTCTACACACTTCCAGACAGCATTCACTGCGAAGATCAGGAGCCTCTGGACTCTAATTATAGGGGGGGAGAGAAGCCAGATCTATTAGATCCAAAAAGGGTCCATTATATTAAATGCTCAACAAAATTTTGAGCACAGTGATGTGACAAGAGGAGGAAAATCCTAGTGCTAATGAAAAAAAGAAAGGTCTGAAAGTTAGAGTGATTAAGAAACAAAAGAGCTGCTAGTCATTTGTGGTGAAGATGAAATTAAATGACAGCAGTGATTTCCGAGTCATTTTTGAGCGATTCACCAACAAACTCCTAAAATAATGCCTAAATAAAAAAAAAAAAGAATAAAAAAAAAGATCTCCATGTACTGTACATTACATCAAATAATTGATGTAGGTAGGAGTTGTGGTAGTAGCAAGCTTCATCATATTTCACATCAGCATTTAATGGCACAAAGCCTGGAAAGATGTAAGGTGTTTTGACACCCATTAGTCCAAATGAGAGTAAAATTGATAGGTGTAGCTGAAAACGTACTCAGCAAATTTATTCACTGGTAAATGGTGCAAAAAATATATATAAACAAACCGTTGTACAGTGAATGCAGAAATCAATAAATGTACAAATCAATCAGAATA